>CM033024.1:21139510-21541465 GCA_019207045.1 Branchiostoma floridae x Branchiostoma belcheri
GGAATAGACAATATGATAAATTCAAGTTGTTTTATACGCAATGTTCTTAGATCCTAGCCCGAGGTGGTGACACGTACCACATCCTGACGACACCAGCCTCTATCGGCGAGCTCCAGTCTGTACAGGTCTGGCACGACAGCTCCGGGAAGGGCGCCATGGAGTCACTCTTCATAGACAACATCACAGTCTGGGACGTACAGACATCACAAGGGTAGGTATAATGACATATCAGTATCACGAATGCACAAACATCGCCCGTACGAATGCAATAGAGGGGATTGGTAGGCCTTCGTGCTGCTAGTGTGATCATCATAGGACTGTGGCCTCATGTGGCTGTTACAGTCATTAGTCTACAAATTAGACATCATTAAGAATATCACATTCTCAACACCACCGTGGACATTGGCTGTCCGGTCAAATGTTCGACAGGCTGTCAGGAAAGGAACATTGACACATGGCCAAAAGTTAGAATACAAAAATGGCATGTGGCTAAGCGTGTCTGATAGACATGGTTGTGTCATACTTTGTCAGAAAATTTAGGACAATTCTTGGTAAATGTCTGAGTTTAGTTTTGTTTTCCGCTCATACAAAATGCAGACAAATGGTTCATTTTTTCATTGTTTTTTTTTTCTTCAGGTTCCTTTTCCCGTGTTACACCTGGCTGTCCGCTAACAAAGATGACTGTAGAACGATGAGGACACTGAAGGCAGTTTCTGATGGAGATGCGCAGTAAGTAGGACAGGTCCTTGCTAACTTGCCTTCTTGGAAGGTGTCTCGCCAACAACACCCAACTTGTTAATCCCTGCACAATGCTCTAAATTGAAGAGAAAAAAAACGTATTCCTTTTAGCATAAAGTTTGTTGAAAAAATATTTAGCGTTGCGCTCGACGAAGAGAAGCTTTCAGAAGGCATCCGCCATTTTCCCTCAGCTCTAACGGTAGTCACGTGCCATGTGAGTCAAAGGTCAAATAGGTCACTTGACTTCTCTCTCTTTCTCTCAATAAATGATTCGGATACTAATATGCGTCGTTATCCGAATCTTAGGAAAGGAGAACAAACCCTACCGACGTTTTCGTACCTTCTGTACGATGAGCATCTCCTCCTGTCGGCCGTGTGTAACTCCGGTGTGAGACACTTCAGCCGGGCGCAGCGCCTGGTCTGCTGCCTGACTCAGATCACCCTGTGGATGTTGGGCAGTGCCATGTGGTACGGGGTCACAGCAGGGCCAGACATCGTTCTGTTAGACACTGGTGTCATAAGGCTCCGCCTTTCAGACTTGTTCAGTAGTGCAGCAACCTCGTTTACGGTGTCACTGCCGGTTTACGTCATCCTTGTACCGATGTTTTGCAAGCGGCTTCCGTTAGTAGAACAGATGTCATTATCTGTATCCACCTGGGGATTCCCTTACAAGAAAATGGCGTGGATCCTCGCCATCTTGACGTCTGTTAGCAGCAGCTTCTTTGTGATCGTGTACAGTCTACAGTTTGGAGCTAAAGGAAGCCAGGCCTGGCTGAAGGACTTCGTCCTAACATTCATGCTCTCCACATTTTTACTGGAACCTATTCAGGTATGTTGTCGGTTCAATGTCATCGCCATCTTGGGATCCTGTCACCTTCTGGTCGCCATCTTGTTTCTGTCATAGATGTGGTACTGAGCGTTCCAAAGCTGTAATACCGTCATTGATTACTAGTGTTTCAGTTGAAATGTTAGCTTTTGACTGATTACTTACTTTAATTCCGCTTTTTGCAGATCTTTCTCGTGAGCTACGCCCGGGCGACCATCATCAGACCTATGTTGGTGCCTGTGATATCTCATATTCGGAGAGTTTTCGGGATAAAGACAGTGAAGAAAGAACCGATTCCCATTGGAGTTGTTCACAGATATAAGGATACATATCAGGGTAGATATAGACATAATTATTCTCCGAGCAGAGGTTGGATCGCAGGGATAGTAGTGGTCGGGATTTTTACCAGCTTGCTCCCGTTATGAGTATGATAAAGGGTGGACACTGTTTAAAGTGAAGATAAAGAGTTAACACAAGCTTTTAAACGTTCATCATATATTTGTGTTGTTTGTGCCATCTACACCTATATTCTTCACCATGATAGACTCTCTCTCACTAAGATAGTTTCAACAGTTTAATAACTGAGAAAAACGTATTATTCCTCGTTTGCCATGCAAGTCCCTGCAGCGAGGGTTTTACCACCCAAGCCGAAAAAAGCCGACCACGACCCGAACTGGCCCGAGCGGATGACGCAGGGTAGAGACATCCTGGTCCGTCTGGTCCTGCTGCTGATCTTCAGCCTGACGTACTTTTACATCGGGGTGTTGGACACGGATGTAAACGCGTACTACGTCAGGACTTCGCTACAGAATAGCCTGTTAATGGGACACGAGGAGGTATGGTTAACATCATGTAACACGTTTCATCTCTTTTTCAACAGCATCGACACTTTGTGAGCAGTTCTTCGGGATTTTAAAGCTGTATTGTAAAATTCTGTTGAAATACGCTATGCACCTAACTGATGCTGAATCACCGATGTTATTGGCCTACTTTAAGATGAATAACCAACCACATTGATTACGTGACGTTAGGGACCACCGACATTAACATTGGTCAAAAGTAGCACCAACCATTCTTCAAGAGAAAGGAGGGATTGGTGCAGGATATCGTTACGTGTGATTTCTGCATAAATACGTTTTATCCAACAATATATATGTGCTATGCTTTGCCTTTTTACCATCATGCTTAGTCCGTACTCGTTTTGAAACGAAAAATTGCACACAAAAATATTTTACACGTTTTGCCTGCAGGTGACTACAGTGGACGGTGCTTGGAAATGGCTGTCATCTGAACTGATGCCGTCCCTTCATCCAGAGCGTGGATACAGCGGGAAGAAGCTGAGGTGGTTGGACAAACAGTTTCCAGTTGGAACAAACGCATTCCGGATCGGTTCGGTTCGCCTGGAGAGAACCACCATTTATCCCGGTGAGAAAACCTCATCGATTTTAAAGTTTTTGTTTTGTTTTGCACATATGGTTTTAAATAAGCCTCATCTCTTTCCTGACGAGCCAAGTTGAATCTGTCTTTTTCGCTTTTCATTCTGAAAGTGTTCACTTTTTGCTGTGCATGTCGAGTTTCTATGGATAAGCTTGAGAAATACATTGCAAAACGAGAACACTACCATTAAGAAAGCAACGGACTACGGTGTCCCGAATCGCAGTTTGTAATCGGGACCTCAATAGCTACCAACATGCCACAAAACATTCCCATAGAAAGTATCTTGAGTCATAGGTGGGAATACATACACAAACAGTACCCTCGTCGGTGGTGAACCTCCTTCACTGATATAACTAGCTTGGAATTCACTCATTTACCTTCTACCATTTGGATGTTCATTTCCCCTTTAGAGGACCCCATAGACTCAGACCTGGAACGTAGTGGCTCTAAGCTGTATCCTGAGCTGACGGCCAGGCAAAGAGATGACGCTGTGGAACGGCTGAGTGGAGTCAGGTGTTCACACATTCGGAACACAAGTTCTGCGGACGATTGTAGGTATGTCTACTACCTAATGAATTCTCACCATTGAATGGAAGTTCAGCTGTGGCTGTAATTAACATGTTTTACATTATTTCAGTACACACAATAAACCAACGAGCAGTCCTATTATTTTTTTCAAATTGAAATGACCCGACATCTATGTGGTTTGACTTCTTTAGAAGTATGACGTCAGCAACGGGTGAAATATCGGCCCCCGTTTTGGTTGAGAGATTTTTTCTCAACGATACGGTCTTTCCCTCTTTGACTATCTCACTCCCTCTCCCTCTCTTTCTCCTTATCACTCTCTATATATATGAGTTTCTGTTTTTGCTAATTAATTGTTGCAATTCTTATTCTTGATGTGTTTTAGGAACGGGTCAATGAATGGAACGGCAGAGTGCTACACCACATTGGACCTACCACGGAATACTGGCCAGGCAGTTGCAATGATAGACCTCCTACAACAGAACAACTGGATCCTGATGGTTTCAGACACTCTCATCCTCCGGGCCAACTTCTACCACCCTGACGTCAAGCTGTTCAGCACCATGGTCATCACCCTGCAGTACATCCCAGGGGGCGCTGTTGAACTGCAGCCAAACATCCAGACCTTCCGACTGTTCCAGTACCAAACAACAGACGACTTCGTCCAGATGCTTTTCCACATCTTGTTCCTGGTTTTCTACATCTACAACGTTCTTCACGAGATTTGGGGCATACGGAAAAACGGTCGTGTCTACTTTAGCAGTTTTTGGAACATCTTGGTCCTGTGCGGGATAGAGTTGTCTACGGCTGTTATAGTGACATTCGGACTACGTTACATATGGGCAGCTGATGCATTAGCGGGTATACAGCAGGCTACAGGTATACATCATATATAACATTTGATTGTTGGATAATAAATAAATTTCAAACGATGCATGAATGAATACATAAATGAATGTTTGTGAAGGTTAGACATCCAGGTATCGTTAAAATTGAAGACGAATAAATCTTTACTTCTGGATACTTTATTTTTATACAGACGTTTCGGAAGGCATCCACCTTCCTTCCTCAGTGAAATGAAAATGAAGACAAACAATTTCTTGGAACAAGGAATAATTCTTATGTTCTAAATAAACAAAAAAAGTAACGGCTAAGGTGTTCTAAAATAAACAACACAGGTAACTATTGAGGTGTTCTAAACAATGTTCTAAATAAACAAAAAGGTGACTGACAAGGTTCTATAATACATTCAAGCAAAGTAAAAATAAACTAACAAGGAATAAGATATAAAAATATGATAAAGTGTATACATAAAACCATCAATCTCTTCAATAAACTATCCCAAGTACAAGAAAGCTCAGTTCTCAACCCACCCCTACGGTTAAGCGAAGGACGATGAATCCGCTCATAAATGGCCTCCCTTACCCCCCTCTCAAACCAGCTAGATTCTCTGTCTAAGATGTCTGTAGTATCTAACGATCATTCATTCTCTTTAGATATTAGACAGAGAATCTCGCTGGTTTGAGAGGGGGTAAGGGAGGCCATTTATGAGCGGATTCATCGTCCTTCGCTTAACCGTAGGGGTGGGTTGAGAACTGAGCTTTCTTGTGCTTGGGATAGTTTATTGAAGTGATTGATGGTTTTATGTATACACTTTATCATATTTTTATATCTTATTCCTTGTTAGTTTATTTTTACTTTGCTTGAATGTATTATAGAACCTTGTCAGTTACCTTTTTGTTTATTTAGAACATTGTTTAGAACACCTCAATAGTTACCTGTGTTGTTTATTTTAGAACACCTTAGCCGTTACCTTTTTTTGTTTATTTAGAACATAAGAATTATTCCTTGTTCCAAGAAATTGTTTGTCTTCATTTTCATTTCACTGAGGAAGGAAGGTGAATGCCTTCCGAAACGTCTGTATAAAAGTAAAGTATCCAGAAGTAAAGATTCATTCGTCTTCAACATAGATGAATGGTTTCCTGACAAGAAGGAACATTGCAGCCTCAATATGAATTATGCCATTTCTGACACGTTTGACCTACATGTATTAACATGAAAGGCATGCTTCGTTCTTAGTCTGGAGTCATCTGCTGTACCTTTACCTTTAGCTATATCAAAAGAAGTCGACGTATGAGCTATGTGAATTCCAATGTAGCCATACTGTATACAAATGTATTCATGTAGCTATAATGTACGGTTCATCTATAGAAAAAAGTTCTACACAGAAACGTCGTTCGATATTTCCCACAGGACTACATGGCATCGATGAGTTTATAGACATCAGTGCTGCCAGCCAATGGGACGCAACCTTCAAGTCGGTCCTCTCCTTCTCCATCTTCATCAGTACCTTCAGCATCCTGCGGGTTCTCAACTTCTCTAAGAACGTAGCAACCGTCTTCACTCTTCCTCGTGTAAGTCAAGACAGTCTTAAACATATCCTTACATTTTAAGAAGTCCCTTAACTTATATTTTGTGGCTCATTTAAATTTGGTATAACGCACATACCCTCACCAGAGGGCGTTAAAGCAAAGTAGCAACATGTGCACTGTGATATGTTAGAATGAAAGAGTATATGTATTTGTATTGTTGTATCGAACAAATCGTCAATCTGCTGTCGTAAGTCAGCACTTGACTTGGTCACATGCAAAGTATGGCATGTTACGATTTCTTTCTTTATGTAATAACGTGTATTCGTAATGTGATATTGGTGAGGTGTTCAGTTTGCTGCCATAATACTAGTCGGCGCTTTTGAACCGTCACGATTTCTTTGTTTCCCGCTTGGACTAGTTGATGTACCGGGAGGCTTTTGGGTTCCTCGCATACATGTTCATCCTTCTACTGTCCTTCACCATCTGCGGGATCCTGATATTTGGGAAACACATGAAGAGTTTCTCCGCCTTTAAGGAGACGTCGTACGTCTTATTTGAGCTGAGCTTGGGAAGGGCGTTCGGCGATGTTTTTGGGGATGACATTAAGAGAGTGGATAGTGTCCTGGGACCGCTGTACTACGCTACATTCGTCCTGGTCTTCATCTGTTGTCTGGTAAGAGGAAATTCTGTTGTTGTTTTTTTTGCGACGCCTCACGGCATGCGGACACTGATGTATTGGACACTATGAAAAATCTAGAGATTTCTGAATGCATTAATGCATTCCCTAGCGAATCGATGTTTGGCACCACCTCACGGGGGCGGTCTAGACAAATAGCGGATAAAGGTTTGCAGCTCACGGTGCATAGAAAGAACAGTATCTTTTAAAACGTTCACAACTATCTAATATTTATGTTTTGAATATTTTAGGGCATACAGGCCTTCTTATGTTTCAAATTACCCATTGCAAAATAAATTTCAATCAAGATAGGAATGTACTTTACAAAGTCAAAGCCACGATCTGTTATCAACTTTGAATTTTCCTGCAGCATTTTTAAAACCTAACAGAACGTTTCTGCCTCCTCCTCCAGGTGAATCTGGGGGTCGGGATGCTGTGTAACTGGCTGAGCTACTGTCAGACGTCAGACGACATTGAGGTGGACACCGCGATGGGAGATTACTTCTGGAACTCCTTCAGGAGTCTTCTGGGCATGCGCCATGAGACCCAAGTCTTTGACGGTAGCATCATAGCATTATCGTTACTGTTTGTTTTTCCCATCGTTCTTTGTATTTTTTTTTCCAAAGAAATATACAGGCACGAATGGCACAGGTTCAAATATCTCAAACAAAAACAAAACCTGCTACAAAAAAAAACAGTAAAATACATGCCCCAAACTACATAACAGTACATATAACAACCCGAAACAGTAACAATTTCATACAACGTAAGAATTATGCACGGTGTCCTCAGCGGCTTAATCAATTATAATTCATAAACATAATCATTCAATTAATAGGAACATTAGTTACTGTTCATCAAAGCAAATCAGTAAAATCAAGACAGTTCATATCATTTTCTCAGTGATTTCTATCCCTTTCCCGATTTCTTTTTTATATCTTTAAAACGTTAAGAAGCAACGCGATTATACAGTGTATAAACTCTTTTTGGAAGATGAAGCGCCACTTCCGGATCACTACATGGACGAGACCCTCCAGCGGACGGAAGCAGTACTACAAGAGGTGGACAGGGTCACTGACCTGATGTACAAGTTCGAGTGCCGAGGCTTTCCGGAACTGAAGGTCAAAGACACCGCATGAAGAAGTGGTTTGAATATCTAAGCAACAATATTAGAACTTTTCACTTAACATTTATGTTTTGAATGCCTTGGGGAAAGACCAACATTTGAGTTCCACAGTCGAGTGAATCTTGCGTGCCCTCGCTCTGAATATCTACTCATTTTTTTCTTGGCGAATTTTCATCATGATGGTCGAGTTTTCTGTAAGGGATGACAGAAGCATGTCTACTTGCAATATGGCAGAAAATAGCACCGATATTTTGACCTGTAGTTGAATGACATCTCATTTCGTCTTTTGAACCAAAACAAACCTGGCAAATCCAGTTTTGCAGTGGGGGTTAATAGTTGAGGTTTGGAATGCAGGTAAATGTGCTTTGAAGTGATATTTTGGATGGCTTTAATTCACCACCTACTGGAAAATTCATTTGCTAGCCCCTACCCTCCTGGCTTAGTTATCAAGAAAGGAAAAAGGGGTATCTCATAAGCACTTTGTACAAATTGTAGGCAGTGTCAATTTCGAACAGCGAAAATGTGTCTGTCAGTTTTTATACTTTTGAAAATTTTTGATCTTGTGATATTGTAAAAAACATGCATGGTTTTGTTTCACTTTGTAAATGCATATATACATATATGAAAGTGCTAAGACTGATGGAGACATGGCATTTTAATAGTGAATATAGGATGAAAGTAGAAGTGCAGATAGACGCACAAGTGTTACCGAAGGACTTCAACATCTATATGATTTTCTACTTGAGGTTAAGTGCATGTTTCGTATAAAGTAGGAATATCAACAGGTTCAACAGACAGACAATGATAATTAACAATCAGCCTCTAGTTCCTGGATTTTTGTTGTACTTATGGCCATACAAACAATTTGTTACAAGATCAACCGTACTAGCAAACAGCATGTTTGTGCTTTAAGATATCACCAAGAATCATTGTTATAGACGTACATCTAAAGTTACATCAAAAACCATTTGTCCTGTACATATTCTCAAGGTTTATATCCTGACTGTTTTGTGTGTTCAGATGTGGCAAGAGTGTGTTTGATATGTATGTTTATGACTGTTCATGAAATAAAGATGAAAGCAATTGTGTGGATCGTTTGTTTTGTGAATGATTAGTTTCTTTCAATGTGTACAGTCATGGCCTTTTCTGCTTTGTACGAACATCTTGAAAATGAACACGAGCTTCAAATCAAATTCAAAATATAATTGTATCCACAGGTGAAGCGAAAATCGTATTCAAAACTTATATCTATGTTATAGAGTTCCCAGTTATTTCTTGTCAGCAACAAAGGAGAGATTAAAATCTGTAATGTTACCATATAATTTTCATTTGCCAGAAACGTAATAAAAACATTGATTAAGACAGTGTTTTTCTGTGCTGATAGAACCAAGTTGTGTGAACAGGTACATGTATGAACAAAGGCCTTCTCTGATCCAAAGACCAACCAGCCAAAGGTTACTTCAAAACTTATTCCCTAGGGAATACATTCGTGCAATTTCTAAACTATTTTACAATAAAAATACCACCGCTCATGTAGATTCAAAAAGTCATGTAGCACACACTAGTTCCTTCAATCATTTCAATGCTGATATCTAGGTTGTCATGTCGTCACACAATTGCAAGCAGATGTAGTCTGCTGTTGGGTGTGTTCAAAATACATGATGGACGTCGGACTCTCCACAGAGGTCAATAACCTCAACTTTACAACATTTTTTCAAGACTGAACAAATTTTCTCGAAACTGCCAATAGATATCACTGTTTGGGTGCAAGTCATACGCTCTACACTTATGTCTATTTTGTTTATTATTAAAGGACAAAAACAACTGAGATAACTGAAAAATTCAAGGTACTTCTCGCATTTAAATCCCATGTGCCCAGATGTTTGTTTTTTTTTCATTTCTCGTTTTCACATGGCTACACCACCTCTAACACCTGTCGTAGATCGATCATAAAAGACCGTTATACACACCATTCTCTAACCAAGGACATCGAGTAACATGACGTTCTGTTTTCAATCTATACCATACAATCAAGATGGTACATTTATGAAAATAACGCGTTTGATGATAATTGATTAAAGTTGATCATGTTGAGAAAAAAGAGGACCTTGATTTCAAGATTCAAAAAAATGGTTGATAAGGAACGGATTCGATAAAAATAAACACTTGTATGTATGGCATTCAGTTTCCATTGGTTACCATAGCTTAACGACAAAAAAAAATGTTCAATCATTTTTGAATGGCGTGAAAGATGCGAGGAGATCGTCTTCTCTGCTGATTTTCATCAAAAGATATACATAGATTATTCGTTGATACTCTCCGCAGAGGTCAATGACCTCCATATTTTGTTCAAGGCTGTCCGAAATGTTCTCTAAACTACAAAAACATATCACGGTTTGGATACCTGTCATGCGTGCTGCCCTTGTGTCTATCAATTTGTTTTCTTTAGTTATTCAAATGAAAAAGAGTTGGGTACATACTTCTCAATATGTTATAATGTCCTCCTATAAAATTCCTGAGACTACTTTTACTATATTTCGTGGATCAATGAAAAATGATTATATTCTACACATCATTCTCATAAAGGACATTGGGTAACATTATGGTCTGTTTTATACTATGAAATTGTAAAACGCACTCTTAAGAAAAAGCTACTCAATTCCAAGATGGGTGAACTTTATTTACGGGAACTAATTCAATAAAAAGGGACACCTGCATGCATGGCCTTCAGTTCCTATCGGTTACGCCCTACCCTGTCATATCATAACGACACAAAATTTGTTCAGATTATATTTTTTAAACAGCGTAAAATATGCAGTAGTACCGTTTTTAGCAGAGAAAGTGGAGTACTAGTTTTGGTCTGTTTTCAAGATTCAAGAATCTTTTTCCGAGATCTTACCCGTAGACACGCAACGTTTTCTATTCTTCGGCTTTGAATATCATACCTTTTTATTTCTTTATTCATATCTCTCTTTTGCAACAATGGAAATACGTAATTTTGTCTATAAGTTTCGTTCACCGTGGACTGTTTCTCTCTTTCATAGACTGCAGTGGAGCATTTCACACCTTCAAGACTCCAATAAATATATAACAATGCTTATGAATTATCAATAATGCATGGATTCATAAAGCCATGTAGTGTACACCAATTTCTGCATAACACTCCATTGCTGATACCTAGGTCGTCACGTACAGTCACACTTGCAAATATTGTCAGTTGCTGGGTGTGTGCAAAATAGCTACATGATGAAATAATGGAACTGTCATACTCTGTGACAGAGGTCAGCAACCTCAGCAATAAACATTTATTTCTCAAGCCGGCAAAAATGTTCTCGAAACCGTAAATGAATATCGTGATTTGGAAGCAAGTCATGCGCGCTACCCTTGTGTCATTTCCAGTTCTCAAAAAAAAATAAGAAAAGTGGGATAACTGAAAAAAGTCGAGGTATTTATCTTTTTTGTTATCATCTACTGAGGCGTCGTCCATTTCTATTTCCACATCACGAAACCACATCTAACGCAAACGTGTCTTGCGGTCTGTCATAAAAGATAATTATACCATTCTCGAACCAAGGACATTGAGTCACATGATGTTCTGTTTTCAATCTATACCAGAGAATTGTAAAAATGGTAGATTGATGGACAAATTGATCATGTAAAGAAAAAAAGAAGGACGCCTTCAAAGCACACCATTGTTGACATCTAGGTTTTCAAGTACAGTCACACAAGCAGATATCTTGGGATGTGTTCAAAATAGTACATGATGGATGTATGGAATAATGGAACTGTCATACTCTCTACAGAGGTCAATAACCTCAACAATAAAATAACATATTTTTCAAGCCTGCACAAATATTTCCAAACCGCAAATAATTATTATAGTTTGGAAGCAAGTCATGCGCGCTACCCTTGTGTCATTTCCAGTTCTCAAAAAAGTAAGAAAAGTGGGATAACTAAAAAAAAGGCGAGGTACTTATCTTTTTTGTTATTTATTAAAGCGCCCTTCCATTTCCTTTTCCACATCACGAAACCACATCTAACGCAAACGTGTCTTGCGGTCTGTCATAAAAGATAATCATACCATTCTCGAACCAAGGACATTGAGTCACATGATGTTCTGTTTTCAATCTATACCAGAGAATTGTAAAAATGGTTGATTGATGGAGAATTTGATCATGTTAAGAAAAACAGATGGATGCCTTCAAAGCACACTATTGCTGATATCTAGGTTTTCAAGTACAGTCACACAAGCAGATACAGCCAGTCTTGGGATGTGTTCAAAATAGCTACATAATGGATGAATGAAATAATGCCATACTCTCTACAGAGGTCAGTAACCTCCATAATAACATTTTTTTCCAGCCTGCAAAACCGTAAATAAATATCATGATTTGGAAGCAAGATATGTGCGCTACCCTTTTGTCATTTCCAGTTCTCAAAAAATTAAGAAATTGTGATAACTGAAAAAGTCGAGGTATTGATCTTTTTTAGTATCATCTGCTGAGGCGTTCTCCTATATTTCAATGTCCACATCAAGAAACCACATCTAATAACGCCTGTAGCGGGTCTATCGTAAAAGATCATTATACACACCATTCTCTAACCAAGAACATTGAGTCACCAAGGACATTGAGTCATGATGTTCTGTTTCAATCTATACCATAGAATTGTAAAAATGGTAGATTGATCAAGAATAAGGCGCTTGCTTCACAAAGGTCATTAACCTCAACATTGAAATATCATTTTCGATTCTACAAAAATGTTTCACAAACTGCAATTATATATCACGGCTGGGAAGCAAATTAATGTCCTTGTGTCATTTTGTAGTAAAAAAATGTGCGATAATTGCAAAAGTCGAGGTTTTTATCTTCGTTTTCTCCTAAGTGCCGAGATGTCCTCCCATTTCAACTTCCACATGACCAGACCACCTCTAACGCCTCTCGTGGGTCTATCATAAAAGATCATCATACACACCATTGTCTAACCAAGGACATCGAGTATCTTTACGTTCTTTTTTCAACCCAAATTGTAAACTCGTAGATTGATAAGAATAAAGCGCTTGTGAAATTGACAAAAGTTCATCATGCTAAGAAAAAAGAAGGACTCGATTTCAAAATACAAAGAAATCGCTGAATGATGGTCGGCGCATTTTATTTACGGGAGCAAATTCGATAAGAAAGGACAATATAATGCGTGGCCTTTAGTTTCTATTGGTAACGCCCTACCCTTTCAAATTATAACGACGCAAAATTTGTCCAGTCTATCATTTTTGAATGGCGTGAAAGATGCATGGGGATCGTTTTCTTGACTAATTTTTATCCAAAGACATACATATCTGAGAAAATGATATTTGTTGATTTAATCCACAACTGAAACGGTAAATACTGTAAATGCATTTAAGTTCGCGGGGATTTAATTTCGCGGTAGCGGGAAAGAGAACTTTTCGCGGTGGATTTAAGTTCGCGGTAACACCATATTCTGCAGTCTAATACCATTATAGAAAAATGTTCGCGGTGGTTTTAAGTTCGCGGTGAAGTGGTCACCGCGAAAACCGCGAACATTAATCCACCGCGAACATTTCTGCATTTACAGTAATCAGTAGGAGTGGGTTTACCGGAACAGAAGCTTTTTTTCTAGCGGGACCGCTCGCGCTTGTTCCCGTCGGCGTTCGATCAGGGCACGTCCGTCAGAAGGATGACTTTACGGCGAGGTTCAGTATTCAGGTTCACCTGTTGTATTATTCTCGCCTGTGGGCTACGTGTGGAAGGTTTGTTTGTTTGTTTGTTTTATACCCAGGGTTGCATATCGCCTTATCTTGGCTGATCAACACCTCTTGACCTGTATTTTTAAATTCTAAATCAACCTTTATTAACATTCATATAACAGTGTACGGAGAAAATAATAATACTACATACAAAAGCAATTATGATAAAGTTGTATTCATGGGATGACTAAGATTGTTGCCCTTTAAAGTATTGACATTGTTCATTGTATTCGTCTATTTCTGTAGTATTATTTAACCTGTTTCTAAAATACGCAAAGTTGGGCTTTACGTTTATCACAAAACATAGATAGATACATTATTTAGCAATCAGAATACAATGTGAAAGTGAGGCATTAGGATGGAAGCCTTCCATACACCATAGATAATCGTATTTTCATCTAGTACCAGGTCTTGTTTGGTATACCGGTTCCACCAGATACAGAACTTTTTTTTTCAAAATGTTTCAACGTCTTTACAATACAGAAGTAAATGTTCAATCGTATGTTTATCTTTACAGTTGTTACATTGGTCAATTTCCCATCTGGGTATAGTAGCAGGACGCGGGAGCACCGCTAAGGCCAACACTATCATAAACAATGCCCTGGGAATGCCGAGTACGACAGTGCCCCGAATGACAGTAGAATGTCCCTGCTGAATTACTAACAAATATTGCTATGTTATTTCAGCTAGTCACCACCGGTATAAGCAATATTACAACACAGTGCAAAAGATAAATCACAAGATATGATTCCAATATGGTGTGTTTGCCTCTTCGTCAGAAAACTGAAAATATCGGCATGAGAGGTCAAAACGATAGAAATAGTTACAGTGAAACAAAATTATATACTTACGTTTGTACCTGAATCACCACAGAAGCTGATGGTGGGTTTTGAAGGAGATGTTTAGTGGATTTAGCAATAGATTTTAAGGACAGAAGACTATGCAGCCATCTTGGATCACATTGATATGCAAATAGTTTTACATGGAAAGCATAGTCCTTATCTATATACATAACTTGCATTATTCCCTCGCAGGAACAAGCTGTAGTATCATCGTTACATCAAGCGACAAGTGAATGCTAGTCTAATCAACCAAACTTCATGTATTTGTTTCTTCAGCCCTATATCATGTTGCGTCGTTTGTATACAGTTATTTTAATGATAACTAAATTTTATCTACGAAATAGATATAAAGAAAGAGCTATTTTTATTATCTAGTAGTCTAGTAACGTCTTTAGCACATAAAGTGAAGTTTCGTCTCTTTATCCTGGATACAATAATTTCAACCGCAAATCTTACCCGTATGTACGTAGATACAGCAAAATCCCTCTACTCTTCCATTTTGAACATCATACCTTTTTATTTCTTTATTCATATCTCCTTTCCTTACTCGAATAATAAGATATGTATCTTTCTTCCTTTTTTCTCAAGGTTTCGATAAATCTAGACTGTTTCTATCTTTAATAGATTATAGTGAAATGTCTTACACGTTCCATATATACTCACGTAAATATAAAATCAAATGTGTTAGAAAAAGTTTGGCATTGTACTATGAAATATAGAATCATATTTTTAAAAACCGATTCATACTACATACATGTAGGATACACCATATAGCAGACATTTTCAGTTTTGGAATGTGTTCAAAACAGCTACATGATTGACATATGTTATGATAAGGATTATCTTATGATAATGGGTGCCATCCAGAGAGGTCAATAACCCTCACATATGCAGTAGAATAAAAAATTAGATTTCCTCTTCGAACGTGAAAATAATGTTTTCTGTAAAAATGCTAACAAATTTCACTGTTTGGCCTTGAAGCAAAGGTCTTGAGCGCTACCCTTGTGTTATTTCGTTTTCTTATTTAATAGAAAAAGGTAAACATAAGCGTCGTTAGGGTGTGGTCTAGCAATAACAGTCATAACATATTATTTATTCATAGGCCATATCAGGAAAAAAACTGGTTCTTTCAGCATCATCAACCATATATACGATAAACTGCTTTCTCCTAAGTGCCGAGATGTCCTCCCATTTCAACTTCCACATGACCAGACCACCTCTAACGCCTCTCGTGGGTCTATCATAAAAGATCATCATACACACCATTGTCTAACCAAGGACATCGAGTATCTTTACGTTCTTTTTTCAACCCATAAATTGTAAACTCGTAGATAGATAAGAATAAAGCGCTTGTGACATCGACAAAAGTTGATATTGCTAAGAAAAAAGAAGGACTCGATTTCAAGATACAAAGAAATCGCTGAATGATGGTCGGCGCATTTTATTTACGGGAGCAAATTCGATAAGAAAGGGCAATTTAATGCGTGGCCTTTAGTTTCTATTGGTAGCGCCCTACCCTTTCAAATTATAACGACGCAAAATTTGTCCAATCTATCATTTTTGAATGGCTTGAAAAATGCAAGGGGATCGTTTAATTTTCTTGGCTGATTTTTATCCAAAGATATACATATCTGAGAAAATACTATTTGTTGATTTAATTCACAACTGAAACGGTAAATAATCAGTAGGAGTGGGTTTACCGGAACAGAAGCATATTTCTAACGGGATTCCCCGCGCTTGTTCCCGTCGGCTTTTGAAGAGCACATCCGTCAGAAGGATGGCTTTACGGCGAGGTTCAGTCTTCAGGTTCACCTGTTGTATTATTCTCGCCTGTGGGCTACGTGTGGAAGGTTTGTTTGTTTGTTTGTTTGTTTTATACCCAGGGTTACATAGCGCCTTATCTTGTCGCTTTTCAATGTGCCCGTGAGAGAGTTGGGAGTTATATACATGTACATAGATATGAAATAAAACTAGAGTTCGGTGACCTCTTTCCCCCATGACATATTTAGAGCTTTTGTTAATTTTATGCAAATGACTTTACGTATATGGGCACGTATATGACCATTTGTGCAAGTTCTATCTCATCTAGAGAAATTTGTAAGAAGGTCAACAGCTCTTGACCTGTATTTTTAAATCTTAAATCAACCTTCATTAACATTCACATAACAGTGCACAGAGAATATAATAATAACGTTAATACATAAAAAGCAATTATGCTCAAGTTGTGTTCATGGTTTGACTAAGATTGTTGTCTTTTAAAGTATTGACATTGTTTATTGTATTCGTCTATTTCTGCAGTGTTATTTAACCTGTTCCTAAAATACGTTTGGCTAAAAAGTTTGGCTTTACGTTTTTCACAAATCATAGATACAGTATTTAGCCATCAGAATATACAATGTGAAAGTGAGGTAGTAGGATGGAAGCCTTCCATCACACCGTAGATAATCGTATTTTCATCTAGTACCAGGTCCTGGTTGGTATACCGGTTCCACGTACGTACCAGATACAGAACTTTTTCCCAAAATGTTTCAACGTCTTTACAATACAGAAGTAAATGTTCAATCGTATGTTTATCTTTACAGTCGTTACATTATTCATTTTCCCATCTGGGTATAGTAGCAGGACGCGGGAGCACCGCTAAGGCCAACACTATCATAAACAATGCCCTGGGAATGCCGAGTACGACAGTGCCCCGAATGACAGTAGAATGTCCCTGCTGAATTACTAACATATATTGCTACGTTAGTTCAGCTAGTCACCACCGGCGGTATAAGCAATATTACAACACAGTGCAAAAGATAAATCTCAAGATATGATTCCAATATGGTGTGTTTGCCTCTTCGTCAGAAAACTTGAAAATATCGGCATGAGAGGTCAAAACGATAGAAATAGTTACAGTGAAACAAAATTTATATACTTACTTTTGTACCTGAATCACCACAGAAGCTGATGGTGGGTTTTGAAGGAGATGTTTAGTGGATTTAGCAATAGATTTTAAGGACAGAAGACTATGCAGCCATCTTGGATCACATTGATATGCAAATAGTTTTACATGGAAAGCATGATCCTTACATATACATAACTTGCATTATTCCCTCGCAGGAACAAGCTGTAGTATCATCGTTACATCAAGCGACAAGTGAATGCTAGTCTAATCAACCAAACTTCATGTATTTGTTTCTTCAATCCTATATCATGTTGCGTCGTTTGTATACAGTTCTTTTAATGATAACTAAATTTTATCTACGACATAAGAAAGAGCTAACTTTGTATTATCCAGTCTTCTAGTACCGTCTTTAGCACATAAAGTGAAGTTTCATCTCTTTATTCTGGATACAATAATTTTAACCGCAAATCTTACCCGTATGTACGTAGATACAGCAAAATCCTTCTACTCTTCCAATTTGAACATCATGCCTATTATCTCCCTTCCTTACTCGAACAATAAGATCTTTCTTCCTTTTTCAGTTCTGGGGTGTGTTCGGTACAGCTACATGATTGACATATGATATGATAAAGAATATCTTTTGATAAGGAGGGTTATTGACCTCTCCATAGAGGTCCAAACCCTCAGAGTAAACTAAAAATTTAGATTTCTTCTTCAAACCTGCAAATAATGTTTCCTCAAAAATGCTGATAAATTTCACTGCTTGGAAGAAAAGGTCTTCAGTGTTACCCTTGTGTTATTTGGTTTTCTTATCTAATAAAAAAGGTAAACATAAACGTCGTTAGGGTGTGGTCTAGCAATAACAGTCATAACATATTAATTATTCATAGGCCATATCAGGAAAAAGGACTGGTACCTTCAGCGTCATCAACCATACGATATACTGCTCAAGCAAAGCCAAAGAGTCAAATGAACCCTTTCTTACATAATTGTAAGAATAATGTACTATATATAGCTTGTTGATTCTCTATGCATTATCAGGAATTATTTGGGTCATATGCTTATTTTGTGTATGCTTCAACTCTTTAGAGAAATAATATGCATGTATGTATATGTAGAGTTTTAAAACTTCGATGCTGTGACTGATACTCATGATGACTACTGGAACACTAAAGGACGCGGTAACCTCTCCAACAGCTCGATACAAGGGCATCCCGCTTCTTGCACTGGCCAGTATTACCAGCGTATGGTGTAAACGACCTTGAGCTGCATGTGGCTATTTATTTCTCACAATTGCAAAAAACGAAAACAAATCAGTCTTAACTCATAGCTTACTCGCTAACGTTGTACCACATTTAACTATCGACATATGTCTATTACGCCATCACAGCAGCTCATAGGTTTTCAAGATACCTCCAGTCCACCCACAACGATTGGTTGTGTCTAATTTTTAGGTATACAAATCACATAAAGCTGATTCAGTTCAAAAACGTACTTGTGAGATTATAAATCTTAACGTTTTCTTTAACTTGTTATCTCCATCCAGCATCTTGTTCGATTTCAAAACACTCTGAACCTCCAGACCCACTAGCCTATGATCTCCCTGAGGTTATCTCATCACCATTCATCTTTGAAGTCAAGGTCAGCACCACCGGGTACTGCCGAATCCGTGTCCACACGCAGGGCAACGACCACTACCGTGTATTAATCAGGTCTCGCGGGTCCACGATTGTCAAAAAAGCCGATGGAGTTACCAGCACCGTAGCAAGAAGCTGGAAACGAGGTGATACGACGATTCACTTGTTTGTATGTTGTAATGGGAATATTGAATTGTTAGCTTTCAATATTAATTTTTGCCAATGATGGACATCACAATACTGACTTGTTCTACTCCCGTCGCTAGGTGAATAGATAATAGTACAACGCATTTTTATGTGAACTTGCCTTTTGTCAAGCTACTTATATCTCCAATATAAAGCCTCTATCATTTACAACAAAAATATCAAGTTTTTGCATTGATTATGGAATCATTCCATCGTTAGTATCACTCTAGGTTGTATTCACCTTTCCTAAACCTATTCCTCCAATAGGAATGTGGAGATATAGTATAGCGCACATTCCGTTGTATGTACCTTTCCTAAAGCTACCTTCACCTAAAATATGTCGGTAAATGTCAAATTTGTTAGTAACTGTCGTTTGTAACAGACATTACATCAGCTGATGAGTTTCGGAGGTTCTGGATTTGCTGGTCAAGAGGAGGGAGTTTTGCTGTGGGCAGGGGTGGAGAAGTGGAACCCTATATGAGCTGGACAGACCCTCAGCCTATCACTGTTATTAGTCGAGTCGGCTATAGGGCAGGAGATGCTCCCGGAGACTTTCTGTTCAACTGCACACGGGGTGAAGTATTTTGGTTCATTACTATGACTATCGTTGTTAGAATGTTTCAATCATATTTTTGCGAAAGGTTAATGACATATGAAGAAACATGATACGAATCAGTCTTCGGTAAGGGGTGAAATTCAGTAAAAGTAATCATTGACCTTTAAGTTAACATTTCTGTGTCTATTCAGATGGATATCCAGGGGTATGTTTTGACCCACCGACTCAAGCCAACACTACCGGACCTGTGTGTGACTGTCCTTATCTGCTGGGGGAGAGCTGCACCTACCCATGTTCCCCGGGATATCACGTCATTTCCGGTGATGTAATAACCAGAACATGCACGGCAAATGGGATTTGGACTGAAACGGACTTTTTCTGCCAAGAACAAGGTACTAAACATGTTCTAATAGAACATTTGCAAGAGTTCTCCACATAAAAATCGATTATTTCATTTTGAAATGTCAGTTTACATTGTAAATCTACAATAAAACAGTGAAATGTTCAGGCAGGTGAATTGTTCAGAAAATAATCAGGCGAACCAACGGCAATGATATCTCCTGCAGTCTTTAAGCATATTCATTATGTTTCTATTGTTTTCAGACATCAACGAGTGTTCTACTCTGAACGGTGGCTGTGCCCAGACCTGCACCAACACTGTAGGAAGTTACATCTGTTCCTGCAATGACGGATTCAAACTGGATGGAGACGGACATAACTGCACGGGTACATGTTAGTCATGACATTGAGTTGTAAAAATATGTACAACGTGATGGGTTTTTCAAACAGAAGTATCAACTAGTTGCTATGCAACAGCATGACATCTGATACTCCTGAGCTTGAACGTTTTAGATTATTAGACCCATTTCCATTTACGGTGCCAATTAATTGTGCTCCCTTAGAGCACAGTAACACGAGAACACGCCGGAGCCGACGCCAAACTCAAAAGCTCCATTTCGAACTGCATGGGATGACTTTGCAATATCTCGTAGTTTGACAGAAGCTATTTTAGAATGTTCTGTTTTTCCACAGAGATGATTTGGGATCAGTCCATTTTTGCATGTAATTGGGCATGGAATAAAGTATGACGTCTTTGCTTGCAAGTGTTGCATTGCATTAAATTTCATTGTATTCGTTTAATGATGGGAAAGAATTTGATGAATTAACTAGAGTTCGGCGACCTCATACCTCCATGAATATTTAGAGCTAACACATTAACATAATTTATGCATGGTGTTATTCATCATTGACCAACATACACATGTCAAAACTATAAAATCATTAATCAATGGGCGGTTTTGCAATTTTTACATAAATTATGCAAATGAGTTCCTCATTACCATATTTGGTTTCTGCTTATATTCCACCTATCATAATTAACAAGTGTTACATTTATTGAAGTCCAGTTATTGAAAACAATGGACTTATACAATTCCCTTATTAATTATGCAAATTAAGTCCTCATTTGCATAATATGCATATCATTATGAACATCTCTCCCCAAGCTACCTGCATGCGTAAAATGATGCCAATTAGTCAATCATTTCTGCAGTTATCCTCTTTGGAATGTCTTGACAAAAACGTCCATGCAGTTCCAAAATTAAATGATAGGGGGCTGAAACCTGCCCCACTTTGCCATGACACTGCAAGCTATCTACCAGCCAAATGTCAAGACCATATCATGTCCAGGACAAGAGATACATAGAAAAAACTGCTATGATAGAATATCCTCATTAATTATGCAAATGTATTCTTATTTTGCATAATTTGTATCTTGACTTGTACAACATTGTCTAAGGTACCTTCATACCAAAAATCATGAAAATCCGTTGTTCCCTTCTTGAGTTATCCTCTTCACAAGTTTTTGACAAAAATGCCCCTGCTATCCCAAGAGGGACCAAACATATGTTATTTCTTCCTGAGCACAAGAGCTATCTAATACTCAAAAATCGTGACCATAGCATGTTCAGAACACCGAGATAGCAACACCGGAAGTTGCCCTGCAGTACCAAGGGGAGCCGCTAGGGGGGCCAAAATCTGATCATTTCCAGCTTTCATCACACACTACCAACACACCAAGTATGAAACCAATACATCCAACCGTTCATGAGTTATTTTGTTTACACACAGACACACACACACGCAGGGTAAAATATAACCTCCATGACATTTCATGGAGGTAAAAATGTCCAGAACCAGTTATGACCGGGGTTTATAATTAGTAACATGAAAAAGATGCTACAAACATTGGTGTCCTCCATAACAGCGTAGTGCCATGTTTCATAATTCTTCTGAATCAGCATTTCTAGGTTCCGGTCATGTTGGTTGAAGGTTCATCTTCCATAAGATGGACCACTCAAGCATTCGCGGATAATCATGAAAATGCTGATATATTCTTTATATATTCTGCTGATATAATCTTCTACAGCTGTTACAATTAGTTGGAAGTAAATATTCTTTTTGACATATTACCTCTACTCAGTATCCTGTTCGACTTCAAAACACCTTGACCCTGCACGCAAGTTGACCTATGACCTCCCTGAGGTCACCTCGTCACCATTCATCTTTGAGATCAAGATCAGCACGGGTGCCATCGGGTGGTTTCAGATCCGCCTCCACACGCCTGAAGACGTCCAATATCGTATATACATCAAGAATGGCAGATCCGGCATTTCCAGATTTGACGACGGTGTTCTTACCAAGGTAGCAACAACCTGGAAACAAGGTGATGCGACAATGTACTTTTTTTATATGTTTTACCGTTAGGAATAGTTTTGAATATAGATTTTCGGTATTAATACCGACTTGCAATACCGACTTTCCAAAGCTGCAAGTGCCTCTGTAGCAAAACGACTGTGGTCCCAAATATGGCTAATTATAATAAGCTCCACCCCCACCCCAATCACGGTTAATGACAAAAGTAGATTTTCTTATCCTTACGGCCTCTCTGTCTATAAATTTGAATTCCCAATGCCTTTCGTACATTTCATTTGTGCGCCAGATTTGTTAGTATCTCTAGTTTTGTACTGTTCAGATATCACATCAGCTGAGGAGTTTCGGAGGTTCTGGATTTGCTGGTCAAGAGGAGGGAGTTTTAGTATGGGCAAGGAGGGAGAGGTGGAACCATTCTTGACCTCGACAGACCCTCAACCTATGACTGGCATGAGTAGAGTGGGCTACAGGGTTGGAGGTGTCCCCGGAGACTTTCTGTTCAACTGCACACAGGGTGAAGCCTTACTTTACTTCGTTACAATGACTGTTGTTAGGGTTTTGAAAATATTTCTTGCGAAAGGGTTATGGCACATGAAGCGACAGGATATAAAGTATTCAGTAAAATGTTAAAATCGGTAAAAAAAGATAATCATTGACTTTAAGCATTTCTTTGTCTATTCAGGTGGATTTTCCGGAGTGTGTGTTGACCCCCCGACACAAGCCAACACTACCGGACCTGTGTGTGACTGTCCTTATCTGCTGGGGGAGAACTGTACCTACCCATGTTCCCCGGGATATTACGTCATTTCCGGTGATGTCATCGTCAGAACATGCACGTCAAATGGATCATGGACAGAGTTGGGCATTTTTTGCGAAGGTATGAGAAACGTTGAAGCTGCGATCTAAAATAAAGCTTTTTTCAGACAAAGGTCTGGTCATTACCGTGAGAAGAAGGTAAATGAACATATATACATACATATACATAACATGATATAATAATTTCTCTCTGATGACATGGCTGTAGTCGTGACACGGTAGGAAGTTACAGTTGTGCCTGTAGTGAAGTATTTACTCGGGACATAACTTTATTGGTAGGACATCTTTATCCATGTCAAGGATAAATTAGAGTTTCATTGTAGCGAATGAGACATTCCTTTAAACTACAATGTAGACGTTCAAACGTGTGGAATTTTTTTTCATTATCACAGGGAATTAAGAGCAAATGTCTGTAAGGATCAAACAATGGTGGCAGGGGTCAAAAAATAGATTTGGCTCATATTTTGCACAGTGATAGTACTTGGTCCACAACCCCTCAAAATAGCTTTCTTTTAGATCAAAACTCCTTGTTGCCATGGTAACGGGCAAACAAAGTTTTCTGGCCAATTTCCCCAATTTTCGCATCCCAAAAACACAGAAATCAGCATATTTTACGGCACTGTCTCGGCAACACCTTTAAACCTATCATCAAAACAAAACAAGATCTAAATAGACCAACATTTTGGCTTTATAAAAATTGTTGTGAAATTTCCAAAGACGTACATTTTAGTTCTTGGGCAGCCTGAAAACAATGCAATGTTTCAAGCTTCAATAGAATCTGATTTTTGGCTTAACTTTGTAACGCTATAAGTGCCGCTCTGGTACTTTTTTCGGCTTGAAATTTGTACCATATATAGATCATTAGAATATCTATCAAATGCATTGTTGCAAAGTTTGGTAACTTGTTTGGTTGTCACGTGACTGTCCCTTAAAGTAGGCCACTTTTTGTGTTTGTTGAAAATTGTGAACTTTAGCCATGTTCAAAGTACGCTACATGACGAAGTTAAATATATTTCTACATCAACTTCTTATCAAAGGTGGATCTATGTATTGCCTATCAAATAAATGCTTGTAGAGTTTCGGGCCATGACGTTCAGTCACGTGGTTGTCCCTGAAAGTAGGCCATATTTTTGCATTTGACGAAAATTGTGAATTTTAGCCATGTTCAAAGTACGCTACGTGACAAAGTAAACAAGAATTCTTATTCAACTTCTAGTCAAATGTACATCTATGTGTTGTCTATCAAATGAATGCTTGTAGCGTTTCGAGTCATGACGTAAAGTCACGTAGTTGTCCCTGAAAGTAGGCCATTTTTTAGCCATGTTCAACGTACGCTACATTACGAAGCAAAATTGTTTATTGTTTATTGTTTATTGTTTATTCAACGGATCTCCATTAGTGATTACAATTGAAATTGCATCTCTAATCTTCCTGGAGTCGTTACAAAAACACATTACATGATACAACATTAACACATTACTTATTTACACCTAACAACGCTTAAATCTAATCTAAATAAGTCTCAAGTAGCTGAGAGGTCAGAGGTCAGTGTCAAAATTCTATACATAATTTTATATACATAGATGTCAATGAATGTCTTTACCACCATTTCTGTAGAGGTTTGTGTTGTGTCCGTGTTTTTAGTCTGTCTTTGATGTGTTGCTTGAACATGGATGGTGTAGATGATTTAATGTATTGTGGGAATGAGTTGTAGGATTTAATACATCTATACAGGAAAGTTCTGGTTGCTGCGCAAGTTTTAGGTTTGGACAGTCTGAATCCCCCCCCTTGTGCTAGGCGTGTGTTGTGTCGGTGGGTGTTTTTGATTGTGTGTAGTCTCTTGTAGGTAGCTTCTGGTTTCTTAGCTGTAAGGAGTTTGTGGAACATAGTGAGGGTTCTGGTGTAGAGTCGTTCGTTTACCTTTGGCCAGTTCAGCTTTCTGTGTAGGTCATCAGTGTTGGAAGTGTACTTTGCATTAAGTACTAGCCTGGCAGCCTTATTTTGCAGGGTCTGTAGTTTATTTAAATTAGATTGAGAACCTGCAGACAGAAGACATGCACAATAATCCATGTGACTCAGAACAAGTGTTTGAGCAACAGTTTTTAACGTGTCTCTAGTGAAAAAGTCCTGAGATTTAGCCAGTGCTGCTAGTGCGCGTGCCATTTTAGATGTTACTTTGTCCAGATGTTGTGCCCAGGTTAACTGCTGGTCCATCAACATTCCTAGAAGCTTAGCCTGCTCAACCTGTTCTATCATTTTGTTGCGCATCGAAAGCTGTAAGGCTGGCTTATTTTTTAGTTTGTGCCGGTGTGACAGCGATCTCGCCCCCCCCGCGATCTCGCCCCCCCCGGGGGCGAGATCGCTAGCGTTTTCGCCCCCCTCTGGCGTTTTCGCCCCCCTCCCTAGCCCAGCGTTTTCGCCCCCCCCTAGGAATATCGCTTCTTGAAGAATGAATATTCTTGAATATTACTTGAAGAATGAGAATGTAGTAGATATAGCGTTTTGTGTAGTGAGTGGTGTTTTCTCTAAACGGCGAGCAGTTCTTACTACAAGTAAACGTACGAATTATGTTTATTTCTTCATCTACAAGCAAGCGTCGAGAAAGGATGTTTACCTTTGCCATAATGGCCAAGGTTATGTTTTGGGCTTGTGAGTCTGTGTGTCTGTTAGCAGCATAACTCAAGAAGTCTTGGATGAATCCCGACAATACTTGGTAGGTGGGTAGGGGTCGGGAAAACGAAGGTCAAGTTAGATAATGGGCCCCCTAGCGGCTTGCTAAGGTACTGCAGCAGAAACTCAATTTTTGATATCTCGAGTTCTGGACATGCTGTGATCATGATTTTTTAGTGGTAGATAGCCCTCGAGGCAGAGAGTAAGTGCTGGGAGTTTGGGCCCCCTAGCGGCTTTTTTGGAACTGCAGGCGCCGGTTTCCTTTCAAACTTTGGACGAGAATAACTCTACAACGTGTTGACGAATCATCATGATTTTTGGTATGTAGATAGAATGAGTGAAGACCTACATAATGAGATACCAATTATGCAAATCAACAGCTAATTTGCATAATTAATGAGGATATTTTATAAATTCACTACATTCGATGATAGGACTTTAAAACTTGTCACATATGTAGCTGAGAAAGAGACAAATGTCAATACATATTTATCATGCAAATAATGATCTCATTTGCATAATTAATGAGAAAATATGAACGTGTTGACGGATCGTCATGATTTTGGGGATGTCGATAGCTTAAGTGAAGACTTGTATCATGTGATATTTATTATAAAAATTAACAACTAATTTGCATAATTGATAATGAAAAGTTTATAAATCCACTGCATGCCATTATAGTACTTTCATCAAAGTTGTCACATATGTAACTGAGAAAGAGGGAAGAGAGTAAGAGGTGTATTTAAAGACTTTGAAAGAGAATAAGTCAAGAATGGATCAAAGGATCATAATGACTTTGGTATGCTGATGGCTTAAGTAATGCTTTATACAATTTGATATCAATTAATTGTAACTTGGGATCTAATTTGCATAATCAATGCCGAAATTTTGTAAACCAACTCCAAGCATATAATTATAAAGAAAATGAAATAAGTAACGCATTTCTCTACAGACATCATTCTACATAACAAACCTGGTTTATTTGGCAAAGGTATGTGTTCGTGGAACTCTAGTTTTATAAGTGTTTATGACAACTTTAAGCTACTGAAAGGGCACTGATACACACCTTATAACCATCTTAATGCACACGTATATGAGACGTATACATGAGTCAGAGGTAATAAACGTGAAGTTTAAACATTTCTTAAGGGTGTTTTCATAAGGGTTTATGACAACTTTAAGCTACTGAAAGGGCACTGATACACACCTTATAACCATCTTAATGCACACGTATATGAGACGTATACATGAGTCAGAGGTAATAAACGTGAAGTTTAAACATTTCTGAAGGGTGTTTTCATAAGGGTTTATGACAACTTTAAGCTACTGAAAGGGCTCTGATACACACCTTATATTATAACCATCTTAATGTACACGTATATGAGATGTATACATGAGTCAGAGGTAATAAACGTGAAGTTTAAACATTTCTTAAAGGTGTTTTCATAAGGGCTTATGACAACTTTAAGCTACTGAAAGGGCACTGATACACACCTTATAACCATCTTAATGCACACGTATATGAGACGTATACATGAGTCAGAGGTAATAAACGTGAAGTTTAAACATTTCTGAAGGGTGTTTTCATAAGGGTTTATGACAACTTTAAGCTACTGAAAGGGCACTGATACACACCTTATAACCATCTTAATGCACACGTATATGAGACGTATACATGAGTCAGAGGTAATAAACGTGAAGTTTAAACATTTCTTAAAGGTGTTTTCATAAGGGCTTATGACAACTTTAAGCTACTGAAAGGGCACTGATACACACCTTATAACCATCTTAATGCACACGTATATGAGACGTATACATGAGTCAGAGGTAATAAACGTGAAGTTTAAACATTTCTGAAGGGTGTTTTCATAAGGGTTTATGACAACTTTAAGCTACTGAAAGGGCACTGATACACACCTTATATTGTAACCATCTTAATGTACACGTATATGAGACGTATACATGAGTCAGAGGTAATAAACGTGAAGTTTAAACATTTCTTAAAGGTGTTTTCATAAGGGCTTATGACAACTTTAAGCTACTGAAAGGGCACTGATACACACCTTATAACCATCTTAATGCACACGTATATGAGACGTATACATGAGTCAGAGGTAATAAACGTGAAGTTTAAACATTTCTTAAGGGTGTTTTCATAAGGGTTTATGACAACTTTAAGCTACTGAAAGGGCACTGATACACACCTTATATTGTAACCATCTTAATGTACACGTATATGAGACGTATACATGAGTCAGAGGTAATAAACGTGAAGTTTAAACATTTCTTAAGGGTGTTTTCATAAGGGTTTATGACAACTTTAAGCTACTGAAAGGGCACTGATACACACCTTATATTATAACCATCTTAATGTACACGTATATGAGACGTATACATGATTCAGAGGTGATAAACATGAAGTTTAAACATGTCTTCGTGCCGTGATAGATTTTAGATTCTTGGCCGTTTTTTAGGAGGTCTGCACTTAGAGCATTCCCATGCAGTTTCCATGCTCTTTACTTTCTTTGCTGTAAGCCTAACGCATTTATAGTGGTACCACTCAGAGCAAAGGTCACACTGCAACATTTTGCCAAAGTTCTTAGGCCGTCTGCATTCACAGTACACCTGGATTACTGTCTCTACTGTAATCCTCTGCTCTGTTTGCACAACAGGAACTTTTGGAAAAGCCTCCAGGTGTTCTGCCTCCAAGCAATACAGCAGGTGTTCTCTCATCCTGTGCAGGTCAAATCTATATTTGGAAAGAAGAAAAAATTAAAAGTCATGTTTTATTATCATAACCTCATGAAAAATAGAGATAGAAAAGTTTTGGGTTTGCTTGTGTGTGTGCGTATGTGCTTGTGTTTCCAGATGTAATTTCTTGCCACTGTAGCTCAAGAACTTCTGCATGGATGACAATAATATTTGGTATGTGAATTAACTGAATAGTTGTTGGAAAGACAAATTTCAAGGTAGATTTGACTTCTGGTATGTGACCATGACACTGCAGAAAAACTTATGTTGGTCACCTGGATGTGCTTTGATCTTGATAGACTGTGATGTAACAAAGAAGTGGTGCATGTTTGCAGCTTGCTCTATAAATGCAAGGGCACTTTTGTCTCAACTCTTCCAAGAGGAATAACTGAACAAATGCAAGACAGATTTGCGTGGTATTTCGTATGAATGTAGCTCAAATAGAGATGTTCATACCAAATTGCAAATAATGCAAATTGCCACAATTTGCATACCTAATGAAGAAAGATATATTAGCTGAGTCTTTTCCATTGTAGAACCCAAACACATTTAACATAATTTGTGTCAATAGACATCAATTATGCAAATGACAGTGTTGTCTGCATAGATCATGCAAAAATGTCATAATTCTTCTAAGTTTTAAATGATTTGACTGACAACATTGTGTTCTGTGTAAGTTGATTAAAGTTGTACATATATAGTTGTGGAAGTTATTTGCATTATCAGTATATTACATGCAGGTCTGAGGTCTCCAAACTTTTGTCAATGTCACTGGCAATAGCCTAATGATATGTCGTGTTAAATCATAGATACCTTGTCTCTGACACATCCGCACCCATGGCTGCTTCCACTGCAAAGGCCACAGCAAACAGTCCGCAACTGACTCCATCGGATTGCTGTTGCGTTTTAGGGACAATAACTGGGATTGTACCGGTAGGAGACCTGTCATGGACCAGCTGTGCTACCATTGACTCCAGCTCGGACGGAAGTGCGTTGTTGCGTTTCCTTTTCATCTTAGCCTGGAGGTTAGTGGACAAGCTGTCATACACAGTCACCTCGAATCCATCTGATGAAACAGTGATCCAATGATTACCTCCTACATGAAGAATCTGAATGAACTCCGCTTTCTGTGCTGGTTCAAAACCTGTGCTCTGACTCAACAATGTGTCTTGGCAGGGGCTAAGTCCAGGGAACGCTTTGTTTAGCAACTTCATGGAGGCAAGCATGTGGGCATCAGTCAGCATCTGGCTCGGGTCCTCTAGAGTAGTTTTGTCTGTCGTCTTCAGGTTGAGATCTTTCTTCCAGAAGAAGTTGTCAGTGTAATCATATGGCTTCAGGAGTGCAGCATTTACCTTATTCTTTAACTTCTTCCCTGTTTTTTCATTTCGCAATGAGTACACACCTCTTCCATACTGCCCAATGATACAGTATGGACCTATGAACGGGGGTTGTAGCTTGCCACCTTTGCGTTCTTCTTCTTTAGCGTTCTTCTTTAGCACGTGGTCACCAAGGCTGAACTCGCACTCGTCGCTTTGTTCTTGACATTTCTTTTTGTCATGATGAGCTTTCTGTCTTGTCTGTGCAGAAACAATGTTCTTTGCAGCATCAGTGTAATCTTTCTTTAACTGTTCGAATTCCGCTACTCGGGACTCCATATCTGGAGTACCGGTAGTTTGCTCAATGACAGGACCTGGTGAGATTTCCATTTCGATTGGCAGTCTGGCCTGCCTGCCAGTCATGAGGAAAAATGGAGTGTAGTCAGTAGAAGCCTGCACGGATGTGCGGTACCCAAACAAGACCCCGTCGATGAAGTTATCCCAGTCATCCTGGTGTTCATTTACGGATTTCCGCAGGGCCGTTTGTAATGTCTGATTAAACCTCTCAGTCAATCCATTAGTCTGGGGATGATAAGCACTTGTCACACGGTGTTCGGTTCCTGCATGGTAATTTAAAAGGGTGTTGATACAAACCGAATTAGCACACAAATAGCACATGAACCTGAATTAAAGGGCTTGCCACATTAAAGAAAGAAATATCTTTGACACAGACACAAGTATTCTCTTCTGAATCACTGTTATGAATCGACTAAGAAACCCCTAAGAATGTATAAGTATTTACACACCTGTTTATCGCAACTGTGTTATACCGTCTATGAGAGGGACTAATGAGTTTAAGAAAAAGCTTTTCCATGAGAAAAAGCCCTGGGCCTGGGGCAAGGACAATCTTCAGTATTAATTTAGCTTAATGACCTTAACATCAGTTCATAATAATTCCAAAATTCCAATTGACAACTAATTATTTTCAATGTATAAGATACAAAATACCAGCATATGTACATGTACATACCAGTGCGGTCATGGAGTAATGTGCAGACTTGGTTGACGAATTCCCGCCCTTGGTCCGATATCCTCACTTCTGCACACCCGTGTCGGGTAATGGTCCAGTAGATGAAGTCAGCAACTCCCTTTGCTGACTTGTCAGGCAGTGCACGGGCCTCTGGCCATTTTGTGAAGTAGTCCACCATGGTTATTATATACCTGTTGCCATTCTTTGTCTCAGGGAGAGGCCCAATAAGGTCTATCCCCACCTGTTAAAACAATAAAGACACTTATTGAAATATTTTGCTGTTCTCAACTGATTTTGATAGCAAATCTATTTTGATGCTAGGAAAAAAAGCATTGCAACTTGTTACATGTGTAAATAGTTCTTGTGGGGTAGGTAGAAAGACCTGTGATATATATGTGTGGTACAGTACCAAGGTGCATAAGTACCAAGGTGCATAAGTACAAGGTGAAAAGGCCAAATGTGGATCATATTCCTGTTCACTGACTGAGTGTGACACTGTATTGTATATTCCAGTGGAATGCCTGCTTACATTTCAAACATGAGTTTTTACCAGAATTTTAATGCAGACAAGAGTTTGGCAAGTTGAATTCGGTGAATCATATCTCCGTTATTACTCTGTCAATTGAAATTTGTATAGTATTGTGTATCATTTGAAAATGCAATATATTATTCATCTTTACAATGATCTAACAAATGATAAATAAAGTAATGTTATAAAGTAATGCACTTGCTATATATAGTACAGAACTGGAATAGACTTTACATTGTACTTCTGGGCCTTCGTATGTCCTGTCACATACCAGTACAGGTAACGTTACACTTGGTTAGGCCACAACGTCTTAATTTTATGGATGACATCCTCTGGAGACCCCAAAACTAATAGAAATCTAACTCTTTGAATTCGAAGTTGTCTGGGAACTACTCGCTGGGCCCGTTGACAGTTTTTCATACAACTGTGCAAATGTAACATCCCCTCGCCGATTGTATACCTATCCACAATAGAATAGTGTCCTAACATTTAAAAAAAAACAGCCGGAGCCTAACCTCTGCTTGGAGAGTAGTCATATCATTGTCATATTGAAAGATTTTGAATTTGTGACAAAGCAAGAAGCACCATTTACTAGTACAAAAGTACAAAATTTTAAGACAAACAGACATTTTCTTTAGAGCTTTATAGGGGGTAGATTTTCATTTTTTTAGAACAGGCAAAAACAAATGTGCGCGCGGATGTCATCCATAAAATTCAGTCAGTGTGACCTTACACTTACAGGTCTTTCCTCCTACTCATTCTTGGTAAAATAAAATTTTTCACATGATACTTGTAAGATAAGATTTGAAAAGACAAAAAACAGCTAGAAAGGGCCCGATGTTGCTGAAACAAAATAATCTCCGGTTATAATCAATACCGCTCCCTGTATAGAAGTCTGAGGCTATAGTTAGTATCAATGAAAAAAAACTGACAGATAGAAAGAAAATGATGTAATATCCATGGTCCTGTTACAGTGTCAATTATTGCACTGTTGACAGGAAAAAATCCTGTCACCAGTGGCCGATTTTTCTTCTGTTGACAGGATCGTCCTGTGAACAGTGCAAATTTTTCTACTGTTGACAGGATAGTCCTGTCAACAGCAGTGCAAGGTTTTCTACTGTTGACAGGATGATCCTGACAGTGCAAAGTTTTCTATTGTTGACAGGACGATCCTGTCAATAGCCACAACCATTATACATATTAGTGCCACTTTCTGTCAATGATTAAACCTCAGCTAGCTGAACAGATGTTGCACATGGGTGAAAGCCTGGGCGGTACTATGATAGAATATATTTAAAACAAGATATTTTCCTGAGGTATGATACAACATTAACTCTTATTTGATAAGTTTAGGAAAAAGACTTGCCTGTTTCCATGCTGCTGATGGCACAGGGATTGGGTGCAATGGAGGCGATGCCTTCTTCAATGACGACTTGTTCATTCGCTGGCAGATGTCACATTTTTTGTAGAAGAGGACGGTGTCATTATAAAGCCCAGTCCAATAGAATCTCGATTCGACCTTCTTTAATGTCTTGTCCCTGCCGAAATGCTCCGAGCCGTCGCCCTCGTGGCATTGCTTCAGTACTCGCTGCTGCTGCTCCTTTTCCAAAATGACCTGACGTGCCTTCTTATTTTTCCCGCGACTTCCATTGTAATAGAGAATCCCGTGATCAAGTTGAAAGTCCTTAGCCCTTTTTCGCAGATCCCGTTTTGCTGACTTAGAAAATCCATCAGGATACGTTCCTTCCGATAAATACTGAAGAATACGATTCTCGTACATAGTTCCCCGCGTACAATTGAAAGTAGAAGAAGAATAATGCAGGTAAGCAGGAAAGGAAAAGAAGATGAATGTGTCCTTGGTCTGGAGAGGGAACGATACACGTGCACGAGGAGGTCGGTAATACTACGTTGGAAATGTGTCAGTAATGCATCGGCGCTACTATCTGGAAATATGTCGGGATCTATTTAACGTTACCCGTTGCTGGGTTCAGTTGGAATTTCATGGCACACTGGGACAATGAGGATATGATTATCGTATATCGTTCCTCACGTGCATGTGTCCGTGGTCTGGAGGGGGAACGATACACAGTGCACGAGGAGGTCGGTTATACTACGTTGCGTTGGAAACACATCAGTAATGCATCGCCACTACTGTCTGGAAATATGTCGGGATAGGCAAAAAGAACAAACTTGGCAGTTGGAATTTCCCGCTTGGCAGCCGTGAACACGACATATAGTTGCGGTATTAGTTGCCATGCACCGTGACAATGGTATTAAAGATAGACACCCGGAGCACTAAAGAAGTTGTCGCGGCCTCATTCGTATACTGGCCATTAAATCATTGGCAAATGACAAGATTCACAATATTTCCCCCAGCGTCAAAAGTGTGAAAACCATACGCTTTTTTCAACGGTAGCGTTGTAAATATGAATAAATTGTCCTCATCTACAAATGTTCAATAATATTCACATGTACATAAATTCCAGATGCCCAAGTAAGAAATTCCCGTCATTTGCTACAACGGGATTAACTTGTTACAGCATTTTTTTTCATTAGTTATACAAATTAGGTTTTTTACTTGCCTAATATCTATTTTTTAACATTCTTCTCTTTCTCAGTTACCAATGCCACATGTTGCAATGGTCCTATGATGGAACAGAGCGGGTTTAGATAATTTCCTCATTGATTATGCAAATAGATTCCAATTTGCATAATTAATATCTAACTATGTAAGCTACGATAAACGTGACGATCCGGTGTGACAGCGTTCTCGCCCCCCCGTGATATCGCCCCCCCGGGGGCAAAATCACTAGTGTTTTCGCCCCCCGGGGCAGGATCACTAGCGATTTCGCCCCCCATCTCGCCCCCCTCTGGTGATTTCGCCCCCCCTCCCGGGGCGAAATCGCTAGTGATATCGCCCCCCCCCCCGGGGCGAAATCGCTAGTGATATCGCCCCCCCCCCCTCCCGGGGCGAAATCGCTAGTGATATCGCCCCCCCCCCCCGGGGCGAAATCGCTAGTGATATCGCCCCCCCCCCCGGGGCGAAATCGCTAGTGATATCGCCCCCCCCCTCCCGGGGCGAAATCGCTAGTGATATCGCCCCCCCCCCCGGGGCGAAATCGCTAGTGATATCGCCCCCCCCTCCCGGGGCGAAATCGCTAGTGATTTGGCCCCCCTTACCCTCTTGGGGCGAAATCGCTAGGGATTTCCAGTGATTTGCATCCTTCTAGTGATTTGCATCTCCAATAAACCTATAAGTTACATTACTTTTGCTTCGTACAAATCACATCATACCTCCATTAAATATTTTAGCTCTTGCAGATTTATAGTGTTATCTAGTCTCATTCATTATGAAATTGAAGCTGTAATTGACACGTTTGAGTTAACACGTGTGCAGATACTTTCGTTTAGCTGCATTTTATGATGACATTTTGTCCTGAATTAAGAAAATGACTTGCGCATTTGCACAATCTACACATAGTGGTGCACAATTAATTTGCACATTGCACTTTAGAATTTTTGTACTTTGACATTAATTATGCAAATCAGAATCTCATTTTCATAATCATTATCTGATATGTTTCACCTTCCATAACCTTTAAATTACATAGATTACATGTATTAAAGTCACAACATGGAAACACTAGAATTACATATTCGTCTCCTGAATCATGCACATTATGTGCTAATTTGCATTTTTGCATGTCATTTCGTAAAGCCCATGCCACTTATCCCTTATATCATCGTGAGATCGCCTGGCGCAGTGGCAGGATTTGTGCCTCGTGACCGAGAGGTTGCGGGTTCAAATCCGGCTGCGTGTCACCGATCTTGTGCCCTTGGGAAAGGCACTTTACACGAATTTCCTCACTATACTCAGGTGAAAATGAGTACCTAGCTTCGGCTAGGGCCGTCCCTCGGATAGGACGTTAAATGGAGGTCCCGTGTATGGGGAGAGTCACACTCCATGCACGTTAAAGAACGTAACCCCCACACGTGCGATGGTGCGGTGTGAGATGGAACAAACCCTTCTGTCTGGAGTTGGTGATTCACTTCAAATCACCCGGATGGAGGCCTGGCGAACCTCCATACCGTATCAGCCACACGGCGATTTACCAGCGAAAGGGTATGTCACCCCGTAAGGGGCGTTATAACCCCGCCGTGTAAACATGTGCGAACATGTTCAGGGCTCCCTTGGAAATCAGTCATCTAGACTGAAGGGACTACCCTATAAGATCAATCAATCAATCAATCAATCATGGTATGTGAAGGTAAAAAGAAAAAAAGGGAAGTTCTGTTTCAGTGACACAAGCAGATTACATACATGTATCTGTAATTAGCACATGTTGTCATCTATGAAAAATAATTAGTTATGAAATATATTTGAGAATGAAATCATTTCGTCAGCCAACAATGACGTCCATTGACGTGATATAAGTATAGGATCCATTATGCCACTTTGGTCGACAGACTAACCAACAAACACAGGTACAGAACCATTGTGCAAAATATTCTGTATACCATACGTTCTATTCCGCATCATTTTTACAAGATGATAAGTATAAAAGTTACTGTACAAGTATTATATAAGGTTTACAAATACTCATATTAAAACATAATGGATACAAACATTTAATACTAGGTTCGCTCCGAGAATGATGCAAATATCCTCAATTTGGGCTCAAAGAGGAAAGTGTTAACCCCTACGCTACGTTCAATATCTTTACTTCATGTCTGAGACCCTAATCACCACACTGCACTGTGCAGTTTTGCTCGAATCTACGACTGCATTGTTCCTATTGTTACCTTCGCCAAGAAGTTTCACTTTATATTTTGGGTAGCGTTTCGAATTCTGTGTGTATTTGTGGAAAAGCGCCATCACCCAAGACCGCCTGCATTTTGTGCCTCCTAGCGGCTTGTTACTGCAGTGGAACTTCCGATATGGATATCTCGAGTTATGGACATGCTGTTGTCATGCTTTTTAATTTTTAGCGTTAGATAGCACATGGGTCCGACAGCAAGTGGTGTATGTTTGGGTCCCCTAGCAGCTTGTTACCTTCGCACAGGAAGGCTATATTTTTGGAACTGCAGGGCAGGTTTAGTGTGAGAGTTTGAAAGGGAATAACTCAAGAGGGATGACGGATCGTCACGTTTATCGTAGCTTACATAGTTAGATATTAATTATGCAAATTGGAATCTATTTGCATAATCAATGAGGAAATTATCTAAACCCGCTCTGTTCCATCATAGGACCATTGCAACATGTGGCATTGGTAACTGAGAAAGAGAAGAATGTTAAAAAATAGATATTAGGCAAGTAAAAAACCTAATTTGTATAACTAATGAAAAAAAATGCTGTAACAAGTTAATCCCGTTGTAGCAAATGACGGGAATTTCTTACTTGGGCATCTGGAATTTATGTACATGTGAATATTATTGAACATTTGTAGATGAGGACAATTTATTCATATTTACAACGCTACCGTTGAAAAAAGCGTATGGTTTTCACACTTTTGACGCTGGGGGAAATATTGTGAATCTTGTCATTTGCCAATGATTTAATGGCCAGTATACGAATGAGGCCGCGACAACTTCTTTAGTGCTCCGGGTGTCTATCTTTAATACCATTGTCACGGTGCATGGCAACTAATACCGCAACTATATGTCGTGTTCACGGCTGCCAAGCGGGAAATTCCAACTGCCAAGTTTGTTCTTTTTGCCTATCCCGACATATTTCCAGACAGTAGTGGCGATGCATTACTGATGTGTTTCCAACGCAACGTAGTATAACCGACCTCCTCGTGCACTGTGTATCGTTCCCCCTCCAGACCACGGACACATGCACGTGAGGAACGATATACGATAATCATATCCTCATTGTCCCAGTGTGCCATGAAATTCCAACTGAACCCAGCAACGGGTAACGTTAAATAGATCCCGACATATTTCCAGATAGTAGCGCCGATGCATTACTGACACATTTCCAACGTAGTATTACCGACCTCCTCGTGCACGTGTATCGTTCCCTCTCCAGACCAAGGACACATTCATCTTCTTTTCCTTTCCTGCTTACCTGCATTATTCTTCTTCTACTTTCAATTGTACGCGGGGAACTATGTACGAGAATCGTATTCTTCAGTATTTATCGGAAGGAACGTATCCTGATGGATTTTCTAAGTCAGCAAAACGGGATCTGCGAAAAAGGGCTAAGGACTTTCAACTTGATCACGGGATTCTCTATTACAATGGAAGTCGCGGGAAAAATAAGAAGGCACGTCAGGTCATTTTGGAAAAGGAGCAGCAGCAGCGAGTACTGAAGCAATGCCACGAGGGCGACGGCTCGGAGCATTTCGGCAGGGACAAGACATTAAAGAAGGTCGAATCGAGATTCTATTGGACTGGGCTTTATAATGACACCGTCCTCTTCTACAAAAAATGTGACATCTGCCAGCGAATGAACAAGTCGTCATTGAAGAAGGCATCGCCTCCATTGCACCCAATCCCTGTGCCATCAGCAGCATGGAAACAGGCAAGTCTTTTTCCTAAACTTATCAAATAAGAGTTAATGTTGTATCATACCTCAGGAAAATATCTTGTTTTAAATATATTCTATCATAGTACCGCCCAGGCTTTCACCCATGTGCAACATCTGTTCAGCTAGCTGAGGTTTAATCATTGACAGAAAGTGGCACTAATATGTATAATGGTTGTGGCTATTGACAGGATCGTCCTGTCAACAATAGAAAACTTTGCACTGTCAGGATCATCCTGTCAACAGTAGAAAACCTTGCACTGCTGTTGACAGGACTATCCTGTCAACAGTAGAAAAATTTGCACTGTTCACAGGACGATCCTGTCAACAGAAGAAAAATCGGCCACTGGTGACAGGATTTTTTCCTGTCAACAGTGCAATAATTGACACTGTAACAGGACCATGGATATTACATCATTTTCTTTCTATCTGTCAGTTTTTTTTCATTGATACTAACTATAGCCTCAGACTTCTATACAGGGAGCGGTATTGATTATAACCGGAGATTATTTTGTTTCAGCAACATCGGGCCCTTTCTAGCTGTTTTTTGTCTTTTCAAATCTTATCTTACAAGTATCATGTGAAAAATTTTATTTTACCAAGAATGAGTAGGAGGAAAGACCTGTAAGTGTAAGGTCACACTGACTGAATTTTATGGATGACATCCGCGCGCACATTTGTTTTTGCCTGTTCTAAAAAAATGAAAATCTACCCCCTATAAAGCTCTAAAGAAAATGTCTGTTTGTCTTAAAATTTTGTACCTTTGTACTAGTAAATGGTGCTTCTTGCTTTGTCACAAATTCAAAATCTTTCAATATGACAATGATATGACTACTCTCCAAGCAGAGGTTAGGCTCCGGCTGTTTTTTTTTAAATGTTAGGACACTATTCTATTGTGGATAGGTATACAATCGGCGAGGGGATGTTACATTTGCACAGTTGTATGAAAAACTGTCAACGGGCCCAGCGAGTAGTTCCCAGACAACTTCGAATTCAAAGAGTTAGATTTCTATTAGTTTTGGGGTCTCCAGAGGATGTCATCCATAAAATTAAGACGTTGTGGCCTAACCAAGTGTAACGTTACCTGTACTGGTATGTGACAGGACATACGAAGGCCCAGAAGTACAATGTAAAGTCTATTCCAGTTCTGTACTATATATAGCAAGTGCATTACTTTATAACATTACTTTATTTATCATTTGTTAGATCATTGTAAAGATGAATAATATATTGCATTTTCAAATGATACACAATACTATACAAATTTCAATTGACAGAGTAATAACGGAGATATGATTCACCGAATTCAACTTGCCAAACTCTTGTCTGCATTAAAATTCTGGTAAAAACTCATGTTTGAAATGTAAGCAGGCATTCCACTGGAATATACAATACAGTGTCACACTCAGTCAGTGAACAGGAATATGATCCACATTTGGCCTTTTCACCTTGTACTTATGCACCTTGGTACTTATGCACCTTGGTACTGTACCACACATATATATCACAGGTCTTTCTACCTACCCCACAAGAACTATTTACACATGTAACAAGTTGCAATGCTTTTTTTCCTAGCATCAAAATAGATTTGCTATCAAAATCAGTTGAGAACAGCAAAATATTTCAATAAGTGTCTTTATTGTTTTAACAGGTGGGGATAGACCTTATTGGGCCTCTCCCTGAGACAAAGAATGGCAACAGGTATATAATAACCATGGTGGACTACTTCACAAAATGGCCAGAGGCCCGTGCACTGCCTGACAAGTCAGCAAAGGGAGTTGCTGACTTCATCTACTGGACCATTACCCGACACGGGTGTGCAGAAGTGAGGATATCGGACCAAGGGCGGGAATTCGTCAACCAAGTCTGCACATTACTCCATGACCGCACTGGTATGTACATGTACATATGCTGGTATTTTGTATCTTATACATTGAAAATAATTAGTTGTCAATTGGAATTTTGGAATTATTATGAACTGATGTTAAGGTCATTAAGCTAAATTAATACTGAAGATTGTCCTTGCCCCAGGCCCAGGGCTTTTTCTCATGGAAAAGCTTTTTCTTAAACTCATTAGTCCCTCTCATAGACGGTATAACACAGTTGCGATAAACAGGTGTGTAAATACTTATACATTCTTAGGGGTTTCTTAGTCGATTCATAACAGTGATTCAGAAGAGAATACTTGTGTCTGTGTCAAAGATATTTCTTTCTTTAATGTGGCAAGCCCTTTAATTCAGGTTCATGTGCTATTTGTGTGCTAATTCGGTTTGTATCAACACCCTTTTAAATTACCATGCAGGAACCGAACACCGTGTGACAAGTGCTTATCATCCCCAGACTAATGGATTGACTGAGAGGTTTAATCAGACATTACAAACGGCCCTGCGGAAATCCGTAAATGAACACCAGGATGACTGGGATAACTTCATCGACGGGGTCTTGTTTGGGTACCGCACATCCGTGCAGGCTTCTACTGACTACACTCCATTTTTCCTCATGACTGGCAGGCAGGCCAGACTGCCAATCGAAATGGAAATCTCACCAGGTCCTGTCATTGAGCAAACTACCGGTACTCCAGATATGGAGTCCCGAGTAGCGGAATTCGAACAGTTAAAGAAAGATTACACTGATGCTGCAAAGAACATTGTTTCTGCACAGACAAGACAGAAAGCTCATCATGACAAAAAGAAATGTCAAGAACAAAGCGACGAGTGCGAGTTCAGCCTTGGTGACCACGTGCTAAAGAAGAACGCTAAAGAAGAAGAACGCAAAGGTGGCAAGCTACAACCCCCGTTCATAGGTCCATACTGTATCATTGGGCAGTATGGAAGAGGTGTGTACTCATTGCGAAATGAAAAAACAGGGAAGAAGTTAAAGAATAAGGTAAATGCTGCACTCCTGAAGCCATATGATTACACTGACAACTTCTTCTGGAAGAAAGATCTCAACCTGAAGACGACAGACAAAACTACTCTAGAGGACCCGAGCCAGATGCTGACTGATGCCCACATGCTTGCCTCCATGAAGTTGCTAAACAAAGCGTTCCCTGGACTTAGCCCCTGCCAAGACACATTGTTGAGTCAGAGCACAGGTTTTGAACCAGCACAGAAAGCGGAGTTCATTCAGATTCTTCATGTAGGAGGTAATCATTGGATCACTGTTTCATCAGATGGATTCGAGGTGACTGTGTATGACAGCTTGTCCACTAACCTCCAGGCTAAGATGAAAAGGAAACGCAACAACGCACTTCCGTCCGAGCTGGAGTCAATGGTAGCACAGCTGGTCCATGACAGGTCTCCTACCGGTACAATCCCAGTTATTGTCCCTAAAACGCAACAGCAATCCGATGGAGTCAGTTGCGGACTGTTTGCTGTGGCCTTTGCAGTGGAAGCAGCCATGGGTGCGGATGTGTCAGAGACAAGGTATCTATGATTTAACACGACATATCATTAGGCTATTGCCAGTGACATTGACAAAAGTTTGGAGACCTCAGACCTGCATGTAATATACTGATAATGCAAATAACTTCCACAACTATATATGTACAACTTTAATCAACTTACACAGAACACAATGTTGTCAGTCAAATCATTTAAAACTTAGAAGAATTATGACATTTTTGCATGATCTATGCAGACAACACTGTCATTTGCATAATTGATGTCTATTGACACAAATTATGTTAAATGTGTTTGGGTTCTACAATGGAAAAGACTCAGCTAATATATCTTTCTTCATTAGGTATGCAAATTGTGGCAATTTGCATTATTTGCAATTTGGTATGAACATCTCTATTTGAGCTACATTCATACGAAATACCACGCAAATCTGTCTTGCATTTGTTCAGTTATTCCTCTTGGAAGAGTTGAGACAAAAGTGCCCTTGCATTTATAGAGCAAGCTGCAAACATGCACCACTTCTTTGTTACATCACAGTCTATCAAGATCAAAGCACATCCAGGTGACCAACATAAGTTTTTCTGCAGTGTCATGGTCACATACCAGAAGTCAAATCTACCTTGAAATTTGTCTTTCCAACAACTATTCAGTTAATTCACATACCAAATATTATTGTCATCCATGCAGAAGTTCTTGAGCTACAGTGGCAAGAAATTACATCTGGAAACACAAGCACATACGCACACACACAAGCAAACCCAAAACTTTTCTATCTCTATTTTTCATGAGGTTATGATAATAAAACATGACTTTTAATTTTTTCTTCTTTCCAAATATAGATTTGACCTGCACAGGATGAGAGAACACCTGCTGTATTGCTTGGAGGCAGAACACCTGGAGGCTTTTCCAAAAGTTCCTGTTGTGCAAACAGAGCAGAGGATTACAGTAGAGACAGTAATCCAGGTGTACTGTGAATGCAGACGGCCTAAGAACTTTGGCAAAATGTTGCAGTGTGACCTTTGCTCTGAGTGGTACCACTATAAATGCGTTAGGCTTACAGCAAAGAAAGTAAAGAGCATGGAAACTGCATGGGAATGCTCTAAGTGCAGACCTCCTAAAAAACGGCCAAGAATCTAAAATCTATCACGGCACGAAGACATGTTTAAACTTCATGTTTATCACCTCTGAATCATGTATACGTCTCATATACGTGTACATTAAGATGGTTATAATATAAGGTGTGTATCAGTGCCCTTTCAGTAGCTTAAAGTTGTCATAAACCCTTATGAAAACACCCTTAAGAAATGTTTAAACTTCACGTTTATTACCTCTGACTCATGTATACGTCTCATATACGTGTACATTAAGATGGTTACAATATAAGGTGTGTATCAGTGCCCTTTCAGTAGCTTAAAGTTGTCATAAACCCTTATGAAAACACCCTTAAGAAATGTTTAAACTTCACGTTTATTACCTCTGACTCATGTATACGTCTCATATACGTGTGCATTAAGATGGTTATAAGGTGTGTATCAGTGCCCTTTCAGTAGCTTAAAGTTGTCATAAGCCCTTATGAAAACACCTTTAAGAAATGTTTAAACTTCACGTTTATTACCTCTGACTCATGTATACGTCTCATATACGTGTACATTAAGATGGTTACAATATAAGGTGTGTATCAGTGCCCTTTCAGTAGCTTAAAGTTGTCATAAACCCTTATGAAAACACCCTTCAGAAATGTTTAAACTTCACGTTTATTACCTCTGACTCATGTATACGTCTCATATACGTGTGCATTAAGATGGTTATAAGGTGTGTATCAGTGCCCTTTCAGTAGCTTAAAGTTGTCATAAGCCCTTATGAAAACACCTTTAAGAAATGTTTAAACTTCACGTTTATTACCTCTGACTCATGTATACGTCTCATATACGTGTGCATTAAGATGGTTATAAGGTGTGTATCAGTGCCCTTTCAGTAGCTTAAAGTTGTCATAAACCCTTATGAAAACACCCTTCAGAAATGTTTAAACTTCACGTTTATTACCTCTGACTCATGTATACGTCTCATATACGTGTGCATTAAGATGGTTATAAGGTGTGTATCAGTGCCCTTTCAGTAGCTTAAAGTTGTCATAAGCCCTTATGAAAACACCTTTAAGAAATGTTTAAACTTCACGTTTATTACCTCTGACTCATGTATACATCTCATATACGTGTACATTAAGATGGTTATAATATAAGGTGTGTATCAGAGCCCTTTCAGTAGCTTAAAGTTGTCATAAACCCTTATGAAAACACCCTTCAGAAATGTTTAAACTTCACGTTTATTACCTCTGACTCATGTATACGTCTCATATACGTGTGCATTAAGATGGTTATAAGGTGTGTATCAGTGCCCTTTCAGTAGCTTAAAGTTGTCATAAACCCTTATGAAAACACCCTTAAGAAATGTTTAAACTTCACGTTTATTACCTCTGACTCATGTATACGTCTCATATACGTGTGCATTAAGATGGTTATAAGGTGTGTATCAGTGCCCTTTCAGTAGCTTAAAGTTGTCATAAACACTTATAAAACTAGAGTTCCACGAACACATACCTTTGCCAAATAAACCAGGTTTGTTATGTAGAATGATGTCTGTAGAGAAATGCGTTACTTATTTCATTTTCTTTATAATTATATGCTTGGAGTTGGTTTACAAAATTTCGGCATTGATTATGCAAATTAGATCCCAAGTTACAATTAATTGATATCAAATTGTATAAAGCATTACTTAAGCCATCAGCATACCAAAGTCATTATGATCCTTTGATCCATTCTTGACTTATTCTCTTTCAAAGTCTTTAAATACACCTCTTACTCTCTTCCCTCTTTCTCAGTTACATATGTGACAACTTTGATGAAAGTACTATAATGGCATGCAGTGGATTTATAAACTTTTCATTATCAATTATGCAAATTAGTTGTTAATTTTTATAATAAATATCACATGATACAAGTCTTCACTTAAGCTATCGACATCCCCAAAATCATGACGATCCGTCAACACGTTCATATTTTCTCATTAATTATGCAAATGAGATCATTATTTGCATGATAAATATGTATTGACATTTGTCTCTTTCTCAGCTACATATGTGACAAGTTTTAAAGTCCTATCATCGAATGTAGTGAATTTATAAAATATCCTCATTAATTATGCAAATTAGCTGTTGATTTGCATAATTGGTATCTCATTATGTAGGTCTTCACTCATTCTATCTACATACCAAAAATCATGATGATTCGTCAACACGTTGTAGAGTTATTCTCGTCCAAAGTTTGAAAGGAAACCGGCGCCTGCAGTTCCAAAAAAGCCGCTAGGGGGCCCAAACTCCCAGCACTTACTCTCTGCCTCGAGGGCTATCTACCACTAAAAAATCATGATCACAGCATGTCCAGAACTCGAGATATCAAAAATTGAGTTTCTGCTGCAGTACCTTAGCAAGCCGCTAGGGGGCCCATTATCTAACTTGACCTTCGTTTTCCCGACCCCTACCCACCTACCAAGTATTGTCGGGATTCATCCAAGACTTCTTGAGTTATGCTGCTAACAGACACACAGACTCACAAGCCCAAAACATAACCTTGGCCATTATGGCAAAGGTAAACATCCTTTCTCGACGCTTGCTTGTAGATGAAGAAATAAACATAATTCGTACGTTTACTTGTAGTAAGAACTGCTCGCCGTTTAGAGAAAACACCACTCACTACACAAAACGCTATATCTACTACATTCTCATTCTTCAAGTAATATTCAAGAATATTCATTCTTCAAGAAGCGATATTCCTAGGGGGGGGCGAAAACGCTGGGCTAGGGAGGGGGGCGAAAACGCCAGAGGGGGGCGAAAACGCTAGCGATCTCGCCCCCGGGGGGGGCGAGATCGCGGGGGGGGCGAGATCGCTGTCACACCGTCATCCCTCTTGAGTTATTCCCTTTCAAACTCTCACACTAAACCTGCCCTGCAGTTCCAAAAATATAGCCTTCCTGTGCGAAGGTAACAAGCTGCTAGGGGACCCAAACATACACCACTTGCTGTCGGACCCATGTGCTATCTAACGCTAAAAATTAAAAAGCATGACAACAGCATGTCCATAACTCGAGATATCCATATCGGAAGTTCCACTGCAGTAACAAGCCGCTAGGAGGCACAAAATGCAGGCGGTCTTGGGTGATGGCGCTTTTCCACAAATACACACAGAATTCGAAACGCTACCCAAAATATAAAGTGAAACTTCTTGGCGAAGGTAACAATAGGAACAATGCAGTCGTAGATTCGAGCAAAACTGCACAGTGCAGTGTGGTGATTAGGGTCTCAGACATGAAGTAAAGATATTGAACGTAGCGTAGGGGTTAACACTTTCCTCTTTGAGCCCAAATTGAGGATATTTGCATCATTCTCGGAGCGAACCTAGTATTAAATGTTTGTATCCATTATGTTTTAATATGAGTATTTGTAAACCTTATATAATACTTGTACAGTAACTTTTATACTTATCATCTTGTAAAAATGATGCGGAATAGAACGTATGGTATACAGAATATTTTGCACAATGGTTCTGTACCTGTGTTTGTTGGTTAGTCTGTCGACCAAAGTGGCATAATGGATCCTATACTTATATCACGTCAATGGACGTCATTGTTGGCTGACGAAATGATTTCATTCTCAAATATATTTCATAACTAATTATTTTTCATAGATGACAACATGTGCTAATTACAGATACATGTATGTAATCTGCTTGTGTCACTGAAACAGAACTTCCCTTTTTTTCTTTTTACCTTCACATACCATGATTGATTGATTGATTGATTGATCTTATAGGGTAGTCCCTTCAGTCTAGATGACTGATTTCCAAGGGAGCCCTGAACATGTTCGCACATGTTTACACGGCGGGGTTATAACGCCCCTTACGGGGTGACATACCCTTTCGCTGGTAAATCGCCGTGTGGCTGATACGGTATGGAGGTTCGCCAGGCCTCCATCCGGGTGATTTGAAGTGAATCACCAACTCCAGACAGAAGGGTTTGTTCCATCTCACACCGCACCATCGCACGTGTGGGGGTTACGTTCTTTAACGTGCATGGAGTGTGACTCTCCCCATACACGGGACCTCCATTTAACGTCCTATCCGAGGGACGGCCCTAGCCGAAGCTAGGTACTCATTTTCACCTGAGTATAGTGAGGAAATTCGTGTAAAGTGCCTTTCCCAAGGGCACAAGATCGGTGACACGCAGCCGGATTTGAACCCGCAACCTCTCGGTCACGAGGCACAAATCCTGCCACTGCGCCAGGCGATCTCACGATGATATAAGGGATAAGTGGCATGGGCTTTACGAAATGACATGCAAAAATGCAAATTAGCACATAATGTGCATGATTCAGGAGACGAATATGTAATTCTAGTGTTTCCATGTTGTGACTTTAATACATGTAATCTATGTAATTTAAAGGTTATGGAAGGTGAAACATATCAGATAATGATTATGAAAATGAGATTCTGATTTGCATAATTAATGTCAAAGTACAAAAATTCTAAAGTGCAATGTGCAAATTAATTGTGCACCACTATGTGTAGATTGTGCAAATGCGCAAGTCATTTTCTTAATTCAGGACAAAATGTCATCATAAAATGCAGCTAAACGAAAGTATCTGCACACGTGTTAACTCAAACGTGTCAATTACAGCTTCAATTTCATAATGAATGAGACTAGATAACACTATAAATCTGCAAGAGCTAAAATATTTAATGGAGGTATGATGTGATTTGTACGAAGCAAAAGTAATGTAACTTATAGGTTTATTGGAGATGCAAATCACTAGAAGGATGCAAATCACTGGAAATCCCTAGCGATTTCGCCCCAAGAGGGTAAGGGGGGCCAAATCACTAGCGATTTCGCCCCGGGAGGGGGGGGCGATATCACTAGCGATTTCGCCCCGGGGGGGGGGCGATATCACTAGCGATTTCGCCCCGGGAGGGGGGGGGCGATATCACTAGCGATTTCGCCCCGGGGGGGGCGATATCACTAGCGATTTCGCCCCGGGGGGGGGGGCGATATCACTAGCGATTTCGCCCCGGGAGGGGGGGGGGGCGATATCACTAGCGATTTCGCCCCGGGGGGGGGGGGGCGATATCACTAGCGATTTCGCCCCGGGAGGGGGGGCGAAATCACCAGAGGGGGGCGAGATGGGGGGGCGAAATCGCTAGTGATCCTGCCCCGGGGGGGGCGAAAACACTAGTGATTTTGCCCCCGGGGGGGCGATATCACGGGGGGGCGAGAACGCTGTCACACCGGCTTCCAATAACTATAGATTTGGTCTTGTCAACGTTGAGCACCAGTCTGTTAGCTTGAACCCAGTCATTAATATGAGTGAGTTCAGCTTGAAGAGTGGCTTGTACCTCCGCTATGCTGGGGCCTGCTGCAGATGGGGTTGTGTCGTCTGCGTACAGTACTACGTCGCAGTGTTTTACCACTGTAGGTAAGTCGTTAGTATATACGCAGAACAGCAGTGGGCCTAAACAGCTACCCTGTGGTACTCCACTATTAATCTCTCTGTAAGTCGAGATACCACCATTTACAAAAACGGCCTGCATCCTGTTTGTCAAATAACTTCGCATCCAGTGTAGGGCAGAATCCACGAAGCCATAACTTTTCAGTTTGGCTAGCAATATGTCATGATTTACAACATCAAACGCGGCGCTAAAGTCCAAAAGGACAGCGCCTACCAGGTTTCCCTTGTCAATTTCCTCAAGCCATTTGTCCGTCATTTCTACCAATGCACTCGCGGTGGAGTGTTGTCGCTTATAGGCATGCTGGTAGTCGGACATGATGGCGTTAGAGACAAGGTAGGTTTGTATCTGCTTGTTGCATATCTTTTCCAGTAATTTGCTTAGAGCCGGAAGCAAGCTGATTGGACGACTGTTGGGTCCATTTAATGGAAGTGCCTTGTTTTTTACAAGAGGTAGTATTTTGGCTCTTTTCCACTCAGTGGGGAATGTGTGTTGTTTGATAGAGCAGTTGAAAATGTGACACACTGGATTTGCTATATGATCGGCCGCTATTCGCAATAGCGTGTTATCAATGTTGTCAAACCCCGTCGATTTACAAGGCGGAAGTGAAGTAAGTAATTCATGTACGTAGTTCTCTGTTAGTTCTTGAAAGGAAAAAGAACAGCTTTTTGATGTCATGATGTTTTCGTTGATCGGTGCAGTGACACTGGCTATATCTACAGGATTTCGCGGTGTCAGGTCTTCAACTTTTTTTACGAAGTAATCATTGAAATATTCAGCAATGTCCCTAGGTTTTGTCAATGTCTTACCGTTTGTCTCGATGAACGTTGCAGTTCGACGTGAGTTTCTACCTAGAATCCCATTCAGTACTTGCCAGAGCTGTTTGCTGTTTCTGTCTCTACAATGTTCTTCAATCAATTCCCTGTAGTGTGTTTTCTTCTTCCTTCTATTTTCTTTGACAACTACGTTTCTCAATCGTTTATAAATATCGTAGTCAGATGCTAGACCTGAAGCTTGCGCTGCCTTTTTAGCGTCGTCCCTCATGTTCATAAGGTCTCTAAGGCCTTCATCGATCCAATGAGCCGGGGATGACCTTACAGATCTCTTACGGATGGGAGCGTGCTTGTCGGCTATTTGTGAGAACAGGGACATGAAACAGCTCAAGGCATCATTAACATCTTCTTCATTATTCACAAGGTGCCAAGGAACCAGAGAGACGTCATGTAGGAAATTTTCTTGATTAAACTTACTGTAAGAGCGTTTGAGTGTGATGATTGGATGTCCCTTTGGTACCTTAGTCTTCCTTGTGGTGTGTATTAAGTTATGGTCTGTATATCCTAACGGGATTGATCTCGTGTCGGTGAATATGTCAGATCTGTTTGTGAAGATGAGATCTATACAGGTGCTGGTCACATGATCACCATTTGAGTGTGCTACCCTTGTCGGCTGCTTTACTAGTTGGTGCATGTTGAGTGTAGAGGTTTCCAACTGAAGTCTGCCGCGCAGGGGACAGCTGGTGTCCGACCAGTTAATGTTGTAATCCCCTAATACCAACACCTCTTGATTACCGTGTGTGACTGTGTCGAACATATGTGTGATTCTATGTAGGTAGTCTATCGTGGCATTTGGTGGTCTGTACATGCATCCTACCAAGATCGGCTTGACATAGGGAAGATGTATCTCAACCCAAAATAAAATTCTGATTCAACTTCCTGTCAAAGGTAAATCTATGTAATACTTGTAGAAAATTAGATCATGAAGTAAAGTCACGTGGTTGTCCTTGAAAGTAGGCCACTTTTTTCATCGTACGAAAATTGTGAATTTTCAAAGTACGCTACGTGTACCCTGGTATCCAGCCGTATTATAGTTCCCGAGTCTCTTTTGACCTCTTCGCAGATACATATTTCACTCGCGATCGTTCTCATTGAAATGTAAAAATGGCCTTATTGACTACATCATTAAGGTATAAGAGGATATCCCTAGGGACACTTAAAAAGTGGACAGCTTTTTTACACCAGGTCAAATAGAAAGCATGGAAAGCATCCAACAATTGTATCGTTTGTTACAGTCATTTCTGTACAACATTTTGTGAGCAAGGTGGGATACAAATGGCAGTCAACAACCCTTCCTTGTTACTTTAGAAAGCCAGAAAAACTGTGCAGTGTCACAAAAACGGTCGTTTCTTGTCTTATGCGTGGATAATATAACCGTGGCAACCATCAAACTGGTGGTGGTAACGTTTGTTACCGAATTTGGCAACAGGAATAACCCAGCTCACACAGCCTCCAAGATCAGTGACAGTAGCGATCTGGCGTGTTCGGGCAAAGGGCCTGCTCAGCTGGTTTACTAATCATTCTGGGAACTGAATTGTTACATTTTTGGCTACTATTTGAATTCTTCGTGTTCTCAGGCGACAGCCATTTTTTAGGGGGTGAAATTCCACTAAGATAATCTTCCAAGCCATCAACCAAAATGAATCTTTTGTAAAACATTCCAGCGATTGTGGAAAAATGAAGGAACCTGTGATTTTGTCTAAAATTTGCTGCATATCAAGTCGCAAAAGCAGGCGACAGCATTTTTTCATTTAAATGAGAACGAGCCATTTGCAAGGAGGACAGAAGAGACTCGGGAGCCATAATATGGCTGGATACCAGGCTACGCTATGTGACGAAATTAAGAAGAATTCTGATTGAACTTCTGGTCAAATGTACATCTTTGTATTCTTTAATTTTCTTTCTTCGAATAAATGCTTGTAGAGCTTCGAGTCATGATATTTAGTAACATGGTTATTCCTGAAGCCAGGTCACTTTTTGTGCTCGACAAAAATTGTGAATTTTAGCCATGTTCAATGTACACTACGTGACAAAGTAAATTAGGATTCTAACTCAACTCCTTCTTAAGGTTAGCATTGTTGCCTATCAACTAGATGCTTGTAGAGTTTTTGGGAGTGACGTTTAGTCCCAGGAAGTCTCTTAAAGCAGGCCATATTTAGACATGGTGTATCAACATTGTGAATGTTGATACACAATGAACTTTTGTTCCCGTGTTAGTGTTCCTTTTGATACGCATTATAGAACATAGCTGAATTTAAAACATCTTAATTGCTTTATTACAAATTGATATTTACAATTATAACAGAGCCATTGCTTAAGTAATCTTTAATTTAACACTGTAAGCCCATTATCGGTCATTGTAGTACCAATATGATATGCATTGGACATTGACAATGTTAAAGGAAAGAAACTGTTCAAGAGGCATCTTCTCCAAAGTAACAGAACCTCCTAACAGCACTTAGCTAACTATCTGCCCTACTTTAGGGAGCAACTGCACCGCAAAGAAAGACGGCCCCAAGCCTTACTAACACTCATTCAACAGACAATGTTAAGGGCTTCACATAATCAGAATCAGTGCCAGTAAAGTATTTCAGTTCCACAATTCGACGGATTTAACTACAGCCCTAAATGGCGATTTCTGGCCAAAAGCAAAATTTGACCTACATTCAGGGACAACCACGTGACTAAACGTTATGACCCAAAACTCTGCAAGCATTCATCTGATAGACAATACCTAGATGTACATTTGACTTGAAGTTGAATAAGAATTCTTGTCCACTTTGACACCTAGCGTACTTTGACCAAGGCTAAAATTCACAATTTTTGTCAAATGCAAAAAATGGCCTACTTTTAGGGACAACCACGTGACTTTACGTCATGATCCGAAACTTTGCAAGCATTCATTTGATAGACAACACATAGATGTACATTTGACTAGAAGTTGAATAAGAATCCTTGTATGCTTCGTCACGCAGCGTACCTTAAACATGGCTATAAGTCACAATTTTCGTCAAATGCAAAAAATGGCCTACTTTCAGGGACAACCACGTGACTGAACGTCATGACCCGAAACTCTACAAGCATTTATTTAATAGGCAATACATAGATCCACCTTTGATAAGAAGTTGATATAGAAATATATTTTACTTCGTCATGTAGCGTACTTTGAACATGGCTAAAGTTCACAATTTTCACCAAACACAAAAAGTGGCCTACTTTAAGGGACAGTCACGTGATAACCAAACAAGTTACCAAACTTTGCAACAATGCATTTGATAGATATTCTAATGATCTATATATGGTACAAATTTCAAGCCGAAAAAAGTACCAGAGCGGCACTTATAGCGTTACAAAGTTAAGCCAAAAATCAGATTTTTTTGAAGCTTGAAACATCGCATTGTTTTCAGGCTGCCCAAGAACTAAAATGTACGTCTTTGGAAATTTCACAACAATTTTTATAAAGCCAAAGTGTTGGTCTATTTAGATCTTGTTTTGTTTGGATGATAGGTTTAAAGGTGTTGCCGAGACAGTGCCGTAAAATATGCTGATTTCTGTGTTTTTGAGATGCGAAAATTGAGGAAATTGGCCAGAAAACTTTGTTTGCACGTTACCATGGCAACAAAGAGTTTTGATCTAAAAGAAAGCTATTTTGAGGGGTTGTGGACCAAGTACTATCACTGTGCAAAATATGAGCCAAATCTATTTTTTGACCCCTGCCACCATTGTTTGATCCTTACAGACATTTGCTCTTAAGTATTTTATTGAATTATCCAAATGTAGTCAGCAATATTGCTAAAAAAAATTTCATGTCAATGGTAATTAACTGTCATTTGTATATGGACTGCACTTTTTCCGTGGAAAATAGAAGTTGATATTTGTGTTGTACAAATTGGCTTCATACGTGCTCGGCCTCTGGTGAATGTGCATTATAATATATCTAGATAATTGATACACATATTAACCTCAGTTGCGCTGAAAAGGAAAGCTAACTTTGTGTATTTCAAATAATCAAAGTGTGACGTCATGCGCCAATTTTGCCTCACGAATAGATGTGGACGAATGTGCGTCATCAAACGGAGGATGTGAGCAGACATGTGTCAACACTGTTGGGAGCTACCACTGCCTCTGTAGGCATGAGTACAGCTTGAATACTGATGACCACAACTGTGACGGTAAATTTTGCAAAACCTACTGGCTAGCGACTAGCAAATGTAATTCCCTATGCGATACATAGTTAAACCATGCAAAACAATCATTTACCTACATTTCATTACCTACAAACACATTTACCTACATTTCAAAACCTCAAGCCTTTAACCCAATGGCAAAGCTGGATGTGTCAGGTTCATTTGATTCAAAAAGCTGGAGGTCAACTTCAGCATTAACGAGCTACAGCCAAAAGATTTTCATGATACCAGCATTTCATCCCCTGTCCTAATGTATCAGCTCGATCAGCTGTCAGCTGAAATATGGAGGTTAACTTCAGGTCAAAGCACGCCAGAGGTAACAGGCTTTGCCAGATTTTAGAAATACACATGCTTCTTCTAGCAGAAAATTAGACCTTTATGATCAGTATTTGCTCAGGAAAAAATTATTCAAAAATATAAGTTGATATCCAGGCTAATGTTGCTAAACGAACACCCGGTCTTAGTCCCAGTGACAACTAATATCGACTAGGTATCAGGAATAATTCTTTTTCAATAGGATTTAACGAAGCATTTTGTTGCTTTTGATAGACATTGACGAGTGTTTGGAGAATCCAACCATCTGCGGCACCAACGCCGATTGCATCAACGGTCACGGCTTTTTCGACTGTGTCTGTTCAACTGGATACGTCATGGGGTCAGGTGGCTGCCAAGGTTAGTCCTCGTTAGAAGCAAGTCTACATGAACTTCAAGATAGACTTGGCAATGAAAATTAAGTATCTGAAGTGTTGGAGTTTATGTAGCTACTAGAAGTAACAGCCATTGAGTTGTCTGTATATGTTGACAGTTCAATGACATCAGAAATGAATTACTTGCAGATATTGATGAATGTAGAAGTGGGGATGCGACGTGTGACGTCAATGCCTTCTGTGTGAACACTGTCGGGACCTACCGCTGTGTGTGTCTGGACGGGTTCACGGGCGATGGGAACGACTGTCAACGTATGTATTTTGTCCAAATTCGTGCAAACATTGCCTTCCAACATTATTTAATTTCTCGGATAAAACTTGTAATTGTTTTATTTTAAATGGTACTACTTAGTGTTGGAAAGTAAGTGAGACCGGCACTTGTTTTTCAATTCCCAGTGTAATTGTATTTCTTACTTATCCCAAAGAACTTACAACATCAACAGCAACAACAGGACGCATTGGTCAAACTACATCACTCACCACAATGTCTACAGCGTCGACTGCATCTCCTACTCCAACAACAACGGACACATCCACTTCAACTTTGGTTACTACAAGAACGACAACAATGACAACGACGTCGCTTTTTGTATTTGGAGGTAAACAATGAAATAGATTTTTTATTACTCGTACATGTGCTAGAAAACCAATTAGTGCTGAAGGAGTTGTACATGTACGAGTTGTTGAAAGTAGATAGATCATCATTTTCTTATCTGGATTCACCAGTCCTTTTGATGTTCATGATTTCATCTTTGCTGACCTTCCATACTTCTGGGTATGAGTCAAAAAGTAATGCCATTGACTTTATAGCAGGCTATTTTCTATCAATTGAGTTGAAATTTGACACATATATTTATGGCATGCATCCTTGAAGATTTAAAAAATTAAAATACAAGTTACTATAGGTGGAGCCATTATGACTACTTTCCAGTCATGCCTTACTTTCACTTAATAATTTTCCTTGGTAGGGGTTGATTTTGAAACAACTGAGAACATTCACATCAAACGCGTGTCGATCATGACCACAATCCCACTGCTGACACCAAGTACAGCTCGGTCAACTCGTCAGCCTCCTGTTTTCATGACATCTCAAGAATCCTCAACGCAGACATCCTTTCTAATGGAGGTAATACATTCCACACGCCCTGTAGACATCACGAGAAACATTCAACAACTTTGTTTGGATGTATAAATACTTTTTATCATTTTTCAACCAGTGTTCACATTTTCTAAACTGCAGGAAGAGATTCCTGTCCTTGTCGGAACTCTTGATGACATGGTAAACAACTTCAGAGGTTCACTGGAGGATCATAAGGAGCTTCTGAAAGGTTCGTTTTCCTACACATCCATAAATTCTTAAATCATAATAATAATAATAAATTATGCTGTTGACCTACATACACAAACCCACCACCTGAAAACATAGCCTTCCTGTCGAAGGCAATGATCTTGACACGTATATGACTTTATGCCATTTGCACAACATATAGAGGTGACTAACGGGGCATCATCGATATTGCGAGCTCAGAGCAGTAGCAGGGAGATTGTTGCTATGGAGACGACCTTTGACATTTACCTTGGCGTCACCGATGAGGTGAAACACCTGATAGACGTTGATTCCCTCGACATGTCACCAATAGAACAACTGGAGCAAAAGCAAAAGGAACAAGAACATCTAAAGTCCCGCGTAAATACTTCTCTTTCTTTCAACTTAAAGCAGAGGATGTTTAGCTCAACGTCAGGCTTTTGTAAATGGTGGTGAATGGCTTCTTTATAATACATATTTACTATATGACTGGATGCTTGTATGATAAATTCATGAAGACAAGGCAAGCCAAAAATATATGGAGTCTGTAACATATGTTCATGTCATATATGTATATGTATGTACAATATTCATATAAGTCAACTGTTCGGTTTTCAATGCAGCTGAAGGAGGAGACCATGACTTTGCTGAACCTGTTGGAGGCGGCAGCAGACAAGCTGTTGGCATTACAAAAGATGGCACGGATAGGAGGAAGTACTTACATCCGGTCTGACGGCGTGCTCACGGCTGTGATGAAGGCCATCCCTGATGTCGGTACCGTTCCTATCGATCAGGATATCGGCTCTATCATCCTCACAGAGGGCGACAGCCTTCCTCAGAATGCCAGTATCAAGGTATGAGATATTATTTCTGTGAAATTCTTAAATGTGCATTTTAGTAATAGATATTTGGTCCGTATATTGGGATGTGAGTTTCATTTCGTTTCGTTTTGTACTTGTGTAAAGACAATTAGCTCGTCGCAAATTCTCACCATTATCTCTACGTATAATCAACCCAGTTTCAAGTGGCATGCTAAGTAGATGCTACTAGCCCTATTACCAGTTTCAATATTGCTCAAAAATATTTCTATAATAGCTATAGCTACAGTTTCGAAAGAGTAGTAAGTGCTGTACCACATCAAAGATTGCGATTATCTAGACTAACTAACCAGGTATCTTGTGGTTCTCCCAGGTCGTGGCGTTTGACGATGACCCTTTCGTGTGGAGTGAAAAGAAAACTCGAGTATCCTCACCTGTGGTGATGGTGGCAATCACCACTGATAATGTGAAAAATGAAGGACAGCCCCTCGCTGCTGCAACACCGAACATCACAGTTACCTTACGATCTGGTGTTGCATTTTGCACCAAGGCTGACACTGAAGAACAGGACCACGATACTGCGACAACGTCTTGTGGCACGAAAATCAGTGAAGCTGCACGTAGGTCATTCCCATTGAACAAGATTCCCAGCCATGACACCAACATGACGTATCACGCCTTGTACACGGAAAAAGCAGGCCAGGTGCCCCTGCTCCGATTCTCAGTCGATGACGTCGACACGGAGCTGCAGGTGTACGTCCGGATTCACGACTTCCCAACTGAAGAAGAGTACGACTACACAACAACTGTCAAACCTCCTGACGTCACTGATTATGACGGCTTTGAGATGCCATATGGTCTAGTTTACTCCAGCTTCACCTTTTCTTTCGCTCCGGAGCTCGAGGTACAAAACGATCATGGCTGGGTCATAGTTGGCGTGAAGAACAAAGGTAAACATTATCTCGGTAGACTGTCATTTCCGACAATTTTCGACATGCAGGGAACTTTTTTAAATTCCAAAATTTAGAATAAACTTTCATCTGTTATGAGTTATCTATCATCATATCTCTTTTTGATGATAAAACAATATTTGATCTAAAATTTCCATATTGATATTTCCATATGTGGCTGTGATATTAGGTAGAGATGTACCTGACAGTGGATTCCGACGACTGCTGACGTCAGTGGCTAGAGGCTCCCAGACCACGCCCCCTCCAGGTCGCCATGGCAACCCATTAGGCTTTACCCTGCAGACTGCTGCAGTCTCCTGTCTGATGTGGGAAATGGATAATCAGGCGTGGAACAGCAACCGCTGCAAGGTGTTACTGACTTGCTGATCCAGCAGAATCTAATTGGCACATAGAAACGAACACATGCTTTGTTTCAATATACTATGTTCTGAATATGTCATTGTCAGTTTAACAAAACTAGATAGCTTTTAACAATATGGAACGACCCTCTTCTTGTCAGCATGCTCTAACAAAGCTTGAAGAGTCCGTCACAGCTGTCGTTGGACTTTGTGAATAAGGAGGTTCACGATTCTAAACACGCATTTCAAAGTTGAATGCCGTAGAAATGTTTATGTAGCCGTGTTTTGTTTATGTCTCAGGTGCCTTTTCCATATTACTAACAATGGATGTCATTACATTCTTGATCTAATGCAAAATGCGTGGGGTGCGTCAACAACAAAAAACGATTCATGACTTAAATGTACTAATTCTCGTCGCGAAAACTTGATACTATGTTTCAATCGATTCATTTCTTATAATTCAACTTTCACTCCATACTGTAGGTTGGAATCCAAACTAACGAGAAGACCACGCAGTGCACGTGTGACATGGTACACCTGCACAGCTCCAGGGTAATACTTCGATCGTCTTTTCTGCCAATCCCGAATTTCGTGAACTTCACCAACTTTGGTAGCAACTATGAGAAGTTGTCCTCAAATTCCACGGTGTTTGGAACTATCGTAGCGATGTGGATGGCGTTCCTGGTGGCCCAACTATTGATACTACGTTCTGACATCAAGGTAATATGTAAACATTTTAAATCCATTTTGTTACATTTTAAGCCTCACACGATCTTAATTATCTGCCCCTCCATAATTTTCATATACCGTCAACAACTAGTCTTTGTCAGCCATCAATCATCACTAAGGTTCTATAAAAATTATTTCTTGTTATCAGAGTCAAATTTCGAGAAGCAACGCAGTGGCAGGCAAATATGTTATTGGACAAGCTGCGATGTCAAACAACTTCAACGCGGTTGTTCCCAAAGTCTCCACAATCCCATCAGACGTTCCCGGTGCTGACTACGTCTACGTCGTGTCTGTCCGTACGGGAACCCAGCCTGATGCCGGCACGGCGTCTGTGGTCGGGCTGATGATCACAGGGTCAGAGGGCAGGACATCCATGGTCACGCTCAACCCTGCAGGCTTGGTAAGAATCATTGTAATAGTTATGTGGCAAAACGTGTACTGTATGCCTGCCAAAAATAACAATCTAAACGCTTGTCTGCACTCTCAATGTAATAAAATATGAGCTAGCATTGTCAAGTTGAACAGCAGCACCCACATATGAGCATAACATTACCAAAGACAGCATGTACTTATGTTATGTCCCGACACAGTTGTGATATAATAGATTAATGCAACTAGCCAGTAATCTTCTGTAGAATTTTGTGTTACATTGTACCTGTTACTGTAACAATTATTGTGCAATGTGCTTTGACTATGATCTATCATCTTTATTTAAATTGTAAAATTGTAACAGTATAATGCAATATGGAATACCATGCGGCGTAGTGCTGATAAGCTAGACAGAGCCGAAGAGAAAATGTGACAAATTATCATTCTTCATCGTGAATGTTTTAGATCCTAGCCAGAGGTGGTGACACATACCACATCATGACGACACCGGCCTCTATCGGCGAACTCCAGTCTGTACAGGTCTGGCACGACAGCTCCGGGAAGGGCGCCATGGAGTCACTCTTCATAGACAACATCACAGTCTGGGACGTACAGACATCACAGGGGTAAGTGTACGTGGTCATAATGTACTCTCCAAGCACCTCTTAGGAGCGCCGGTGTAATTTTTCCGACTACTATTAAATTTATATCAACGCGACTCAACCTCTGCTTGGAGTGTATTCATTATGTACTATTGTATTATTTGGCATCACAGTCGTTAACAATCACATTCTAATTACCTCTGTAAAATCGGGGGTATTGCTCTAGATCTGTTTTGTATTGGTATGTGTTCATGTTTGTTCCCGCTGGCCCGGATCCAACGTTGTTCCGGGGCAGAGTTATAGCTGTAGACGGGCAGAATGCGACGGTTGAGCTGACCTGCATTCAAATTTCTTAATATAGACTGGCTAGTAGGTAGTGAACATATAGCACATAGCCAAAAGTCAGGAATATATACTGTCTAAAATTGACATGCTTGTGTTGTGTTTTGTCCGTAAATTAAGAACTATTTCACTTAGCTATGGGATTTATTGCTTTAGATTTTGTCCTTCAAGTGTAGTGCAAACTGGGACTTCTAATATGTATCTATTTTCCTTCAGGTTCCGTTTCCCATGTCACACCTGGCTGTCAGCTAACAAAGATGATTGTAGAACAATGAGGACCCTAGAGGCAGTTCCTGATGAAACGCAGTACGTACGACATGTTCTTATTTATTGATCACTTGGAAGGAGTATTTGAAAAAAATTCCCTAAAGTAGCATATACATGCAAATCCTTGCACACTCCATGAGGATGAATGATTTGCATTCTAACACTGTTGTTGTTATCCTTAACTTAGGAAAAGAGAACACACCCTACCGACGGTTTCACACCTTCTGTACGATGAGCATCTCCTCCTGTCGGCCGTGTGTAACTCCGGTGTGAGACACTTCAGCCGGGCGCAGCGCCTGGTCTGCTGCCTGACTCAGATCACCCTGTGGATGTTGGGCAGTGCCATGTGGTACGGGGTAACGACAGATCCAAACGTGGTTCTGTTAGACACCGGTGTCCTAACGCTCCGCCTTTCGGATTTGTTTAGTACTGCAGCAACATCGTTTATGGTGTCACTGCCTGTTTACGTCATCCTTGTACCGATGTTTTGCAAGCAACTTCCGTTAGAAGAACAGGTGTCATCATCTGCATCCACCCGGAGATTCCCTTACAAGAAAATGGCGTGGATCCTCGCCATCCTGACGTCTGTCAGCAGCAGCTTCTTTGTGATCGTGTACAGTCTACAGTTTGGAGCTAAAGGAAGCCAGGCCTGGCTGAAGGACTTCGTCTTAACATTCCTGCTTTCTACTTTCTTACTGGAGCCGATTGAGGTACGTTGCAAAAGTTACATATTCACAATAGCGAAACATTTGCCCACATCAACGCCGACGCCGCCATCTTGGATTTCTTGTACCTTCCATTCAACATATTATTTCTGTCCATGTAATTCACCAGACAGACCATGGCTAGATTACTAGCCCTATTCAGACCGGGCTTTTTTGGTCATCCCTGGACCGGGGGGGGGCTTTTGAGGCCCTCCACTTCTAAGTCCTCTAACTCTCGAACGACGTGCCGTAAGGCCACCAAATTTTCAGGACATTATATCGACATAATATCTGACAAGTTTTTGACGTTTGACGTTACGTTGACGTAAGATGACGTAATTATGACGTCATCAATTTGATTATATTGGCCGGACCCATGAAAAAAGGGTATTCTCAGAAAACTTCAAGTTATACTACAAAAATGTAACAATAAGTGCAGATAACAGAATAATAATGTTTATTACGACTTGTATTGCCAATAGCAACATCGATGACGTCATAAAGACGTCATAAAATGACGTCATGCACATCTAAGATACGAGATAGGCTCCGCCATATTATATCCACCACCTTGAATTTTTAAAACTTCTTTTTTTGCCACAAATAATCACAAAGGGCAATGGAAATAGACTAAATACATTCATTTAGATGGTTTTTGATGAAAAAATACCAGGTAGTTACAAATTTTAAGGGAAAATAAGCTTGTTATTCTTGATCTGGCCATACGGTCCGCCATCTTGGATTTTGGGCTGATGACGTCATCAAATTAGCATAATTTATACATATATAATTATGAAAGATATGCTAAATAATATAAGATTTTATTTATGTAACAAAATAGCAGTAATATAGCAAATAAATGTGAAAACTACATTGTTAGAACCAAAAATAGTGATTTTTGGCAAAACTGCCTGTCAGCAAACGGTTGCCATGGCAACACGAAAAAATGGAAAATTTGTCAAACTTCGCAAAATTGTTGCCAACAATATTTTAGGAAAACTCATCAAATTTGGTGGCTTTAGCGTAAAGCGTTCTGGCGTTATAGGACATCGAAGTTAGCGCGGGCCTCAAAAGCCCCCCCCCCGGTCTGAATAGGGCTAGACGGCTCTTCAGTACCACCGATGTGCTAGTACTAAAAACACAATATTTGACTTACATTAATGATTTAGATTTACACTTTATGTGTCGTCGGTGAAAAATGGCCACAAGTTACATCAGAAAGCCTTAGATGAAATGTCATCTTTTATCTGTGTACTAACATCCGTTCTTTGCAGATCTTTCTGGTGAGGTACGCCCAGGCCATCATCCTCAGACCTGTGTTAGTGCCTGTGACATCTCGTGTTCGGAGAGTTTTAGGGATGAAGACAGTGAAGAAAGAACCGGTTCCCATTGGAGTTGTTCACAAATATAAGAATAAATATGAAGGTACGTCCCTTATCCTTCACACGCACTTCCTCGACTAACCACTAGGAGGCGGAGTTGTATGTCAGGTAAATGTATAGCCTGTTTAAGGTAAAGGTAACCGGTGAAAAGTACATGTAATGATATTTTTACCATCTAGATTTCATACCGGATTTAACTGTTGATTGATGTTTACTCATCTGAATTATTTCAACAATCAACACATAACAACAACCTGACGTAGCTTTTGTTATTTTGCTATTTTGTATGAATTTTTTACATGCTCATTTTCTTTCTGTGTTATCAAGTCCCAGCACCGAGGGTTTTGCCACCTGCGCCGAAGAAAGCCGACCACGACCCGAACTTTCCCGAGCGGATGACGCAGGGTCGAGACATCCTGGTCCGTCTTGCCCTGCTGCTGATCTGCAGCCTGACATCCTTTTACATCGGGGTGTTGGACACGGACATGCACGCGTACCATGTCAGAGCTTCGCTCGAGAACAGTGTCCTAGCGGGATATGAGGAGGTAAGGCTACCGTTATGTTACACATTTTATCTCTTTTTCAAAATAATCAAAACTTCGTGTGCAGATCCTCAGACCTTTAAAGACTTGCTGCTATGCACTTACACTATTCGACATATTCTATATAGGGCCTTTATTTGATTTGATTATATGTACGACGCACGCTTTTGTCATGAAAGTTTGAAAAATATGAAACTTATTCAACACGTCTTATCTTCAGGTCAGTACAGTGGACGGTGCTTGGGAGTGGCTGTCGTCTGAGCTGATGCCGTCCCTTCACCCAGAGCGTGGATACAGCGGGAAGAAGCTGAGGTGGCTGGACAAACAGTTTCCGGTTGGAACAAACGCATTCCGGATTGGTCCGGTTCGCCTGGAAAGATCCACCATATATCCTGGTGAGAAAACATTATCGATTTTAAACAAGTAGAGGAATATTCAAGGTACGTTCAATGTGGAGTAATGATGTTAGAGTACACTAGTATAGATATCTTGTAGCTGTTGATAAGCCATGTTATTTGCTATAAATTGTACAATTCTGGGGCAATTAACTTTCACTTGACTTGACTTGACTCTGTTTTAAAAGATATGGCGCTTAAATGTATATTGGAATATACGCCTTTCCTTCTGGCGAATCACATTAAACCTTTTTTCTTCACTTTTCGTGCTGAAAGTATGATTTATAAAATCTGTTCAGTGTAAAGCACACGCCTGAAATACATTGAACAGCTAGCTTAAACGATAGTCGTTTACCCTGTACCATCTGGATGTTCATTACCTTTCAGATGACCCCATAGACTCAGCCCTGGAGCGTAGTGGCTCTAAGCTGCATCCTGAGCTGACGGCCAGGCAAAGAGATGAAACTCTGAAACGATTGAATGAAGTCAGATGTTCACACATTGGGAACACAAGTTCTGAGGACGAAGTTAGGTATGTGAACACATGCGTTTATAATTTTCACTGGTAATGGAGTACCTTGGAATACAAGTTCATATGTGACGGTAACTACAATGATTGTTACATTGTAGAGGACTATTTTACTGTTGAAATGGCCATGTAACGTGCCTTACATAACGTCATATATATAACTTATGTAATGTCAACAACTTTTCAAAGGTTCCAGTAGTCAGCATCGGCCCCCGTCTCGGTTATTATGGCAGACGCTACAGTTAGACATGTCCATAGGAAAGCATGTTAAAGTACTAATTAATCCCAATTTCAATCACACAGTCTTGACAAACAGAAATTCACAAGGGTCTTCTTTATAAGCATTGAAAGAAAACAGGAAGTAAACCAACTCAAAATCTGAGGAAAGCTCGCTCTATGGAAGACATCTCACCTTTGAAACCAAATTTCTCCTCATTCAAACCGAAGGACCCAACACCTCAAATCCATCCGCACGCGAACTAAACTGATGGATTAAACAGGATTTGACCAGAATTGGGAAAACTTAGACCCTACTTGTTCCTTCTAAAACAAAGTCTCCAGATTGGGCCGTCATTTTCAAGGATTGTAGTTGGCACTACAATGGTATTTTTATTTTGGGCCCTCTGCTGCGCAAGGCAACTGTACATGACGTCTGCCTTTATTGCCAACGGTGTGGTCTATATCTCTATCTTCAGCGAAATAAGTTACTACAAACAGTTGTAGTATGACTTTCTCGGACACTTGGATGTCTCTTCATTGATTTTAAATCCTTAGAATGTATCTTGATCCATATTCCATCTGTTTGCTTTTATTCTTTGCTAGGTATTAAATGTTATAATTCTTATTCTTTTACGTATTTCAGAAACGGGGCAATGGCTGAAACAGTAGAATGCTTCACAACAGTCGACCTACCACAGGATTCCGGTCAGGCTGCTGCAATGATAGACCTCCTACAACATAACAACTGGATCCTGATGGTTTCCGACACTCTCATCCTCCGGGCCAACTTCTACCACCCTGACGTCAAGCTGTTCAGCACCATGGTCATCACCCTGCAGTACATCCCAGGGGGCGCTGTTGAACTGCAGCCAAACATCCAGACCTTCCGACTGTTCCAGTACCAAACAACAGACGACTTCGTCCAGATGCTTTTCCACATCTTGTTCCTGGTCTTCTACATTTACAACATTCTTCACGAGATTTGGGGCATACGGAAGAACGGTCGTGTCTACTTTAGCAGTTTTTGGAACATCTTGGTCCTGTGCGGGATAGGGCTGTCCACGGCTGCTATTGTGACATTCGGACTACGTTATATCTGGGCAGCTGCTGCATTGGCGGATATACAACAGGCTACAGGTACGTCTAATAACTTTATAACGGATACATTTGAATAAATGAATGAATGAATAAAAAGGTGAACGAATGAATGGATGGCTGAAAACATGGATGAACTTATTTTTAATCATAAGATGCCCGCTTTTTTACGCGCTCGAACTCACGGCGCTCCATCACTAGTTGCCCACTAGTGGTCAAGTTTTGATCAATTTTTAACACATTCATCTAGAGACCATACTTGAATAGGGAAGGCATCCATACTGTTCATGAACCCTTCACCCTCCGCGTTACAACTGGCAAACACCGAGGACGTTATCGTGAATATAAATTCCGATTTTGAGCAGCGTTAGACAGTGCGCCCTAACTTGCCCCTCTTTTGGAATTTGCTCTCTTCGGAAGCTGGTGACCAATTCAGACAAACATAAATAAAAATTCTAATTTTGTGATATATTAGCTTTCTTTTGACAGTAGAATTATGATTTTGTGTGCTTCTTGTCTCCCGCGAGGAGGACTAAATCTTTCACAATCCAGGTCGTGTTTTCATGGGAAATGGGCGAAATGCAGTGAATGCGGCGGCCCGACTAACAAAATCATTACGAAAAACGACAACGCCAAAATCACAAAAAAACTCTGTGTACATATTGGGACACATATTCGACATCAGTCTGTGAAGTTTCATTTCTATAGACGGTACGAATCATTTGTTAGAGTAACAAATCTTTTGGTCGTTCGCTCGTCCGCCACCTGCGGGGCCACACTCCCTGGGGAAAACAACGGCGGTGATGCTGATGTTGTTTTTTCTATGGCCGGTCTTTTACTCAACAAACATTTGAAGACCAATATTTGTATTGTTTTGTGAAGCTTTATTTCTTATGTGCATGACAGTTGTGTGGCTGTTTTTTACTGGTTGTTTATTTATGGACACGAGCCACCAATACCTAGCAACAGGTGACCACAGTGATTCGGCGCTACCGACATTATTGTGAAAATTCTGTCTTCAAAAAAAAAAGGGAAGTGAATATGTGTAAATATTTTTTTAATAGAAAAAAAGCTGTTTGTTTGGACTTGGTTTATTTACCTTTCTAATCATCATAGTCAGTGGTAACAAACACGGCGTACTTATGCATAATAAGCTCAGCAAAATATCCGGGCATCTTAGGGCAGGGGGCATCTTAGGGCGGCCGCCGTTATTGTTTATTGACTTCGTTTTTAACACGTTTGACCAATAAACATCCCATCAACTAAGCTATATCAAAAGAATTACCGGAATTCTTATGTCGCTATACTAATTTAATATCATTGACGAATCATCTATAGAGATCTTCTTCAGGTATGGCTTGAATTCACAGAGAAGTGGCTATATCTTCAGAGTTAGCCGAGCTAGCGTTAGCTTCAATGTTGCGATTACAATTTCTAGTTTCATTGACGGTCCAAAAATGTATCTATATTAAGAGAATTAAATGCCGTTCCATATTTGCCACAGGACTACACGGCATTAATGAGTTTATAGACATGAGTGCTGCCAGCCAATGGGACGCTACCTTCAAGGAGGTACTCACCTTCTCCATCTTCATCAGTACCTTCAGCATCCTGCGGGTTCTCAACTTCTCTAAGAACGTCGCTACCGCCTTCACTCTTCCTCGTGTAAGTGGAGGCCTTCTTGTGAATAACTAACTCTACATTTTAAGAAGAACCAAGTCCCTAAACTTAACTTGTTTTTCGTGTGTTCTATGCCTTCCCTCAAAGATGTAGCGGCAAAGTAGCAACAGATGATCCTCTGTGTAATGTAATGAAGTAACAAGTATTCGGACTATGATATTGAACAAATTTGGTCCATTTATGGCCATAAGCATTACAATTGAACAGAGCAAAGCACTTTTGACTAATGCTTGTAGCCTTTTACAGCTTAAATTTGCATACTTGATTTTTTGTGAAAATTTCTCTTACTAGTACTCATGACCCCCTTCCCGCTTCGTTGAAAATCGAAAAATCTATACCAAAGTTTTTGTGTTCAATCTTGATATCTTTTAACTTGACCTTCAGAGCTTCCCTTAATATTGAGGTGCTTCGCCGAAATCTCAATGTATTTTGTAAGTTGCTTTGTAAAAGCCCGATGTCTTAAGATGTTTTGAAAGCGTCTGGAAAAATTCTCGAGACCATTTTAAAGAATCTTTAAGAAAGATCTTAAAATTGTTTTGAAAAATCTTAAGATTGTTTCGAAAAATCTCGAGAGTTATTAAAAATCTTTTCAAGGAGGCGTGATGATCCCCGCTGTTCATCCGCTCGTTGTGAAACAGCAATGTTTATCACAAAATATCTGATATATACCTTTTATTTACCTAGAAGTGTCAAAAGTGCTCTGCGCAGTCCAATAGTGATATGCTCGTTGTTTGTAATGTTCTAGATCGCTAGTAGGCGTTTTTGTACCGTAGATACTTGGTCGCATAGAACTGCATGTTACGAATTCTTTCGTCGAATAATAATATGTATTCGTACTGTGATATTGTCGAGGTGGTCTGTTTGCTGCCATGATATTCCAGTTAGCTAGTCGGCGCTTTTGACGGGTCGAGACTTGGCACGGTAAACGGTTGTGGACTACAAGTCACGATTTGATGTCTTTCCCGCTTGGACTAGTTGATGTACCAGGAGGCCTTTGGGTTCCTGACGTACATGGTGATCCTCCTACTGTCCTTCACCATCAGCGGGATCTTGATATTTGGGAAACACATGAAGAGTTTCTCCGCCTTTAAGGAGACGTACTTCGTCTTATTTGAGATGAGCTTAGGTATGGCGTTCAGTGACGTCTTCGGGGATGACATTAAGAGAGTGGATAGTGTCCTGGGACCGCTGTACTACGCTACATTCGTCCTAGTCTTCATCTGCTGTCTGGTGAGATCAAATTCGTTCTCTTTTGTTTTTGGTGATGCCTCACAGGTGGAACTTACATAATGCTTTATAACTATTCTAAGAATTTCTGCTATGCGACAGAGGTGCATTATGTATTCCAGTTAAATTCATTTTTGGCTACACTTCATGGGGTAGTCTGGAAAAATAGCGGATTACATTTCGCAGCTCTGTGCAAAAGAAAGGGTAACAACTAGCACAACTACAGCTGTTAATTTCTTTTTGTTTTCAATACCATTTAGATTTGTTGTTCTTCCTTGTTACCTCTCCAACTGTCCATTGAGTAACTTTTTTTAGTAATGATTGGTCATATGCGATAAAAAGTCAAAGCGAAAATCTGTTACGAATTTTGATTTTTAGCAGATTTTTTAAGACCCATCGAAACGTTTCTGCCTCCTTTAGGTAAATCTAGCAGTCGGGATGCTGTGTAACTGGCTGAGCTACTGTCAGACGTCAGGCGACATTGAGGTGGACACCGCGATGGGAGATTACTTCTGGAACTCCTTCAGGAGTCTTCTGGGCATGCGCCATGAGACCCAAGTCTTTGAAGGTAAAATCGGTTATTTATTCTTGTTTAAACAATAACATTCGATATCAGTCTCTCAGTTTTTTCTCTCTATTCTTTAAGTCTTCCATCTCGGTTAGAAATCAGAAACTAATTCAGGAAGTAAATTCTTGTCTTTTCTGAAGATGAAGCGCCACTTCCGGACCACTACATGGACGAGACCCTCCAGCGGACGGAAGCGGTACTGCAGGAGGTGGACAGGGTCACTGACCTGATGTATCAGTTCGAGTGCCGAGGCTTTCGGGAACTGACGGACGAAGACACGTGTATCGCAGGCGGAAGTGGGTTGTAAATATAGGCCGCAATTCAATATAGAACTTCTCAATGCTAAGTATTTGATGTGATTAGACCTTTTTATTGATTTTTACCAAGAAAATAGAAAGAAAGGGTTATCTTATAAGCACGTTTGTTCTTCAATAAACAGATGTGGATAGAATAGATATAGACAAAGTAGGAAACGTGTAGGCAGTGCCGATTGCGATTAGTGAACATGTCTCTGTTTTTTTTGGTTATATTTACGATAATTTTAGAAGCATAATATTGGGAGACATGAATGACAAATGATACCGGAAAGACATTATGTAATAAAACTCACCGGTGTAAACCGAATGTATGATGATGATGATATTGTAAAACATGCATAGTGTTCAACTTTTATTTATCTTTGTAAATACAAGTATGTAAAAGATTTCAATCGTATGTATTGAACTTAATGTACATAGAATATTTGGAAATATGTTGTTGTTACTGGTGTTTGATTGTATTATGATTCCATATGGTTTTTGTGTTGTAGTTCCCAAGCCGCTCTCAAAGTGCTAAGTCACTGAGGGAGACATGACATTTTTAAAAGTAAACATAGACTGAGAGTATAGTTGTAAATAGACACGCTAGTAATGTTTGTACATTAGACAGTCATTTGCCCTTTTCGTACACACAAAGTATGATAGAGAATATCAATAGGTTTGATAGAGAATTATGATTGAGGTTATTAAGCTTATCAAACTCTTTGTATATATTTTCCTGTCAATAAAAGTACAGTAAAATCCTACATGTTTCTTACTCGTGTTTCGGTGTTTTTAATCTAATTGAGACAGTTTTACTCTTTCATTTTAGACTTCACAACGTATTAATTTCCCCGTAATCTGGCACTAGCCATTAGGTTTATAGATGCAGATGGTTGAAATAAAAGTTAAAACCTGAAACTAAAAGTTCTTTCTTTCTTTTTTTGCAACTTATAAATGTTAACTTTATTGTGTGACTGTTTCGCAGTGACGTACCCATCTAAACCTAACCTGCAGTACCAGTCCTCGCCGCCGCGATAAATTTTCAAATCGTAATTTTCTGTAATGAGGACATCAAGCAAGACTTGCAAAGGGATTTTGTCCTTTTATTTCAATGTCTTTATTATTACGATAATAATTAACTTTGGGACTCGATTCTAGCTATAGACGGAAGTACTACAATTCAATGTGTACGCGGTTGGAAAACATTATATATGTACGGCTATGATAAAACGGCTGGTCAACACAAAATTAGAATCAAGCTTTACATTAATGGTCTATAACCTGACTTGTGCAACTACTTGACGCATACCTGAGGAAATAACATCCAGTAAATTAAACCAAATAACAGGAGCTAATTGACTCATTTGCATCAACCTTGTCTTAGCTTCGCTTCCTATTGGACATCCAAAATTATCTTCAACTCTTTACATAGTTAGGATATAAAAGACCAGTTTCTCCCAGATCACTTCAGTGTCACTGACGAAAGATAGTGAAGGCTATCTGAAACGTCTGACCGTTTCCAAAATCATATCCAGTTACTTGAGTAACTGCTTTTTGGCTTAACATACAGGTGGTTGTGCACGAGGTAACACACGGGTACTTTCCCAGACAATTACAGGAAAGAACAACTTTCAAGTGTCATCTTTGCTCTACGAGAACGTTTATGACGGCAACATTTCCTTTTCCAAACACTCAAATATTTTCATATCAGTACGGGAGATGGGGTATAAATTCTCTGACACTTTTCCTTCATCTATTCATCTGTGACTGCTAACCGTTGAAGGACAGATTCTGAAGCAGGGCAGGACAATGAAGTGCGGTTTGGCATTTTTGGCCCTCGGGGTCTTAGCTCTTTCTGGAGCCTGCTCTGCGCTGAAAATCGGCGCCTTCAATGTCCAGACTTTCGGCAGGACGAAGATGTCAAAGCCTGACGTCGTTGAGATACTTCTTCAGGTAAGTTCAAGCGCTTTTTTGTAGTCAATGATTTTGGGCAGATATATAGCGATCTCATAATCAGTCGATCAGGTCGACGTCATAATGATATAGAGAACGAACTCCACTTCAAAATAGATTGTTCAACATATGGTAAAAGACCGACGAAAATTGATACAAGCTTTTGCATGCAACTTGCAAGACCGACACATTATTACCACATACAAATACTGGGTTATACAATATGATATCATCATGTCATATTCACTCATCTACCAATGAAGTCCAAGAGAATCTATGTACAATCCTGCGAAAAAAACGAAACAATGTTATACATCCCTGCCGCAACTTACTGGTATCGATGGGATTTTCTGTAGTATTAGTATACGAATATTGTCTTTACTGGTATTCATAAAGTCCATTCGTTCTAAATATTGTACCTTGTCGCGTGTTAAGCTCTTTATCAACTGTAAATGAAATATCATACAGAACGTTCAATGCTTCCACTGTTTAGGTTATTACAAAAGTTGACGTGGTTTTTATGGTACCTTATATTTGGTTTAATACTGACATGTCGTACAACGTGACTTTGTTTTGTCGTGAGATCGTCTTGAGTTGCACACCTCCACCGCGACATCGCCGGTTGACTTGTCCGGCTGGGGAGTTTTAGCTATAGGCTATATGGAAAACTACATCGTGCTTTTTGGTCATTTACTATCTTACATTCTAGTCTACTACTAAGGGTTTGAGGTATTTTGTAATGTCATATGTAAATATCTTACATAAGTAAGAAGACAATAGAAACACTGTCGATACCAAGTGCCAGATGTACATGTATGTTGTGCATACATTGTGATTGCCTGCATTGGCACCCCTGTGGTAGGCTATTTCTGACAGAGTTGACCTGTTATAGGTATTCAATTTTTTGACGCATGATTATACCTACTTTCTAACTCCTCCTGTTACGTTACACTTTTCGTCTCATTAACATAATCTGTTTCCTACCATTCCAGATTGCAGAGCGTTATGACATCTTGCTGATCCAGGAGATTCGGGACAGCACGTTTACCGCCATCTACAGTTTCCTGGACCAGCTCAATGCGTAATTTTCTCTGTCGTGCCCCCCTCCCACCCTGCTCCGCTAAAGCTAATAAGGGCACAACCCGCCGTACGTGCAATTTGTCCGTATGTTTATTTTGGAGGCCACCTCCGCCATGTATTTCTGAAAACGTTCAGGCTGTACAGGGCAGGCGCGTCGCCCGTACTACTGGCACGTATGGTTGGGCGACTTCGCAGCCCGACGGCATACAAAAATTTGCCTGCACATAAAGTTCTACGACGTGTCTGCTTGCTCCAAAACCGTTGAATCCCTACGAGTTCGTACGGAGGCGGTACTTACCACTTACGGATCCCAAAAGATTGCCCACGTTTTGACACGTAGACGTATTTGCACGTACGGTGGATTGTGCCCTTAGCTTAACAGCTGTGTACGTGGAAGAAACTCTCAGAACAACAAATTGAAGTGTCATGGATATGCCATAGCAGATGCTATAACGGACGTGCTTGATTCAAGTAGCAATAAAACAATATATCTTTATTGATCTTTATGATGTTTTGTGATAGATGTTTATAAACACATAAGTACGGATCAGCTGTGACTGTTCCCAAGAATTGTATTGGGCGTTCACCCAGTGTAAACTTCTACACGTAAAAGTTTTCATTAAAAGTACTTTAAGTAGGGCTGGCCCGATGTGTTTTGCTGAAAATGTGGGCCGTAGGGAAGTCATATTGCACCACAATTGTCTACATAAAATGAGTATCACGCTTCACCTCAGTTGACGACGGCTACCTTGGCAGCTGATCGATGGTTCATGAAATAAAATAATAACAGTGAACTCAGTTTTCCCGACTAAACGTCCACGTCTAGCGACTTTTTTCAACCTATACTATTGGAGAAGTTGTTTTTTTTTTAAATTCACCTATCATATTTGACCTTTGACCTCCAGCCGCCGCGGAAACGATTACTCCATGGTTCTGAGTGACCGTCTGGGGAGGTCTACATACATGGAACAGTACGCCTTTCTCTGGAGGTGGGTGACGTCATCTCAAAGTGCATTTGTAGATGCTAGGAAAAATGTCTTAGCTCACGTTAATGTGGTAAAGAAGCGGTTTAGTTACGTAACAGAGGAAAACGCTGTCTAAACACACCCAACTGTACAAAAGGCTTGGGCTAATATTTGCTTTGAAATTAGACTTGACAGCCGTTCTATATAATATTATGACTACACATTGAGAAAGCCTTCACCAAAAGTATACTTAACTTGTGTACCCCTGCCACATCACAATGATCGTGAGTTTATCGTGAAGAAGGTTTGTAGTTGGTCCGCTAGGTTACTAACTAGTCTTTACAAGACATCTGCTGCACCAACCGACTATGAACTAGAAAGGCCGACATTTGCTTAAGAGCAAATACAGCATATTTCAGCCATACCCCTTCCCACGCAACATTGGACTGTTCCAAATCACCCCTGCGCAAAAATGGAACATCCTCTTAACAGTACATTATCCCCCAAAGTGGACTGGTATTGTGAATTGACTCCAGGTAAAAACAGAGCTTGCTTCTATTTTTCAGAAAATGACAATAATCACACCTTCCATTCAGAAAATTTTCATCATGACTGAAAATTGTTGAATGACTTCATGTAATGTCATTAACAATTTTCAGTACGATAACTAGGTGTAAGTTTAAAAAAGTATAAGCTCCTTGTGATGTGGGTACATTTATTATTGCAATGAACTTTTTTTATTCAAGTAGGGCATACGATTTAATAATTATCAAGCAGGTGCAGGTACTGTAGGAGCGTTTGTTTTCTTCAAGCTGTAAAACTGTTAAACTGTTTTACTTTGTATGCAATCAACCATCGAGCCTATTCTTATTTTAGTTTAACAACTTCCTGCCAGACCCGGAAGATACGATTGAACTTTGTTCGAGGATTTATTTTCGTCTGTCTGGTCAGTCTGTTCATACCCTGGCGCTGAGAGTGTTTTATTGGGCTGAAACTCTGGCAGTTTAAAGTTACTTACAATTTAAATGTTCAAAGTTTATGCCAAACAACAACAGCACTAGGAAATGTGGCCACTATAGACAGGTGGTCACTATAGAGAAAATGCTGATCTATTGACTAGGAGCCATACGTTACACATGATTTCAGTACACTGATCATTAATCATATAAACATTGCACAGGTAAGCCAATTGTTTAGATGTACAATTAAGTTCAAATAATTCTGAAGAGAAATATTGATGAGAAAATAATCATTCTCGCCACTGTCTAACTTATAATTACGTATCAAAACTAAACGCAGATTTTCTAACTAACGCACCTTTCGCCGACTTCATCATAGGACCGCCGGCTATCAATCAAACACGGCTGTTGATTAGACTTAGAGTTTCAAACAGTCATGTGCTGTGTGCCAGTTGACAGCGAACTTCATGCTACGTGATGTTTTACATTGCTTGGACCTTCTTTCCTACAGCGGTGCTTCTACAAAATATTTAGACTGTAACACTGAGTTTTATAGAATAGAATTTGACGCAGAACAGCGTTTTTTGCTGGGTATTTTTTTTGAAACATGTCCGTGGGAATATCAGCGAGGCGGCGACGTAGGGATATCAGACCGTCAACAAAAGTCGCACGGCGGCTAACGGCGCAGCGAAGATACTAGCGCTATAAATAAGCGCTTCAACTAAGGATGGCAACCCGTACAATATTTTTGTATACTGTTGAGCTAAGTAAAGTTTGTTGTTTATGAGGTTTTAGTTGTCTTTGAAGCTTTGACCCGAAATATTTTAAAGTCAAACTGCTGAAGAGAAGTAAGTGACTGCTACGATTATCGTAGATATGGCCCTAAAAAAACTGATAAAAGAAGCCTTCTCAATAGCCTAAAATGCAAGAGCTTCCGGGGGGGCTTCGCCCACCTGGGTCCCCCCCACAGTGGCCCTGCCCCTGCACCCCGCCAGGGACATTCGGCGGCCCCCGGACCCCTGTCCGACGCTTTGAAAAAATCCTGGCGAGAAGTCTGTACGGCCTGAGTCTTCAAGTTAACGTATTGTGTGGTCCCGCTTATGAATATTAATTAGCCTTCGCTTTCCTCTTCGCTGATTGGCTGAACCATTAATTGAATTAACTCTTCCTGCCGGCTAGACGCAGGTGCAGATGTCGGCTCTGTGGGGTGAACGTCCGAAAGGTCACGGCATGGAGAACGAAAGAAAACCAATTTCCCCTATAAAAAGGGGTGTAATTAAGCCTTTTACAGTACTTTATGCCAAAAATTTTACTTGGATCATTTTACCAACTATATTATGCCTATCTATACCAAATGTTACTCATACCAGGGTACAGGGGTGCAAAATATACCGTTATAAGACCGTCAACAACAGTCGCACGGAGCTAACAGCGCAGCGAAAATACCATCGCTAGCGTTTCAACTTCGGATAACAAGTTATAAGTACTGTTGAACTCAGTAACGTTAAAGTTTGTTTTTAGTTGCCTTTGACGGTTTGACCTGAAACAGTGTTACGCTAAACTCCTGAAGAGAAGTTAAGTGACTGCTGCGATTATCATAGATATGCCCCTAAGAACTGATACAATATAAAGCCTTCTGAATAGTCTAAAATGCGAGAGCCTTAGGCGGGCTTTGCTCCCCCTGGCGGGAACACTGCTATATACGGGATCATGAGGCCCCGCTTATGAATATTAATTAGCCTTTGGCCTCCTCTTCGCTGATTGGCTAGGTCTTTGATTCAATTAACTCTCCGGCTGACGCGCACAGGTGTGGCTCTGTGCGGGGTCACGGAAGGTCACGTCAGGAGGCCAAAAGAAAACAAATTTCCCCTCAGAAAAGTGCCAAAATTAATCATTTTAAAGTTGTTTATGTCAAAAATTTTACTTGAATCTTGTTACCAAGTATCTAATGCCTATCTATACCAAATTTCAGGTCATTTAATTGTAATACCAGGGTACAGGAGCCAAAAGTGTCCTTTTTTGGTCAAAAATTGGCCAAAAATCGCAAAAATAAGCATTTTGTTGCACTGTACACCAAAAGTGTTATTGAATTTATATGAAGGGATTATCAAGGCACATCTGTGTCAAATTTCAGCTCATTCGGTTGCAATACCAAGGTACAGGAGCCAAAAGTGTCCTTTTTTGGTCAAAAATTGGTCAAAAAATCGCAAAAATAAGCATTTTGTTGTACTGTACACCAAAAGTGTTCTTAAATCTATATGGGGGCATTATCAAGGCACATCTCTGTCAAATTTCAGCTCATTTGGTTGTAATACCAGGGTACAGGGGCAAAAAGTGTCCTTTTTTGGTCAAAAATTGGTCAAAAAATCGCAAAAATAAGCATTTTGCTGTACTGTACACCAAAACTGATATTGAATCTATATGGGGGACTTATCAAGGCACATCTGTGCCAAATTTCAGCTCATTCGGTTATAATACCAGGGTACAGGGGGCCCAAATATACAGTTTTGGTCTTAAGATGACCAAAAAACCTTAATAAAATCATTTAAGAGACAGATATGGAAAAAATGAAAAAAACGCCCGAGGGTATTGGCCCACTCTACCCTTGTGCCAAATTTCAAGTCATTCGGTTGAGGAACAACGGAGATACCGTGTTCTGAAGATTTGACAGGAGAAAGAAACATTACGAATACTAGAAAGGCCGACATTTGCTTGGGAGCAAATACAGCATATTGCAATCCATCTTCATATGCATGCCAATCCCAAATTTAACAATTTTTGATTGATGTACACCATAGGTGTGAATAGAGCCCTGTGGCTTCACATAACGTAGGTACCTTCATACCAAATTTCAGACCATTTGGTTTTCATACATAGGTACAGGAGCCAAAACTTAACATTTTTAGTCCGTAAATGGCAAAAAATCCCAAAATTCAACAATTTAAAGTATTGTATGCCCAAAGTGAAAATGAAGTACTGTGGGCACTTGCCAGACACACTTTCATGCCGAATTTCAGGTCATTAGGTTTTCATACAAGGGTATAGGAGCCAAAAGTATACATTTTTTGTCAAAAATAGCCAAAAAAACAAAATAACTCATTTTTAAAGGGATCTATAAAGAAAGTGTTGATTGGACCCTGTGCTCATATGTCCAATGCACCTATGTACCAAATTTCAGGTCATTAGGTTTTCATATAAGGGTAAAGGAGCCAAAAATATACATTTTTTGTCAAAAATGGCCGAAAACCCCAAAATAACTCATTTTTGAAGTGATCTATGAAGAAAGTGTTGATGGAGCCCTGTGCTCATATATCCAATGCACCTATATACCAAATTTCAGTTCATTTAGCCTACATGCAAGGGCATAGGAGCCAAAAATAGACATTTTTAGTCAAAAATGTCCAAAACCCTAAAATAACTCATTTTTAAAGTGATCTATGAAGAAAGCGTTGATGGTTTTCTGTGCTGATATGTCCAATGCACCTCTGTACCAAATTTCAGGTCATTATGGTTTAATACCAGGGCACAGGGGCCCAAAATATATATATTTTGTCTAAAAATGACCAAAAACCCTAAATATCAAAATTTCTAAGGCCTCTATCAAAAAAGTGAAAAAAACACCTGGGGGTATTTGCTATCCCTACCTCCATGCCAAATTTCAGCTCATTTGCCCCAAAAGTGAAAAAGTTGAATCGACTTGAAGATTTTGACAGGAGGAGAAGAAACAAAGGAAAAGCAATATATTGCAATCCCATACTATGTATGGATTGCAATATAACAATATATTTCACCATACCTATGGTATGGCTGAAATATAATTATCATTGTAAGACTAGGGTTAGACTAATGAAGCGCAATCCTTTACTAGATATTTTTATTTTTTTGTTACTCCATACGTTTAAAACACCGAAATCAGAACCATTTCGTACGCTCGTTACAGGAACGATAGGGATCTGGTTCTCGCCGGCGACTATCACTACGAAGACCCGGAGGACATTTTTGCCAGGGAGCCCTACATCGTCCGGTTCATGTCGGGAAATACAGGTAACGTTACATCAATATAATTTTATGTAATACTTAGATGGATCAAGAATACATAAAGCTTATGACAACTTCTGCCTGTTCCCTGATGCAAAAATTCAAAATAAATTTATTTTACGATGTTATAATTACATTAACGGAGTAAAATGTGCATCTTACTTGACAATCTGCCCGTCATATGCGTTCAATGACAAACATCTTCTTATCTCCGACGCGCTCATTTAATTCCATACCACAAAACCTTGGAATAGGGGAAAACTTAAACATCTTTTTGCAAATCTATTTTCAGTAACAGACGACTTCGTGCTGATCCCCATGCACGCCGTCCCTAGTGACGCAGTGGCGGAGAACAACGAACTGTTCACCGTGTACCAGGACGTCGTGTCGCGCTGGGGGGTCGAGAACGTCATCATCATGGGAGATCTCAACGCCGACTGCAGCTACGTGGGCGCCTCTGATTGGTCGAGCATTCGAATCTGGACGGACAACCGATTTGAATGGCTGATCGGGAACGAGGCTGACACAACCGTCAAGAGCACCCACTGTGCTTATGACCGGTACGCATTTGGCATCACACTTCTTATCGTGTCACCACCTCTGCTTTACCGCCCGCTCCAAAACTCGCACGCCCTTCCTTTTGAGGTCCAGATTTTTAATGGTGCAAGGTTCGGGCAGGAGGGGACAGGCGAGAAGGCATCACACTGCGGCACTATTTTCTTTCAAAACAATTAACTTTTTCACTTATATATATATGTACAACGTATGAACTACAACCTATGAATTACAACCTATGAAATGACTTGAATAAAAGGAAGCTATCCCAAGAAAATCTTCTTCAAAAAAGCGCATAAAAATATGAAATCAATGTTCAGTACACACTTAAGATGAAGCGAACACACCCACAAAATATGAAAAAATGCCATGGTATGACGTTACGATACAGGAATAACAAGAAATGCCGCTTTTACATTATGTTTCCAGGCTGGTTGTTGCAGGCTCCCAGCTCCAGGCGTCTGTTGTCAGCTACAGCGTCTTCGACTACAAGTCTGAATATCGTCTGACTCAGTCAGAGGTGAGACGAAATAAACGATTTCATAGCTGAATGAAATATTTAACGTTAGAGTTTTTGTGAATTTCTTGATGCCATCACAGGCAATTTGTATTCCTGCCTTTCCTTCTTTCCTTATAATCCTTTCCAGTTATCTGCCTTCCATTAGGCGTCCTTGGGAATTCGGCGGGGACACTCTTGGACTTAAACACAATGCTTTCATGAAGGGTGTGTCTTCCTGTAGTGTTGCAGTACCTACAAATACTGCTAGGGGATCAAAATCGTCATTTTACTTTAAGACTTTGATAACGGTCAACATGCCAAAATTCAAACAAATAACGTTACATATGAATCTTGAGTTTTAGGTCTGAATACACGAAAACGCATTCTCGGAGTTGAAGGTGAAAAAGAGATTTCATATCAATAGTCCGATCTTCACTCAAAACCCATTGTTCCCCAAGATAACGTCAAGTGAATATTTTGGAACAGCACTGATCAGGATATGTAATAAAAGTGGTATTGTTGACCACAGGCCGAGGATGTGAGTGACCACTGGCCTGTGGAAATGGACATTGCGGTCTGGTAGTGACACATCTCCCCTCAGAACATCTGCAGAGAAACCAAGGTATTCATATCTTATATTAATATCTATTATAAAACTCTATATTGCACCATATGCTTGAGTGCTGTCATGCACTCGAAGTGGTGGCTGTCAAAATTTCAATGACTTGGGATTTACCTTAAAATTGTAAACCCTATTATTTTATTTAAAAGAAGACGCTGAAGCTTACTTTATCTATATGATGATATCGATGGAATTGTAAAATCTTTGTTTTTACATTTCAGAACTACCTCCGCTGCCATTCCTGCGAGTTCACACCACCAATGAGAGATGAAATATGAATTACTGTCATGAAAATATTAAACCAAGTTAAAATTGAGCAAATGGTCTGTGTTTGACATGCTTTCGTCACTCTTTGTGTTTGCGGTAAACACAATGAATACATAACCGAGCTATTTTTCTGTCCATTTTTCACCGATACATACTTATTACCTGCACTTTACACATAACAAGACAGTGAACATCTTTTCACTATTCTATAATATCACTACAAGATATATCACAGTTTTTATACAAAATAAGTTCATTTATTTAATGCTATAGTGTGCTATATCGTCATGCACAATAACAATGTCCTATGAACCCCTACTCCCTAACATTATTATGCAGATCTAATTACTTTACTTTGAACAAAATTCTTTATCTTTTTCCAATATATGACATGATATCAGAAAAGGCAATTGTGGATGAATCCTGAATATACTTAGAATATCTATATTGCAAGTCCTGGTACTTTTAAATGTTACAAGCCGAAAACTTACCCATACACCCAAGGACGTAACATAGGAACCTCCACTATTAATAGTATTATCAAACATAGTTGTACAATTATCATGTTGGCAATACGTTTTCCTGGTCCCCGGCGGCCGGAGTAAAGTGGTGCCGTGCGTGGGCAGGGTGTAGCTACCAGTCTGGGTCTCTACTTCTGTGGAGATAGTACCGCTCACGGCCGATCTCTAAACTCTGCCAGAGCTTGTTAGGGGTCCCCTTACCGCTACTATTATTCCCGCAGAGCGCCCAGTCACGGGCGGCCGGAGTAAAAAGAGAGGGTTCGTCGGTGGGCGATGTCCTTGGTGCTGAATTGGAGGTCCCTTAACCCTATTCAGACCGGGCTTTTTTGGTCATCCCTGAACGGGGGGGGGGGGGGGGCTTTTGAGGCCCTCCATTTCTAAGTCCTATAACTCTAAAACGACGTGCCGTAAGGCCACCAAATTTTCAGGACATGATATCGACATAATATCTGACAAGTATATGACGTTTGACATTACGTTGACGTAAGATGACGTAATTATGACGTCATCAATTTGATTATATTGGCCGGACCCATGAAAAAGGGGTTTTTCTCAGAAAACTTCAAGTTATGCTAAAAAATGTAACAACAAGTGCAGATAACTGACCAATAATGTTTATTACGATTTGTGTTGCCAATAGCAACATCGATAACGTCAAAATGACGTCACAAAATGACGTCATGCACATCTAAGATACGAGTTGGGCTCCGCCATATTATATCCACCACCTTGAATTTTTAAAAATCCCTTTTTTTCAACAAATAATCACAAAGGGCAATGGAAATAGACTAAATTCGTTCATTTAGATGGTTTTTGATGAAAAATACCAGGTAGTTACAAATTCTAAGGGATAATTAGCTTGTTATTCTTGATCTTGCCATACGGTCCGCCATCTTGGATTTTGGGCTGATGACGTCATCAAATAAGCATAATTTATGCATATATAATTATGAAAGATATGCTAAATAATATAAGATTTTATTTATGTTACAAAATAGCAGTAATATAACAAATAAATAAGAAAAATACATTGTTAGAACCAACAATAGTGATTTTTGGCAAAACAGCCTGTCAACAAACGGTTGCCATGGCAACACGAAAAAATGGAAAATTTTTCAAACTTCGTAAATTTTTTGCCAACAATATTTTAGGAAAACTCACCAATTTTGGTGGCTCTAGCGTAAGCCGTTCTGGCGTTATAGGACATCAAAGTTGCCGCGGGCCTCAAAAGCCCCCCCCCCCCCCCCCCGGTCTGAATAGGGTTAAGTCTGCCGAGATTGTTACGGTCTCTCCTTACCGCTATTATTCCCACAGAGTGATCGGGAACGGGCGGAGTACAATAAAAGGGTTTGTCGGCAGGCGATGTCGGGGTGCTAAAATGATGAAATGGGGGTCCCCAAACTCTGCCCGAGCTCGACACGGTATGGCGTCTCCGTGCCACTCCAGGAGAGCGCTCAGCCATGGCCGGAGTAAAGTGGGGGTCCGCCCGCCGGAGATGCTGCTGAAATAGGGGTCCCTAAACTTTGTCGGCACCGAGCCCGCGTACCTCTCCGGGCCCGAGAGAGCGCTCAGGTGCTTCCGCTGGTGATGTCCAAAGTGCTGAAATGGGATCCCCAATATCTGCTATGTAGGCTGGGGGTCGACCCCATGCAGACTGCATGCGCTGGACCGTTTCAACGTAACGGAAAGAGCATAGAGGACTGTGGGGTTGTGTGGTACAAGCGACGGGGTGTTCGATTTATAAACCCGAGATCCTGTGTTCTTTGGAAAGGCACTTTACACGACTGTCCTCACTTCAGTCAGGTAACAATGAGTACCTAGCTTTGGTTAGCGCCGTCCCCAGGATAGGACGTACGTTAAATGGAGGTCCTGTGTTTGAGGAGAGCCACACATCGAGCATGTAAAAGAACACTTCGCACTTATCAAAAAGAATATGGTGTGAGTGGTTCGAAACCTTTAGTCCTATGGCCGCACCTGGGGCAACTGATGTCGTATTGAGGTCACCTGAGTTAGAACCAAATGGCAGCTCGCTTCAGACCCTTGAGATTTAGCCCCGCTGATCCTCGAAATTTAGCATGGTAGACATAATAACACAATTATAATAGAGGTGTTCCGGGGTGATCTGATAATCTCGGCCCGAAGCCGTCCTTGTCCAAAGGTGAAGGGTGGGGAACTCACTATTGTGGTCCAGGGCAGGTACAATAACAGTAATCAACGGGATGTCCAATCAAAAGGTAGGTACATAACAGAATCCTTGGTTTATTGATTGGAAAGGTCAGTCTAAATTTATTTCTGATACAGCCCATTTTGTCAACAGTGCTTGATGTAAACTTTCAGAGAAATTGCAATAAAAGGTTAAGGACGATTTAAATGGTTTTAAGTTCGCTAAGTGTGTCGATTGACTACTTCCGTGCTTGATTAAGGGATTACTAGCAATTAAGATATATTGCTTGCCTTTATTTCGTCTGATGCAATGTTTCAATATGGTCGCCTTTTTTTACATACAGTCTTAAAAGCCTGGCCCATGGTGTACTGTAATGATTGAGATTTGCTATACTTTGTAAGGTATTTTCAATGAAGATGTCTAACATAATGCCAGCATATTTTCCTACTGGGGTCTATGAACAAGAATCATCATTATGATAGGAGGACCACCTATTTTGTCCATTTGAACTAATCTGATTCTAGTGCTCTATCTATAAATAACAAGATAAGACAAAAATTTACGTAGATTATCCAGAGTATCCTACAAACAGACATACAATTATCAGGAAAGTCACTAGACTTGTCCAAACGCTTGATTCACGCGGTTTAAGAAAACAAACGTACCGAGTGGCACGTGAAATACACGTGATCAAGGCATGACAACAATATTGACATGAGCAGAAGTGGACAATAATGGGTACCGCACAATAACTGGTACCACTGGGTATAAGTACATTGATTTAGCAAATATCCTATAAACAGGTAACCATAAGAAGGTGAATAGCCCCTATTATTATATAACACATGGTTATTTCCCAAACTTCGATTGGCAATAATATTTTGAAGTGCCATGTTTGTTCCAAAGGAATATTTATGACTTCGCATCCTTCTGCAACAGCGCGGATATTTTTAGATCAGGGTGGATATATACATTCTCCTCGAAACTCTAGTCAGAACTTTGTCGGTACTGTGGTAAGAGGCAAACCAGGACAATGAAGTTCGGTTTGGCATTTTTGGCCCTTGGGATTTTGGCCCTTTCAGGCGCCTGCTCGGCGCTGAAAATCGGTGCCTTCAATGTGCAGACTTTCGGCAGGAGTAAGATGTCTAAGCCTGAAGTTGTGGACATTCTGTTACAGGTACGTCATTGTCATATATGTATGAGGAACGGCCATTTACCATGTGTACGTATGGGTAGAGAGAGGTGAGATAAGAGGGCCTCCGACACAACAAGAGTCCGTATAACACAAACCTCCGCGAAGAAATTATGGTGTTTGCGGTGTGGGCTAAGGTGTTTGATACCCTCTTTACTAAGAAGAACACTTTTCTTAAAACCAGTTTCAGTCAATGTAGGTACCAAAAATACTGCTACGGTACCCAAAATTAAATTGCATTTATTGGTGCATTTTTGCATATAAGGTTGTTCGGTGTATGCTATATGGCGATCCAAATGAAATATAATAAAATGTTGTGTATTTGTGTGTGTGTACGTGTGTCTGTGTTCGTCTGTGTGTGCTTGTCTGTATGTAGGTGTGCGTGTGAGAAGAAGAGAGCGAAAGACATAGAGAAAGACAGACAGATTTGTATGGTGCCTTTTCAATGGTTATATTTTTTTTCTAACCATTATTCCAGATTGCAGAGCGTTATGACATCTTGCTGATCCAAGAGATTCGGGACAACACGTTTACCGCCATCTACAGCTTCCTGGACCAGCTCAATGCGTAAGTTTTCTTCACTTCTTTTACTATTGGAAGGATGGATTCTTTTTTCATTGAAAATTACATGAAATGAATTACAAATAAAAGCACGAAGACGAAGTGACGGCGGTAAAGTTGTGCTCAACTTATTTTAGCACCGCCACTAAAATCGATCCTTGGATATCAAAAACAATCTATCCATTTTACTTTCAACTCTAGCCGTTCTGGAAACGACTATTCCATGTTGTTGAGTGAGCGTCTGGGAAGGTCGTCCTACTACATGGAACAGTACGCCATTCTCTACAGGTGGGTATAATTATACAATATGTACGTGCTGTAGTTAGCACTCCGACAGAACGTGCTCAGGTTTATAATGATATGCTCCTGTCTATAGTTTACAAGTGTTGTGTCGATAAAGATATCCTTATGCAACATTGACCACACATCCAACACAAGCCTAGATAAATTCTACCATAACTGGCTCGTTCTTATAGAAATTTGCCAAATAGCGTTTTAGGTTTCAACAAATAAATCAACTCATTTCTAATTCAAACCTACGTGATTGCTTAGGACAATTTTTTTTACTCATTGGTTATATATTATAGGTAACAAACTTGTTACCGGTGGCGTTTGTTACAACAGTGACACTGGGACTTTTTTCCTACTCAAGTCGTTATTCAGTCGTGGTGAAGTGTTTTGAGGTAATGTAAGGTCAAACGAAAGTCTATGAATTTGAATATTCAAACAACGAAACCGTTAGGATCCCAAGGATTTTTTCTGTTTATCCCGTTAGGAACGACCGAGATCTGACTCCGGTAGGAGACTACCACTACAGCGACCCGGGAGACATCTTCCACAGGGAGCCTTACGTCATCCGCTTCCTGTCCGGATCTACCTGTACGTTTAAGTTCAACATTATTGTGTTTCTGTAGGCCCTTAGGAAGTCGCTAGGGGAACAGAGTCAAATGTGTCCTTTGTTTTGTTGACACTCACATGAATACCAAATATCATATAACGTTACGTACGAAACGTCTTGAGTCTTGCTGTTGGCAAAATACACACACGCACACACGAAAACACATATAAACACACACAAAATACAAACGCACGCACACACAAAAACACACGCAGGTGCGGGCGAGCGAATACAAGACGTCAATGACGGTTAGACAACCATACTGTAAAAGATACGCCAAATAGCAGTAACTCAAGCAACCCATATCCAGTATTTTTTTTTTTCATGTGAGTTTAACGTATGGTTACTCATAAGGTTATTCAAATACATACAATAAGAATGTTAGCTGAGAATTCCGGTATTTTCCGTTTGTCTCTAGCCGTGCAAGACTTTGTGCTGGTCCCCTTGCATGCCGATCCCGAGGACGCAGTGGTGGAGAATAACCAACTGTACAACGTGTACCAGGACGCCTTGGACCGCTGGGGGGACGAGGACATCCTCATCTTCGGAGACCTCAACGCCGACTGCAGCTACGTGGGCTCCTCTGATTGGCCCGGAATTCGAATCTGGACGGACAACCGATTCCAATGGCTGATTGGGAACGAGGCTGACACAACTGTCAAGAGCACCCACTGTGCTTATGACAGGTACGCATACGCTCATGGTAGATTTCAGTGTCATAGTCTGGACACAGGGGGTTTGACCCGCTTTCTTCTTTTTGGTGGCGCTGTCAGAGAGCGATTCTAATGGTATCGTATTACAGACTTTTAAGAGTTTCAGGGATTTTGTACAGGGCTTTTCTTGGCTATCTGGGCTTATGTCAAGTTTCTGTTCTGACTGCATCCTAGAAAGAGGGACCGTTTCATTCCAGAAACATCAGTAAGCTGGGAAAGGACAGAGACAGTGGAAATAGACTATCTATTAGGGAGTTGTCAGTCCACACAAGCTGACAGTAATCTAACGCAAAAATAACCATATTAAACAACATCTTGAGTTGATTGACATGTGCAAGTAGAATTTAGTTCATGATTTATGAATCTATGTTGCATTTTTTTTCAGACTTGTCGTTGCAGGCTCCCAGCTCCAGGCGTCTGTTAGGAGCTACAGCGTCTTCGACTACAAGTCTGAATACGGTCTGACACAATCAGAGGTAAGAAAAGAGGTCAAACAGCAAGTACCGGACGATAAAGTGGTGTGTCCTCTCTTCTGTTTTGTCCCATTTCTTTTTCTTCTTCTGTCATGTCAAGTGATCAGAGTTCTAGAAGGACAGTAGGGTTCCATACCGTGGCTGTTTAACTTAACTACCAGTTGGAGTGTTTCTTAATAGGTTAAAGCACTTTCTTGGACATTTATAACATTGCTGATAGGAATAACTATCCAGAAAGTGTACAAGGGGAAAAATTGCTACGTACAAAGTAGGTAACTGCACAACCTTTGTAACGTTATATCATTTAATACTATGTATCTTTATCATATTAACTACAAACTCACAAAAATAGCATTTGATAACAAGTATTTCGTTGACCACAGGCCGAGGCCGTGAGTGACCACTGGCCAGTAGAGATGGACATTGTCTAGTGTCTGTCCGCACAGCAGTTTGTGGGTGGTCACGGTAAGAATGTGATACTATAGGCTCTCACCAGACGACAATGACGTCATCGTCAATTTATACGCCAGTTCATGGATGAAACTGTGCATGTGCTGTGTTAATTCATTGTGGGTAATATGTCGACGGTTAAGGTCCCTCACTTGTAAACGGTTGTTTGTGTGTTTTTTTCTAGCCCAAGCTTAATACTTATCAAAGTTTCCGAAGGGGCTTTTATCTTCAAATATTACATATCACCCATAATGCATCTCGCTGAGCATTATTATTTGAATCATCAGACCATTTGTAACATATCAATTTGTTGTGAAAAAGGACGTCATTGACAAGTCGTGATCAAATGTAATAAAACTTTTCAAACTACGTTTCATTTCTTTTCCTGTCAGAGACACCTATGCTGCAGCATCAGAGAAATAGACCAGTCAGCGAGCGACGAAAACACCAGACGACTCGTGTACTCTGGCTGCTGAATAAAATTGAAAATTATCCTGTAGCGATCACGTTTTATTACTATTGGGCTGTCTATTGACTGTACACTAGCACAGAATATATGCTGCAATGGTTTTTGGCTAAGGGATATTCTGATCAACATATGAACTTCATTATGAACTAGTGGTGTTTTTTTTTTCTAAATAGCCTATAAGCTTAAGTCTTCTAGATGCCCAAATTCTTCTGAATTTCTGTAAGACTGTTTGCAAACAATGGTTACCATCTAGGATTGTATTTCAATCAAGTAGGTACATTCGAATTCCACTTCCGAGGATGGGCAAACTCCTTGCCACGGCATAAGTGAACCTAGCCAACGTTGCAAATCGCGAACCAGTGCCCCCCTCCCCCTCCCTCTACAATAAAAATCAGCCCCGTTCGAAGTCTGCAACGGAGGCTAATCCCTTGCAACGTCTCAACATTTTCCAGCTCCTATTTATTTGGTCCGAGAACCGATGCCGTTATGACAACCAGAGCAATAAAGAACGCAATCAACAGACATCTGTCTATCTTTCCTACTAGAATTTTCCATTCACGTTCTGTTTTCAAGTTCTGGGTCTTCCTTCCGCGTTCTTCATTGAGCTGACGATTGAACTTCTTTACTCTTCGGACAATCCGCCATGTTGGATTTGATCCATTAGTCGCAAAGAATGCATCCACATCGTCAACTTCATTGACATGTGGAGCGTTGACCCTACATGTGCTTGAGTCCGATTGGCCGAGACAGAAAAGACATCGCAGCCAATTGGGAACAGGCGGAAGGTTAACACTGTTGAAATGTATGCTCAAGGTGAAGATTGTCAGAATCGACGAGACGCCCACCAGAAGGATATTCGCTACAAAGAATACGTCTGAAAAAAAAAACAATAACGTTATCTTTGACTTTTGTAAACACTGTAAATATACACATATAATCTCGTTCACCATTCCGAGCACGCAGGCGCAGCGACATGAATTGTGGGTAATATGTCAAAGGTGAAGGCCCTTGCCAATTCATGTTGCTGCACATGTGTACTTGGTATGGTAAGGTCTCATTGATGGGTTTCTTCTTCCCATAGACTTCTATGTTATAATTCGTGGTTTAAATGGACGCGTTCATAATGAAGCTACGTGAAATTTCAGCAGATTTTTCATTCTATGTCGAGCACATTTACCGTGCATCGTGGGAAAAATTGCCAACGTAAACTAGCCATTGGAACTTTTTTTATAGCAATTACAAACTACGATTAGTCAATCCCCCAAAAAGGCACTTTTTCGCTGCCGGTGTACAACCGCACCACTCAGAACCCAGGACTGTGTACCTCCGACCTAGCGCGCGGCTGCAAAACTTTACCTGCTAATTTCTTCAGTTACAAACAAGCTTTCACCAATCTAACAATTGAGATCAGTTCCGCTGGCTGAAAACATGCGTCCGTGCAGCCGTTTATTTTTTGGCTCGGATCTCTCTTGAGGGTACCCACTCGGAGAAATACATCAATGAGACCGTAAACGAGCTTATTGTGGCAAGCTGCTTGATTAAGGTACTAGTGTGTCTATGTATACTAAGGCCTATGTACAGTCTATGTACGGCCTGATAGTGATACTGTTGTACAGCCTGAATCGGACTGCCTATGTACAACCTAACAGTGTGTACTGTTTAAAATATATACTGTCCATTTACTGCCTTTATGCTGTCCATGTACTGACTATGTACGGGCATGTGTCTCTCTGTCAATATTCACTGTCTACTGAGTAATTGCCTGAATTGTCCGCCAATGTGTATTTGATTATGTACTGGTTATGTACGCTGTCTATGTATTGTCTACAACCTATGTGCTATCTATGTGCTGTTCATGTACTGCCTACTGTGCAGTTGCACAATGTACTGCCCATCTACTAGGATGTCTATCTACTATAGCCTATACAATATGAATTGTCTATGTTATGTTATGTACTGTCTATGTACTAACTGATGTACCGTCTAAGTATTGTACGCCCATGTGCTGCCTATGTTACAAACTATAGCTTTTGTTCTACTTACTAATCAGAGGGATGTTTGTGGCGGTGTCTGGTAGATATGCGGTCACCGTTTGCTGTAGAAAAGTCAGAGCCAGCAGCAGACTGAGGCAGAGAGACAATCTTTCCCCCGAATCTGGCGGCAACCAGAACCCCCAAACAGTCAGGAGCGCGAGGGTCACACTTGGTGCCACTAGGTTGAATAGGAAGAACGTTGGCCGCCGTTGTAGTGTGATTGTGTAAGTCATATCATCCCATGGTACCCCAGGGCAACAGGAGTGCTCCACTTCATTCAATTCCAGCTCAAAGGACAGCAGTTCCCATTCGCCGTTTGCAGCAAAATAATCAATATTCCCTGTCTTAGAATGATTGACTAGCTTCAGGTCCAGGGAATCGTAGGTCCATGAACCGAACTTCAGAGCACATTTTTGCACGTCGAATGGAAATCGAGCAATGTCCAGGACACACGTGCTGTGTAAGGTGATGGGGTACGTCCAAATCACTTCGCCGTCGCTTCGCACGATGGCGTTTGTGTCTGGTAGCTCCGACCAACCTTCCGCGTGCTGCCTGTAGGATCGACAAAAGCGTGACTTATGGTGGCACGAACCAGTAGTATACTCTCAGGCTCGCTCCCCGAGAGCATCGCCAAAAATCCAAAACATATAAAAGCAAATGTGCCTACACGTATGTGTAGTATGTTGTAACCATGGAAGAGAAAGCATATACCAGGGAAGAAAAGAAACAGAAAAGCCCACAGAAAAGCCCGCTGCAATAACAAGGTTACCCCCTAGAAGTCACAATATCTCGACCTTAACCTTAGATAAATAGCTTCTTGAATAAACAGGCCAAAATACTGAATAGTAGATCTTAAACACAAACACACAGACAGTCAGACCCTGAAATAATACCTTCTCGAAGGAAGCTGGCACCATAATCGATATTTCTTTCCTTTTGGATTGTACTGGAAGACAGTTTTAGATAAGGGCCCATGATAAACCCTCACTGAACCCTGTTGTGGTTCCGTCACCCCGCCACTTTTGTTTCACTCCTGACGTCATCACACTTCAGGCTTCCGAAAAGTCAGAGCAGTGTATCAGACATCTGACGAAGGTTGACGAGATCAACTGAAGATTCATAGTGAGTGTTTGTCTTTGTGATGGAACAAAGCTCATACGTTTCAACCATAATTTTAAGAAGTTAAGTCCAGTATTCTAAGGTAGTTTTTAAGATTGGCATGTCAGTCATACCTGTTATAATTCACGAGTCTTGGCCTCCAGATGTTCTCACTCCCAAGTCTGATGGTTGAAATGTTGCCGTACTCCGCAGGGTCCCATGAGAGAAAGTCGTCCCTCCAACGCTACAAGTAATCAGGCCGTACTGATTTAATCATTACGTTATATCCCAACTTTTACACATTCACGGACGCACCAGTTTTCTCTTAAAATACCAGAACCCACAAATCGTAAGAAAATAGGAGCTTTTCGTCTTCCTTTTGCTTCCAGAAAAGAAGTCACACCCAAGTGATCTAGATATAACTATCACCAGTAGACTCTTTTTACTATCACTGTTAATCACTGTCCATTGCCATAAGTATATGTTCCCATGCCCGTGTTTTTACCACGCAAGTCTGATGGTTGCAATTAGCCTTCGGGTATGAATTTGCAAATAAACTTTCTTTGATATATGGATGAATATCCAAAGCGATACGAGCGTGCGAAAATATATAACAAAACGGTGGGCAAAAAGAAAAAACTTACAAAGACATCATACTAACTAATCATTTCACAATCCCACAGTCATTATCACGTGTTACATTAAGCATCCATTTTTATATTTCAGCCATACCATATATGGTATGGTGAAATATATTGTTATATTTCAGCCATACCATAGGTATGGTGAAATATTTATATTTCAGCCATACCATAGGTATGGTGAAATATATTGTATTCGTAATGTTTCTTTCTTTCTTTCTTTCTCCTGTCAAATCTTCAAATCGAATCAACTCCGCCATTTTTTAACCGATTTACTTGAAATTTGGCGCAAAGGTAGAATAAGCCAATACCCCCAGGTATTTTTTTCATTTTTGTCATATCTGCCTTTAAAATGATTTTATTGAGGTTTTTGTCAATTTTTTATATATTTCGGGCTCCTGTACCCTGGTATTACAGCCGAATGACATGAAATTTGGTACAGAGGTGCCTTGAACATATGCTCACCTAGATTCAATAACAGTTTTGGCATACGGTACAACAAAATGTTAAATTTTGCGATTTTTGGCCATTTTTTGACCAAAAAAAGACATTTTTGGCTCCTGTAGCCTCGTTTTACAACCAAATGATCTGAAATTTGGTCTAAAAGTGCCCTTCAATTATGTGCACATAAATTCAATAAAAGTTTTCCCATACGGTACATCAAAATGCTTAATTTTGCGATTTACGGCCATTTTTTGACCAAAAAAGAACATTTTTGGCTCCTGTAGCCTCGTTTTACAACCAAATGATCTGAAATTTGGTCTAAAAGTGCCCTTCAATTATGTGCACATAAATTCAATAAAAGTTTTCCCATACGGTACAACAAAATGCTTAATTTTGCGATTTTATGGCCATTTTTTTGACAAAATTTGGACATTTTTGGCTCCTGTTCCCTCGATTTACAACCTAATGACCCGTAAATTGGTAAAGGGGTGCTCTAAATATCTATTCAAATGACCCATGTATAATTTTTGGCATGGACCACTTTAAAATAATATATTTGGGATTTTTTTGGGTCATTTTCCAATGGCCAAAGGGGTCAACGACCTCAAGGCCTATTGTTGCATGAGGGAGATGGCTGAAATATGCTGTATTTGCTCTCAAGCAAATGTCGGCCTTTCTAGTATTCGTAATGTTTTTTTCTCCTGTCAAATCTTCAAATCCCTTCATCTCCGTCGTTCCTGAACCGAATGACCTGAAATTTGGCACAATGGTAGAGTGGCTCAATACCAAGGTGTGTTTTACTCATTTTTTTCATATCTGCCTCTAAAATGATTTTATTGAGGTTTAAAGGTCATGTTTTGACCAAAACGGTATACTTTGGTCCCCTGTACCGTTGAATTACAATGGAATTACCTTAAATTTGGTGTAGATAGGCATTAGATAGTTGGTAAATGATCTAAGTAAAATTTTTTGGCATAAACCAATTTCAAATTATTAATTTCTGCACTTTTCTGGGGGGAAATTGGTTTACTTTCGGCCTTCTCCCGTGAACTCCCGTGACCCCAGAGCCCACACGTGCCAGGTGCCAGCGGTCTGGGCGAGAGTTAATTGCTTTATGGACGCCAGCCAATCAGTGACGAGGAAGCATAATGCTAGTTAATATTCATAAGCGGGGCCTTGCAATCCCGTATATACACAAACAGATGCATATTACAGCCTTACAGTGGCCATATAATACCCTGTGCCCGGTTTGAAATTGTAGTTTGCGAGGATTTAGAGTTCAGACAGGGTCATTTGAGCGGTAGCGGACGGTACGCGTGCATTGAACGTTAGAATACAAGTCTGTGTCGATGAATTTACCAACATTCCGCATGGCACTATCAATCATTTTCGGCATATTTGACTTTGGGGGTTAGTTGAGACAATCGAGAAAATGTTACTTGGCAGAAAACGCGGGAAAATTGGACAGTTTGCGTTTAGTTTTGATACGTAAGTTTGACAGTGGCGGGAATGCATGTATTTTTTCCCGAACAAATGTAGGTACTAGTGTTGTTGTTGTTCTTTTTTGACGTAAACTTTGTACATTCAAATTGTAAGTAACTTTAAACTGCCAGAGTTTGAGCCCAATAAAACACTCTCGGTACCAGGGTATCACCACTGACCTCCGAAAAGAAACCCCCGAACAAGGTAGAAACTCCTATCCTCCAGGTCTCGCACGCTACGAGCAGGATATTATAACACTCAGATAAGATTACGTCCGATGACTGATTGCATACAAAGTAAAACAATTTAACAGTGGTATGCAGGGGCATATACTTAACAAAGAATTCGAAGGAAAATGAAATATATAGATAAAGCCAAATCAAGTTAACTTGTTGGTCCTGGGATTTTTCAGAAAAGAAATGAAGCGACAGGGTGGTAAAATTCTTGTAAAAATTCGAGACGTCTCCGTTTATGTAATGGCTCATACAAAACAAGAAGATTGAAGTTTTTAGCTTGAAAAAAAAACACTCCTACTACACAGTACCTACACCTGCTTGACAATTATTAAAACGTATGCCCTACTTTAAAAAAAAGTTCACTGCAATAATAAATGTACCCGCATCACAAGGAGATTTTGACGGTACTTAGACCTTAAGTTATCGAAGTGGAAATTGTTGAATGGCGTCATGTAATTTCATGATGAAAATTTTCTGAATGGAAGATGCGTTTTTTTTCACTCTCGGAAAAATAGGAGATGCCGCAATTCTAAAAACCAATCAGTTATGCATAGGCGCTCCTGTGGAAGATTATATTCTTCCATATGGGCCCGGGGCATATTGGGCAAGCTCTGTTTTGACCTGGAATCAATTCACAAAATTAGTTATCTTTTTGGGATAACTTACAGTTAAAATATTGCATTTTTGCGCAGGGGAGACTTGGAACAGTCCAATGTTGCGTGGGAATGGGTATGGCTGAAATATGCTGTATTTGCACCCAAGCAAATGTCGGCCTTTCTAGTCGTTACTTTTTTTGCAATTTAAGATTTACATTTGTTCATTTTGCGACTTCTTTGTACGCTGTACAAGGTGGTCGCAAATTTTGTGTTTGAAAACGGATGAAAGCGCATGGATATAAACTGTGTAATCAAGCCAATGTGGCTTTTGTGTATGTTTTCTTACTGCTTCTGTAAACTACAAATATAAGTATTCATCACATTGGTTTCATAGATTGCTAAACTGCATTAGTTCAATTACCAACCTACTTACATTCCGTTCTCATCTTGAATCGGTTGTGAATATATTCATAGCTAAATAAGTCATTTGCATATGTTATGTTTCCATTCCGTTCACTCTAATATTTCACACTTTCAGTATGATTTATGACTAAGCTATCACCATACCAGAAAAACGTGTACGTACCTGCACAATCCAAAAGTTAATGACGAGGACCTGTCTTTGAGGAATCTGCAAAATGATAATTTACAACATCACTGTCTACCAACGTTATGTACTAATCAAACAACATTTGTTAGGCTGTCTGTCGCTTTGAACCCATTTCTTAAGCGGGTATTTCATTATACCGTGTCAGACCTGCACACAATTTGAGTAATTGTTTCACATTTCCCATTACCAAAATAATGAAGTGATAAAAGGATGTCCACTTATGATATATACGTATATACTTGGTCCAAGACAGGTAAGATATTATATATATATATATATATATATGAATAGCGTCAATTTGAGACGCATATTCGAATTGCGAAGTTTTACTGAGTCCTCATGCTATCTGTATCTGGTAACAACATTCAATGTTTGTATCTGTGCACTTGAAATGTCGTATAAAGGCTAGGCCTTCATTATTTTGACGTTATCATCCTTGCACTTTGGCATTGATCAAAAGAATTTGCTTCGCATCACAGCGTGCAAACAATACCGATCTGACGTTGGTGCATTCCTTTCTGCTAGGTGCAGCGCATTATATCAAGTTCAATTCCCCCAACCAAAAATACCGTACGAAGATAGGATTTATTAGCCTCCGTTACTGTCAGTCGTCAAGACGGGGCGAAATTCCTTTCCACGGCAAACTCCCTTCCAAAGTAAAACTCTCTTCCGCGGCGCAAACTCCCTTTCCCGGCACAAGAGAACCTAGCCAGTGTTGAAAATCGCGAACCAACCCCCCACCCACCAACCCCACCCCAAAACTGAATAACCCCAGCCCCGTTCGAAAACTGCAATGGAGGCTAAGGATTCATGATGATTTACTATCTAATTTCGTACCAGTTTGATTATCTGTATCAACAACACATCCAGCGATGTTACAACGGCTTGTGTTGGGTCCCGTACAGGCCGGCCTTCTTTCTGATAACCTGTCAGTAACATGTTCGCCACTTCTCTTTCTGACACACCGGTGACTGGGTATAAGAAATGATGGTAAACTGTCAGTAAGAAGTCAGATTACGAACATTCAATCTCAAACTTTTCTTATTCATCACTGTTGAAGTATACAGAATAATACCAAAGGGCCCCAAAGCACTATAAATGTTAAATAGACAGGTACGTACCGAATTGAAAGTAGCTGAGGTACAGGAGAGCAAATATGAAGACGGTTTTTGCTGTCATGATCAGTCTCTGACGCTGAAAATGAGTAAAAAAATGTCAGTAAGACCTCAAACATGATACTGTCATCAGGCTGGCTTGTACAGGGTGACTGTTTCACACACCATGCCACTGGAACGGTGACTGGTGTCCTGGTCTGGTGCGATCACCCTGTGCCGAGCGCTCAACAAATTTTTTACACTAATGTTTTTACTCTTTGTATGTTTTCTTGTCTTGTCTTTTCAGTCATACTTTTAACATCTTACTTGATATTCTATTTTTTAAGTCAAGAGTCCCACACATCCTATGTGGAGCGCAGAGAGATCGCAGTCTAGTACGTAGAGTGGGAGCTTTAGACATGTACCGGTAATGTTGTATCGGTAATGTTGAGTAGACAACTTTCGCATGTTCCAGACGATTTTAAAAGCTGACATAAAGGTTCCGATTTATCTATCTAGACTTACCTTCTTAAAAGTTGCCTTCTTCAAAGAACTTGCAGACTTGAGATTAACAACCACAAGATCATCTTGATCCCAAAGAAAAAAACACCCATACCTAAGTCATATTAAGAAAAACGTCGTTTTAAGGCAATGACATTCGCACTGAAAGTGTAACAAAGAGAAAAGTTTGTCTCCGATGTTGACCCTGCCTGGACGACCCCTTATCATTAGGCAGGAGATACGTGTGTTGAAAAATCGTCCAACCAGTTCTTCTGTGTGCCCGGAGGCTCCGTCCCATCCCCTATACTGTCGCACTGGTACAGTCTGGGTTCATACATACCTTTCACGTGTCATTGAAGAATTTCCTCAGCGAAGGGCGCAGCACATTCCAGAACGTTGCCTCAGTGTCTCGTGATACACTGACAAGTCTCTGACGTTCGTCCAAAATCTAGACTGTCAGCTTCGTTCAAAACAATCACTGTTACAAAAGAGTAAGGTAGGTGTGGCGTTACGAGCGTAATCAACTGGAAAAAGTTGAGCCGAACATTTTGACTGACAAACTGACAACACGGCAAGAGGTTTACAACAGGTAAGTTTGGTTGCTGCTACCTTTTATTGTCGTATCGGTTAATCGGTTTATCATTTATTTGAATCTTACTTATCCTTCGTCATGTGTATGTTTACAGATATAGCCTGATTTGCTCTAGTTTTTGTGACAGTGAATAATCGTTTCGGCCAAATGAAGTGTAATTTTTGTTTGTTAGTAACACAGCCAGTCGTACAATGATAGTTGTGTCCCTGTCACAGTTATATTATATCACTCAACAATCTAAAGGTTTCCTCAGCATACAAATACTGCAATAAACCTGAAATGTAATATACTTGCGAAATAGGTAAGCACACTGTCGGTATTGATTCTTAGATATTTGTTACAGTTCTTTGTCGTTTCTGCAAGAAGACACAGAATGTTTCTCCGTGTAGCACCGTGGCTATTATTGATGATTTTCTATAACAGTAAGTTGTCATTTTTTCCCAGGGGGTTTCATCTTTAAATATTACATATTACAATGTATCTCGCTGAACAATTTGAATCATAAGCCAGCTTATTGGAATCATCAGACCATTTGTAACATATCAATTTGTTGTGAAAAATTGACCTCATTGACATGTTATGGTCAAATTTAAATGAAACTTATCAAACTACGTTTCATTTCTTTTCCTGTCAGAAACACCGATGCTGCATCATCGGAGAAATTGACCAGTCAGTGAGCGACGAGAAAATCAGATGACTCGTACTCTGGTTGAGGAATAAAATTGGAAAACATCCTTTGATGATCACGTTTTATTACTATTGGACTGTCTATTGATTGATTGTAGACTAACACAGCATATGCTGTAATGCTTATGCTATGGGATGAACTTCATTATGTACTCGTAGTGTTAACGTTAATAGCATATAAGCTTAAGTCTTATAGATGTCCAAATTCTTCTGAATTTTTGTAAGATTGTATGCAAATAATGCTCGCCATCTAGGGTTGTATTTCAATCGAGTAGGTACATTCCACGTATTCCAAAGCTATGACGTCTTTTATGTGAGTGAAATATTGGCTATTTTGCCCGTTTATATGATGTTGCAAGAAGATACTGGCCCTACAGAGCCTATGGTGTATACAGTCAATGGGTGCAAATTTTGCTGAAGATTCGCATTTTCCAGATTCGCATTCACCTATTTATTTGGTCCGAGAATCGATGCAGTTATGACGACCAAAACGATGAAAAACGCAATCAACAGACATCTGTCTATCTTTCCCAATAGAATTTTCGGTATTTGTGTAGTTTGCGGTTCCGAGCGTTGTATTTTGAGGCCGATAGCCCGGTTGCGCGTCGGTCGACGTTTTAGGTATCCGATGTCACGGTCACCTCTCGCTCGTTATTTTACGTTGCAACGTCGCTGTTTGAAAACCGACATCGCTTTTTTGAAACCCGACGTCGAAACCCGACGTCGAAGCTCTTTCGAAATCCGACGTCGGTTTTGAAAATACACGTCGCTTTCGAAAACTGACGTCGGTTCTCAAAAACCACATCGCTTTGAATACCGACGTCGGTTTTGAAAAACAACATCGCTTTGAAAACCGACGTCGGTTTTGAAAAACTACATCGCTTTGAAAACCGACGTCGGTTTTGAAAAACTACATCGAGGATTAACTCCAGGGGGAGGGGCCTTTTACACCTTTCATTCACACCAACCAAACACAGATGTGTATTTGTTATCAAACCCACCATGGATCGACTAGTTAGGCATATTGCCTGCCCTTACGCCCCAAACAGAGATTCGGCTCCGAGCAGTTGGGAAAAATTTGAGACTTTATCATATGCCTCTTTCTTGTCCCGCCCTTGTTGGGGAGGGCGGACGAAAGACGCGGCACATAACAATGCCGCAATTTTGCTCCCAAACCTCTGCAAGGAGCTTCCGACTGGTTTTGACGTCGGGCCTTCTTTTTTGTTTAAACTTCCTCTTTAAACACTTGGTTTGGCGACATAGCAAAATAAAATTAAAAAAAAACAACGTTAAAACCAGTCCTTTTGCGTGGGGAGTACATATCACCGTGAACTAAGCTATATTTACCTTACACTCCTACAGGGCAAAAATTCTACATAGATGTGTATTACACTATGTGTATTATACTGTATCTCTCCAAGCAGAGGTTGCGCTTCGGCTGTTTTTCATGTGTTTTAGGCCTTTTTGTGGGGCTTTCAATTTTGTACAGGAGCCTTCATGTTCGCCGGCCAAACAGACGTGAAGAAAACAATACACAATAGAAAGCCCAGCAAAGAGACCCAACTGAACACGTCAAAAACTGCCGAAAACACCTTTGCTTGGAGAGTACACTAACATGTCTAGACCTGTCAGTTGGCGGTGGTTGGAAGAACATTACTTACCTATAATGTCTCTTATCACGCCAAGGAAATATTGCTTTCACCAAGGAGGTTATATAACCTCCTTGCTTTCACTAATCTAAGAGAATCGTTGCTGACTCACTTTGTATCAACTTATCTGGCGGTATCAGGTTGCTGTACATGTGCGAGCTTTGTGTGTGTTGTCTGCTGTTTCTCTTAATTTGGGCAAACTATTGCTCAAATAAAGCAGAAAAGTATTAACCTGAAATAATCTCTTTGATATCTAAGCCTTCAATTTAAAAAAAAATATATATATATTTCATCTCTTTAATGTCATTAAATACATTGCCAGTAAGAGCTCATATAAACATAGAGCCATTTGCTTATGGGATCCCTTTCACCGCTGAGCTACAAATGTATATATACCTTACCCTCCTTCCGGGCCCCAAAATCTACATGTGAATCGCTACTTACAGCGCTACTATTTCTCCCCAATCAGAGGTTTTTGCGGTTTTTGACGTGTTTCTGGGCCTTCTTGTTGGGTTTTACATTCTGTATAGTTGACTTCGTGTCCGCCAGCCAAGCAGACATGAAGAAAACAATTCTAATTCTAATAAGTCTAATTCCAGATAGAACCCCTGAGAATGCAGGAAATGGCGTCTCAAAGGGTCCATATTTCAAAATTTCTCCGAGCCTCCCGGCCCTCGGCTCTGAACAGGGTAAAATATGTTGCGGAAGCGTTGCACTCAAAAACTTTACCACTCATACAGATTTCAGTGTCAAGCTTAGTTTCGGGCAAAAAGTACTCCTAGAATGCAGAAAATGAGGTTTCTCCCTTGCGAAGGCTTGCGCCTTTGGCACTTACGACGACATTGCGAAAATATGTTAGGGGCGTGAGTTTTCCGGCACAAAGAAACTTTTCTCTCTAAGAAAATGTTATATCTGATTTAGCTTCGTCTTACAGCAAAATCTGTCCTTCAAAAGGCAGTAAATGGCGTTTCAGACGGTCCAGATTTAAAAATTTCTCCGGACTTATATTACAACGTCTCGTGCCTTCCGAGCTCGAATCGAAATGGTAAAATATGTCGGGGGCTCTTGGGGTGGAGGCCAAAAGCTATAACCAAGGAGCTTTTATCAGGTAAAAGCTCCTTGCTATAACCATGTGTAATTAGATGAAAATGTCAAAATCAACCTAGCTTAGTCGGTCGGCAAAATTTGCCGAAAAATGCAGGAAATAGCATTTAAGAGGGTCTTGATTTTGAAATTTTCCCGGGGGAGCATACCCCCGGACCCCCCTAGGATGCATCGCGCCTCCGGCGCTCCATGTGCTGAAACAATAGTTCAATCCCTCCATGAGAAATTTGCTGCCGCCGTCTCTGTGGCGGGCCGGGAACTCTAGATCTGCCTGTCATGGACATTGTCCCTGTCATTCCTCCAGGTTCCGGGTACCTTTTGCTTCTCACAATGTCAATAGTCGGATATTTTCTCACAATGTCAATAGTCGGATATTTTCTCACAATGTCAATAGTCGGATATTTTCACCCATTTTCACCCCAACTACTCTAGCGCTGTATGGATAGGAATGCACGTCAATGTTACGTAAGTGTTATGCGTTGTATTAAACTCCTTCTGAATTTACCCTTAAGCGTTACCGGGCCTCCTGAATTCACCGTTAATCGTTACCAAGATCCCCCCATGCAGACCCTCATCTAGGCGAATAGTTGCTGGCTCACTTTTTCTCAAATTACTTCTCAAGGAGCATCAGATCAGGTTGTTGTTGTGTGTGTGAGCTTGATATGTGAGTGTCTGTTGCTTCCTTACACTTTGGCAAACTATTGACCAAATAAAGCAGAGCTCTAGAGAAGCAAACAAGCTTTCTATTGATATGTAATACAATGAAATTGATGCAGAAACAACGGAAATATGATCAATCGAAGTTGATATTCCAAACTTTTTGTGCCGAGTTGAGTACTTACTTAGTTTACATCTTGCTGATACTAAGAAAGATATGTATTCTGGAATTTCTGGAATGCTGAAAAACGACTTTTAGATTTAAGCGAAAGGAATCAAAACTAGAAAGGTAATATTTGCAAGCAAATACAGAATGTTACCTTCACATGTTGTAGTCTAACACTGGCAACTGTTTTGTTCATTCTTATTTGAACACGTTTCTAAATGTAGTGACCCAAGCCCCTGTAGATCTGACATTTGCTACATTATGTAACCGGACACCACATGGTGTCTGCTACTTTACCGGTTACCATGGTGACAGCCGTCTGGTCCAGGTCGTTGACTTTATTTGTGCGGAGAAGAAGAAACAAAGCAAAAACAGATATGTTCCCTTCTGTGAAGGTAACATAATAATGGCGACGGCAACACAGTCGATATCACCGATCTGGAAATAATTCTATCAGATACTAGTCTTCATCACACAAATAGCACTTCATATTTTGCCAACTTTTAGCCTATTACTTTTGCTTGACTAAATCGACCCACCGAACATCCAGGTGTGGGATTCTGTGAGGCTAATGAAACCGGTACCCGGGACAACGAGATAGTGACACCAAGGAGATTAAAAAAGGAACCTGCAATGCAGTCTATAGGTGCAGAGGCGGCGGCACCAATTTTTAGTTGGGGCGGAAATGTTGTATAATCAAACCCCCTACTAGGAGGGCCCAGAGGCAAGCACATGTCTAATCTAGACCCTCTGAAAGACTATTTCCTGTATTTTGATTGACAAGTTTTGCTGGTACACTAAGCTAAGGTTAGTGGCATTTCTATTAAAGATACACAGAATACACATGGTTTTAGCTTAATATATATAATACTAGGGTAACGCCCCAAAAATACAAACTAGGACGATGGTTCATTGTGCAATAGTTGTATCAGTGACAATGTAGGGAAATGTATAGACAACAAAATGTACAGTCTAATATATACGTTATATCACAACAATTCCAGTTACTACAATACTATGAACTACACTGAGTGCAATCTGCGGGAATAAAGGGAACTATAACATACATCAGATTGAGAACTTCTATGCTATTATCGACATAATATTTGTCAAACGTTATTTATGAATGGTACCGTTTCTTTGTTGCATGGCGTGATAATTGTATTGACCTAGGTGGATAGATATGGAGTCATGACATGATAAAAGTATATTGAAGGTGTCATCACATGTGTGTGGTAGACATACATTGGACTTACATGTGATTGATCGCATTAACATCTGTCTCTCTTCATTGTATGTAGGTCATAATGAAATGATAATCATCTTCAATGCTAGTGTCATCTTGACATGAAGGACATAGTCTCTGATCTGTTGGTATATTATGTTGACGACCTTTATCGATTTCGAGGCAGTGTGCACTTATTCTCAGTTTGGTAATGCTGTTCACAAAATATTTGTTTTGAATAGATAAGAGGTAGTTTCTATAACGAACTGAGATTTTATTTTAGAATACGCTTTGAGTTTATTGTTCTTTTTTATTTTTTTGTTTCCATTCAAAGAGGAATGTGTCCTTCATGCGTTCTTTGAATGTGTTTCCAAAATATTTGCGTCAACGGTAGGGTTGAGCCAAATATTTCGGAATCTATGTCGCCTTAGCATATCTTGAACATGTGCAGCTCAAGCTTTGTGTCCTTCGACAGCTACATCGTGATTTTTTCACAGTTCTAGTCTGTCATTAGACATGTTCTGCAGCCTGAGCCAATATTTTATCAGATGAGTCTGGGTGTCAATGTATAATGGGAAAGTTCCTAGTTCTCCCCATACCGCGGCGTTGACGGAGCTTCTGGGAACACGGAGTAGTATTTTGTAGAGAACATATTCTAAGTCGGGAACTTCGTATGATGCTGTTGGTTGCTCTACCGACACGTTTTGGTTTCTTAGTATGTTCGAATTATGCATTATGTTTAGCTTGCACTGTATTTCTTAAGACATATGAGTATATGGCGGCTGCAATTAGGATCAGTTTTCCGATACAAATATACATGCATTTTCACCATTTCAAGCGCCGAAGGTACGAGCCGTCGCAAGGTAGTTTCGGGGAGTTTTTTAAATTTGCACCATCTGAAACGCCATTTCCTGCATTTTGAGAGACAGATTTTGCTCACAGCTCAAGCTAAATCTTATGAAATTTCTAGAGAAAAAAAAAACATTTGAGGGCAAAGACATACCGCCCAAACATATTTTCACTACGTGAGCACCGAAAGCGCAAGCCGTCTGAAGGGCGGATAAACTTTTAAAATCTGGACCCTTTGAAACTTTTCATTTTCTGCATTTCAGGGGCACATTTTGCTTGTAAACGACGCTCCGGCAGCATATTTCCACCATGTTCAGCGCCGAAGGCGGGAGCCGTCCCAAGGGGGACTTTAGAAATTTTGAAATCTGGTCCCCCTGAATCCCAATTTCCTGCAATTTTAGGGGCAAATTTTGCCGGTAGACTAGATTCAAAAGTGGAAATATCTTTTATTAGCAACAAGCTTTAACACCTTGACAATACACTCGATGAAATTTCAGGTGACCAGATAAATCGGAGAAAGATTAGGAGAATCAAAAGAAGTCAAGAGGTGAAACATGGCACATTTCTGAACTGTTTTTTTTACCATAAAGGACATTGAAATCATCTCTTGATTCGTAGAATCTTCTGACATCAATGATACATTAGTCTGTCAACTTTGCGGTGCGTGTTACAGTGCCTTACAGTGAACATTTGTCATCTTGTAACAATCAGGTATATCATCAACAGCGTAATCCTTTACCGCATGTTTACATTCTTAGTGATGTTATATGTATCGGTGATATATGACGCTAGGGCCAATCTTATAGCGCTTACTTTTTCGCGGTGGCCAATTTTACCCCTCTGCCGGCTGAAGTCCTTCCCCAGCTTATGTTACTGTTTTATGCCACCGGAGGAATCTGCTTGGTGATTAGCGCTTACTGTCTGCCCAAAGAGCTATCTACCTCTCAGATATCACGACCACCGCATGTCCATAAAATGAGATATAAAAAATTGAAGTTTTGCTGCAGTACCTTGGGAAGCCACTAGGGGTCCATTATCGAACATGACCTTCATTGTTCTCACCTCTACCACATACCTGACCCCTATCATACAAAGTGGGAGTGAGGGAGGAAGAGGAAGTTAAAGTAAACAGACTCCGAGAGGCGTATAAATAAACAGTATGAGATTCCCACATTAAAAAATTGTATCTCTACTCCACCTCTGTAGGGTTGCCCTGACGCCTGTTACATTTTGCAAGTCTCAAGGGACTGTTTCTTGCCTGAGATCTTTGAATCTTTGATATTTATGATATTACGTCAGTACTGGCTGGTATTGTCCGCACCAAGACTAGATGATTAGATTTTGGGCCCCCTAGTAAGTCATGCGCATAACATTTACAGAAGCACTTAAAATTTCATGGAGGTATGAGGTTGCCGAACCTAGTTGATAAGAGATTGTGTGACTTTATCAAATAACAATTGAATTATATGTAATGAGTAGCATATTTATGTCTAAAGACATTATCTACATAACAAACCTGGTTCATTTGGCAAAGGTATGATTTCGTGGAACTCTAGTTTTATTATATGGATAACATCCGCGCGCGCATCAATATCAACCGTGCTTTAGATCGTACAAAGCAGCTGCAAAAAGAGCAAATATATGACGTAGATAAGAATACATACTTTGGAAAACACTTACTAATGTCAACGTCAATTTTCTGGTCAGAGGAGAGAAAGAATATCATACTGATTGAGCTTACTGTGCCGTGGGAGGAAAAGATGTGAAGAAGCACACGAGAGAAAAGAGAGCTAGTACAGTACCAGGAACTGCTATGTACAGTGTTGTAAAGAGAAAGGATGTCAGGCCTGGTTATTCCCGCAAGAAGTGGGGTATAGACTGTAGAGGCATCCCAGCCTAGTCAGCTTGGAAGTTATTGACAGTGCTGAGATTAATAAGAGGAAGAGCTAGGGAGGATGCAGTGCGCAGAATAGCCGGGGAAGCGGCAGCAGGGGCTGCTTCATGTTTTAGGAGAGAGGAAGTAGGCTGGAAGCCGGGAGGAGCGGACGAGTAGCGGATTGGCCACCACTGCTGGACCCGACAGCGAGAGGATGTAACCCTGGTAACGGATGAGGGTCAGAATTTTACTCTCCAGGCAGAGGTTAGGCTCCTGCTGGTTCATTTTTTTAACGTTTTTTAGTCGTTTTTATCGGGCTTTCTATTTTGTATTGTATCTATGTATGGTCAAAACCTATTTGGCTTGCGGACTTGCAAAAAACATGACAGAATACAATGCCCGATAAAAACAACTAAGAAAACGTCACAAAATAGCCCAACCTCCGCTTGGAGAGTACGAAACATCCGGTTGTCCGACAGTTGATGACGTCAGTGACCTCCGCGGCCATGCAGGCGACAGCACTGCAATCAGCTGCAGGTGAGTGGAGTTATGATGGAATCTCTCTCTTCGGCTCTTGTCGTCTCGTGAGACGGTCGACAGCATCAGTCAGTCAAGGCCTCAGTCGTTACTGGTTACAGTTCTCGCCTGACAGTGCCTTTGATGACTTTGATGATGGAATCTAATCTTTGGTATTTTTACCAACAGGTCAAAGACGAAAATTTGAAAAAAGAAATGAAGAATCTAATGTAACGGTATTCAATATGTTTGGTAATATGTTCAACCTTCTATACCACTGAGATGATAATGATAAGAAACTTTTGTATAAAATGGAAACTTGATGTTAACTTAAAGAAAACAAAAGTCACTATCTTCACAAATACGGCCGTTCCTTCCCGAAACAAACATTCTCATTTGGGCAAGAAAAGTTGGAAATGGTTCATTCCTATTGCTATTTAGGCCTGAATATAACTTTTTCAGGCAGATCCCTAGCAAAAAAAAAAAAAACTGTCACCCAAAGCACGTAAAGCTATGTACAGTCTGAAATCCCTTATCCGTTCACAAGTATACCCAAACCTTCTGTCATAATTTGAGTTTAGATTCGGGTAAGTTAAGGTTTTATAAGTCTTATAAGATAGCATATACTATGAAAAATATCTAGAACTAGATGAATCCGATCTACGCTGTTAGAATTAGTGCCCACCTCCTTGAAATAGAATAAGGGCAAAGAAGTTAAATGTGTGCGAAATGACTTGTAAATACTATATGTTGTATATGGTAGAAGACGAAACACATTTTATTTCGACATGTCCCTTCTACGATCAACAAAGAAAAGAAGCTGTTCAAAGATCTAGAAGTCACTAAATTCCATCCTAATCTTTCTACGCTTATAGACAGAAAGAAAACAAAACCCACATATTTTAGGTGGGTTCATTTTAGCCTCCCTAGCAGGCTCTCTGAGGTCTTTTTTTGCTCATAATACACGTTTGTTGGCCATTTCTTTTTGTGCTGGGTCGCTGATTAAGGACGGCAGTCAGATAAGGCCAGCAATCAGCGACCCAGTACAAAAAGAAATGGCCAGCAAAAGTGTATATTAAAAAAAAAGGCCTAAGAGAGCCTGCTATTGAGGCTATGTCCATACGTCTTCTGCTGTCTCAAAACTGACGTCAAACCCAATAAGATACATTTTAGCGTTAGAATATAGACTTATTCAATATAGTTGCTTACTATATTGTTTAACATTGTCTGTATACGTCATTTGTGTCACTTGCAACTAGCTCTCGGGCAAGAACTTACAGTAAACATATTATTATAATGATAATAGTTTATTGCAAATTCTTGTCCGATGGCTAATTGCAGGTACACATGTGTACCATGAAAGGGACAAACAAACAAATAGTGTAGAACAGTATGGAATAGGTCTACTCTAGAGTCTAACGCTAGTAAAAGCTAACTCTAAACTGTAACTTGTTGGGTTTTACTCCTTTTCCTGAGACAGTGGAAGACGGAGGACCACACCTTTTCTATAATGTGTGGGTTCTGTGATGTTAGGAGGAAGGTAGTTTTCTTTTAGTCTGTAAAACACAGGCGAATCTGGTAGGAGTTTAGTGGCCTTTTTCAAAATTCCTTTTCTTTCGTGATAGTAGAAAGAACAGTTTGAAATAAGGTGTGTTTCGTCTTTCACAATGTTTGACGTGCAGGACTAGTAAATACAAGTTCTTTCACAAAGAGCGCAAGCAGGTAACTTCTTGTACCGCCCCTTCTCTATTTCCAGGGGGTGGGCGCTACTTTTAATTTAGCTGATTCCGGAGCGTACATCAAAATTGTTTAGTTCTAAATATTTTTTCATAGCATATGCTGTTTTACAGGTCTTTTAAAACCTTCTATGTTATAAGCTTACTGGTATCAATACGCAAATAATGAAGGGAACTTTTTTAGGAGGGCAAACGTTTTTTATTCGCACGGCATCAGTGAGGGCTATAAAACAGAAAATATCACCCATGATGTTAATGCGTGGTCTACGGAAATCTTATTTGCTCATTTTGAAGCTGCTTTGTACGATTTACAGTGCGCACGTTGATGCCAGCAGCCCTATAATTATTATTACCTCTACCCGGCTCTGCGGATCGGTGGTCTAATGCATGTAGTTGACAAATAGGGTCAATAGTACGCGAGGGGACCTAATCTCGAACCAGATCCACGGTGCGTAATGTATAGTATCAAACTTCAGTTTGACTCCCTTGGCCGACTACACTCCTTGGTCAGCTTTAAAATTATCTTATGGCACCGTAGGATCTGCTTGGAGATTAGACGGGACCGGCCATAGCACGATGAGGATATAACTCCTCTGGCCGGAGGACTCCCCTTGCGTACTTTTGACTCTATTTGTCCAATTTCTACTGTTAGAACACCGATCAGCGGAGCCTGATAGAGGCTACTGTACATGGCCTATAAACCATATAAAGCAAGGACGTTATGGTATGAATGACCTACTGTAACCCGGGATCGAGAGCTGCCGATCTCGTTCCCCCTAAGGAAGAAACCATTCATCTTCAATATTATTCTTCAATAAACTTAACGTTATTATTATGTTGTCAGGAAATGATAGCAATCAATCTCATATTTGATCATAAGTGTAATTACATGTATGATCATTTAGATCATTTACACCTTACATCTTACTGTGAAGGATATTTTGAGGGATTGTTTTCTCATCCCCTTTCTTTTATATAGGCCCTTCCAATCACATGATGCGAGCGCGGATTACACGAACTCGCGAGTGGGTCAGCTGTGTGAGAGATCAAGTGAGAGATCTTATTATTCCTCTTGAAAGTACCTCAAAAACTCATGTCTTGTCTAGCTAGGTTCTCTAAAGATAGCCCTGTTCCTATTTATCAGTAGAGATAGGAGTGGACCGTCCGATGGCAGCTTGTTTGAGAGAGCAAGTTCAACCCGGCCTTGGACCCAAGTTGGAGAGAGATCTCATAGTCATACGGAAACAACAACAACAGATTTTGATACAGAAGGTGGGTACAACGCGCGATTTGATGTTATTTTAATGGCAATCAAGTGTCACAACACAGTAAGTTTTTAAGCAAGGGCGTTATATAAGTTGCTCTTCGCCTGTCAACAAATATTTGTACCCGGCCCCAGCCAGCGCCAGCTGGTTTGGCGGGCAAGACGATTGCCCGCCGCGCACGAGGACCCCCGGGGAGCTGTTGTCTGAGGACCTACTCTATCTCCAAGTAAAGGTTAGGCTCCGGCTGTTTTTTTAAAACGTTTTTTTAGTTGTTTTTATCGGGCTTTCTATTTTTATTGTATCTTGTATTGTTAGATTTTGACAATACAAGATACCATTCAAAATAGAAAGCCCGATAAAAACAACTAACAAAACGTTTTAAAAAACAGCCGAAGCCTAACCTCTGCTTGGAGAGTATGATATTGCCTTGCTCAGTCACTGTGGCACTCGTGCACTTGGGATAACAGACGTCCATCATAGTAAGGGGGAATGGGATAAGTATATGTATAACATGAACAAATATAGACCATGACTAATAATTTCTCCAGAGTCACAAATTATAAACTGTTGTATCATTGATTAAAGCAAGGACTGTTTGATGAGGTTACAAAGATTTTTAACCACCTTGATTAAAGGTGGTTTATATATTTTATTCACCTTGCATATTCACCTTGCATCCAGCCGATAGGTACCCTTGTAAGTACCTGTTTCTCAATTTTGCTTTATTTGTAGATGGCAGAGCGGACTGCACACATGGACCTGAACTTCTTGACCACAGCATGAACTTGATGAAGTAGTGGTGGAAGAATTCACATGGTATAACCTCCTTGGTAAGTCCAAGCTGTTATGTTGTAAAATTATTGTTTTGACCAAGGAGGTTAAAAAATCACTTTTTTTAACCTCCTTGTTTTGACAAAATGAATGGCTCTCTGCTCTACTTCTCTACTTCTACGAGTAACTTACACCTGTTAAAATTTTCATGTACAGACTCAGTGTTTGTTTTAAACTTTTTGTTTGAAGATTGAATGAGATGTTCAAACTAGCTCAAAGTGAAACTGTTTGTCCACAGACCCTTGGGGACAAATTCATACTTGTAGGTTTTTGTAGTTGTGCAAGAGACAAGCTCATTTACATGAAGCCTAGAGGGATTTAGATTATAATCTCATAATCTCATTACCACCCAGCATCAAAGAAAGTGTTAAACAAAGGAAGCTTTGGCTGGGGTAGTTCACAGCTGTATGCCTGACTTTGCATAAGGTAATTAGCACAGCCTTGGCTGGTTCCCATGGCCAAAACATTATTTTTTTTATCAAGGAGGTATTTTAACCTTCTTGGTCTGATCTAGGTGGTTTTATCTTACCCATCATTGACCAGATTTTCCATCATTTTGAAAAGAATGGATTTTGAATTCTCAGTCTTTCATCATACACTTTCTATCAATTTGACAGAACCACCTAGCTGTGAATGATTTGAGATACTGAAATACTGTAAATGCATTTAAGTTTGTCGGGATTTAATTTCGAGGTAGCGGGAAAAGTCTAATACCATTATAGAAAAATGTTCGCGGTGGTTTTAAGTTCAAGGTGAAGTGGTCACCAGGAAAACAGCGAACATTTATCCACCACGAACATTTTTGCATTTACATTAGTAGGGTTGTAGCCAGCCTGAAATCATTTTCAGTCCCCTTGATTTTAATGGGAATCCTTTCAAGCACCAAAGGCATGGCGTGACGTTGCGCGTCATTTCTAGGGGGTCTGGGTCCCAGAAAATTTTTAAATCCAGACCCTCTGAAACACTATTTCCTGCATTTTGCTTGTAGACTAAGCTTCTCAATGGCACCTGTTTTGGTGAAGAAGAACACATGGGTTTTAGTTTTTTTATATCTTTAGACTTTACATATCAATTTTGTCTGTCCCAGGGGACGGAATGGGGAAAACTTTTCCAGTCCCCAGCTGCAAAATTCCTTCAAAGGACCGAAGGAAAGGTGCTGACTACAACCCTGCGTCATAGATATAAAAAAGAATACTTGAAGTGTAAAACCGCAAAACTGCTACAAATACAACAGCCAACAGACCAACTCCTCTACTCTAGCCTAGAGCCAACATGTCCCCCAAACGCCCAAGGAAATTCTACAACAGGCCCCGAGTCGTGCGGTTGAAATTATTATTGATGAATGAAGACCTTTATTGCACATTTTTGCCACACCGGGCTAAGAACAGGTCAGTACAAGACTTGTTGAAAAGATTCAGCTAACTGATACAAAATGAAGTTGGATACATTCAACTTCTCCTGGCTTTTCTGTCATACTCATAGTGAAGATAAATTGTTGTTTATTGCAAATTCTTGCCCGTGGTTTGTCTATTTGCATTAGGAATATGAATTTTTCTACAGCACTTAGGTGTGTGAAATAAGGAAATAGGTTTCGTCTGCACTATACTACAAAATGACATTCATCCTCTATTCTTGAGAAGGAATGTGTGACCCTCCTAATTTGCATAGGCCATAAAGATGAAAGTCAGGCCTGGCATCTAGACTTTACTTTTTGGATTAGCTGCTAAGGTGTGGACCACCCAGTTTGGTTTTTCTTTTACCAACAAGGCTAGTAGAAACAAGGTAAGATTCTAGAGCTTAGAAACAAAACTTACCACAATGTACAGCTGCGACCCAACACTATATTAAGGGTGTGACCTGTCCTGTGGTACTTCATGTTGTTGTGTAAGGCTGTCCCAACATCTATGCCCAGATGTTGGCAGTGATGTGAAATGCAGTTGGCAGTGTTTAAGAGATTTTTGCCACCCATGAGGTAAAGTTTGAATGCTCTTGACTTTGGTCCTGGCTAGGGGTGGGTACTGGTACAGAATACAGGTGATGACCAGGTCCAGACCTGAACCTGGACCTAACTGTTAAGTACTAGTACCCAAATATGCTGTGTTGTAGCCTAATAATAATTGTACTTGTAGAAGTGACACATGCGAGGTGCCCAGGACTTATTGGATAGTTGTAAAAGTGACACCAATATGGAATCCATGAGTGTGGTTACCAACTTTGTTGGTGATGCCAGTCTACCACACTAGTGTCACTTTTATCACACCAGTTCTTGTCTTGAATACAGGAATGAATTTCTTGTAGGGCTGTGTACCTAAATACCCGTACCTGTATTGCACGTAAAAAAATGTTTAAGTACAGGTCCGGACCTAAACATCTGTGTACTGTACCTGTACCTAAACAAACTAAATCACTATCAAACACTACTTTTTAAGACTGATAGACAAGTAAATCCTGAATCAACAATGACAATGGTGATAATCTTGCAGTTGAAACGTAAGAAAACTTGCAGAAGAAATTGTTTTGAGATTCAAACATGTAATTCCAAGTACAAAGATGACAATTTATCACTACCGTAAGACAGTTACTGAGTTAGGTACATGTTAACTTGCATATACTTGGTTAAACTTTTTTAGGTACAGGTGCAGGTCCGGACCTGTACCTAAACCCGTGTACCTGTACCTGTACCTGTAATTTGTTTAGGTACACAGCCCTAATGCCTTGCTAGCTCTGATACCATAGTTTGTCCCTTTAGTTCTTGTTACAACATTCATCACTGAACTGAAACTGAATGGTGCCAATTTTTGAAAATGTAGTTTTTTTTTTTCCACCTATCTTGTTTTTTTTCCGCAGTCTGCAGAAGATGTCATCCATAAAATTTACTTGCTGTGGCCTTACGAGAAAAAAAAATGGGTACCTGATGAGTGTAATACCAGACAGGGTGTTTTCAGTTTGGGCGGTATTTTTAATTTCACTCACTATCCATTGTTTGATTATACTGCTGCTCTGTTCCCTGATGCAGGGCAGCAGGGGTAGGCAGCAGTCAGCTAGTCTTCACACCGCTCTTCCGTGCGGCTGAGCCGCTCTGTCCAGTGGGTCAACCCCGGCCCTGTGAGACCGCACACCTTCATGTCCCTCCTAACACACTCCATCTAATAAGTTTTTCTCGGTCTACCACGACCCCTGTTGCCTGACGCTTTCAGTTTGGTGATGGTGTTACTAGTGATGCAGTCACTTGATCTTTCTACGTGTCCAAAATGATGAAACTATGGTATGGTGCAATTTGGAGTTTTAACATGCTAACAAAAGCCATGCTGTACTGCAAGTACATTTTGAGCGGGGGAATAGAACATTATTCACTGTTGTCATCTGATTTTTGTGGTGTGTTTGTTAACAAAGCTGATCTGGAAGACTCTGAAGTATTGAGTCTGTACGCTATACATCTATGATCTATCCTGCACAACACACAAAGGAGGCTACACAAGTATAGGCTTTAGCGAAATACATATGGGTATGAATCTTTCTACAAAAACAGTGTATCAATGAATACACAACTTTAAAAGTTGAATGTGGCTATTGTATAGCCGGCATTTGGGCTAAAAAAACACTGATGTGCATTTTGTACGATGGTGGTAACACCTGGGTGCCTTAGCTGATGAAATTCGTACGAATCTTATGTGATACGCATGAATCACTATGCGAAAATGTGCGAACCTCATGTGATACGCACAGATCTTCTGTGATACGCACAAACCTTATGCAAACCACCTGACCGCTATGTTGGAGAAGGTATGTTTCTGAGTGTTTCTAGTATTTCTACCCATGATATTTTTATCCCAAACCATGGAATGGACAATGCGCTATCTCAAAGACATATTTGATAGCCTGTGAGCTACACTTAAGCTTCATTGCGACGTGTCAGATCATATTTTGCCTTCTCCGAAGATCGAGCCCGCCATCTTGAATATCCTGCTCCATCAGTCAAGCGACCCCGGCAGTGGTCGGCCGATATTCGTAAGGTTCGTGCTTATTATGTAAGATTCGTGTATGTCACATACTAGTAGTAATTTGTGCGAATCACATAAGGTTTGTTCATTTTCGGATACTCTGTAGTGATTACTGCGGTTTTCATAAGATTCGTGCATTTTTGCATAGCGATTCGTCCGTATCACGTAAGATTTGTACGAGTTTCATAAGGTTTGTGCAAATGCTTACTAGGTAAGCACCCCTCGGAAATGCAGATCCCTGGAAATCTTTTGAATAGGTATTGTTATGTAATTAAAGGTCTACTAGGCAGTTATTTGCGCTTCAAACTGAAAACAGAAAATCCATTTTTCGGTCATTTCTTTATATAGTTAGTTGAATCAAGCCTACCACGTTACGGAACACTATTCAAGGCATGTCAGGAGTCGATATTTTCCCCGTGTGAGCGCTTTTGAAAACCTGGGAATCTGCATGCCCGCGCTGGGTTTCAGCCATTTTGTTTCTTCACCGACGAAACCCGAGTAGTCCCGAGTCTGCCCGAGCCTACCCGGAGATTTTGTTTCACAAGCGAGTCATGACGTCACGCACCCGGAACTCACCGGAGATTCCCGACCAATAACCGTTGATGATTGATTCTTGTTTGAATTCTCACCAGTGCCTAACTAGGGGGGTCAACAAGTTACAGCGCGCATAGGACGAAATGTTTGTAGGCTAATTCTCTACGTTGCAAACGTGAAATAATGACACAAAAGTGTCAAAAAGTGTCAAAAAGTAGTAGTAAATCTGAGATTTCTTAGTACTAGAATATTTCAAATTTGAGCGCAAAAAACTGCGTAGTAGACCTTTATTTTTTTTAAGATTGAAAGTGATTGTCCCACTGACATCTGTCATACATGTACTAGTACTTTAAATGCATTTTAGTTTGCGGGGATTAAATTTCATGGTAGCAGGAAAATGAAGTGTTTTTATGTTCCCTGAGTTTGGTGGTTTTGAATTCGCGATAGCACCATCCCACGAAAAAGTTAAATGCATTTACACTTACTGTATTGTAGTCACATACTTGGTATTTCAGCACCACTACAAAATGCCAGTTTGAAACCAGCTGCCTGTTTCTAGCAAGGATGCTACAAAATGGACAGAGCAGTCTTTAGATTTGACTTTCTTCCTCTTTCATTACTAGTCTCTACCAGACTCCGGATCGCTGGAAATCATAGAAATGGAACAAATAGAGAGGAATATAACCGGCCAGGGAACAGCTCGCGATCCTAGGATCCCTGGCCGGTTATATTCCTCTCTATTTGTTCCATTTCTACGATTTTCCAGCAATCCGGAGCCTGGTAGAGACTATTTCATTACTGCTGAGCCCCTGTAATGGGATTACTAGCACTTTCACCGATCTAACCATTTACCATCTGAGTACAATGTCTGTGTAGACAGTGTAGTGCAGTATTACTTTTCTGCTATAGTGTTATACAGTAGGTCATGTGGAGAAATGAGTGAATGCGAACTCAATCAAATTGTGTCTGATGTAACTTGTAAGTAGTCATGTGTTATTACTGCAACGAGTACCTCAAACATTTTATCATCATGATTGATACGTCATCATCATTATTAATACATGTACTGTGACAATGTCGTATAGTATGTACATGGGGAGAGAGGGAGCAGCGCGAGTACGAGACGGAAGCAAAATGTTAGTAGTGAAGTGGCCATTGTGAAAACCACGAACATAAAACCACAGCGAGAGTTTTAGTATTTACAGTAGATCATTTCAATATAGCACTCCGCAAGCATCACAAAATTTTGCAGAAAATGTCAATATTTCAAAAGGCCTTTCCTACCCATCACTTGTTTGCTCGCAGGTTGGCTTTGCCAACCTTCGTGTTGGCTTGGTGCCTTCAGGTGCCTTTAGCATCTGTCAGAACTTGCCTCCATAATTCAACAAAAACTCAAGAGTCAGAGGCCTACCGCCTACATGTATCTCCAGTAGGGGGTTTGTCTTTTTGTGGGTCAGCCGTAACCAGCGAGACATGACTTGGATGACATAATGTAATAACATGCTTCATTTACAATCATGAATAAAATCATATTTATAACAAATACTAACACAACACATGTAATTTGATGCACTTATTTATCATATTAAATGTAGGTACGGAAGACGAGAGTGAAGATCATGATGGAAATGTGATTCAAGTTGAGGAGGAACGCACAGATGAGTACTACTGTTTTGCCTTGAATTTAAAAGAATCAATTAATGGCAGTCTCTGCACTATCGTGCACTGATCTTCCCAACAAACAGAAACACATTATGAAAAATCAATACAGTATTTGATTGCAACTGATGTGTAGGGTAAGGAGGCGAATTGGAAAGAGTCGTCTGCTATTTTGTAAATGATCTTTAATAGGAACGGGGGCAAATTTGAAACGCATGGTCTACTGTTTTTGTAAATGATCTTGAATGGGGAGGGGAGGCTAATTCAAATGCACCATGACCATCTTCTACAATTTTGTAAGTAATCTTGAAAAGGAAAGAGGGCCTCACCGTCTGTTATGTAAATGACCTTGAATGTGGAAGGAAGGCAAACTTGAACGCACTTTCAACTATTCTATGAATGATGTTAATTTTAAGGACGAATTTTAAGGCTATTTAACTTGATTGGTCATTGGTCCTTGGAAGTTGACTTTGACCCCACATTACGAAGAGATGCATACACATCTCAGTCCTCCGTCTGCGTAGAGCTCCCGCTGTCTCCCCCTAACTCCTCCTGACCACCGCGAAAGCAGAAAACTCATCACCACCGAGGACGGTTTTGGATGCCGAAGGGAGCTCGAGGGCTTAGCGGTCTCGCGTACGGGGGACCTTTGCTTCCCCGGAAGATTTGGTGTTATGCTTCCTTGCGGACGACGAGACATTTTGACAGTTTTCCTCGTGTACTGAATATTGTGTCTGCTTTGCAGGAGGTATAGAGCTATGTTTGCTGTGTTGGATGCCATCGAGTACGACTGAATTTTTGGTGGCCAGCCACACCTTTTGTAACCCTTGTGTTTTTTATTGTTGGTGTTCTAGGGGATTTTTTCCTGTTTGGGGAGGAAAGACCAAGGGAACAGAGCTGGCTGCATTATATGATTTTTTGTTTCAGCGTTTAATCCGCTTAACTTAATCCTGGCCGGGGTGAGTTAAGGACGCCTTTAGTTCATGCTGACGTTTTGTCCCATTTTGGAGCTGTGTGATTCTTGTGTGATTTCTTGATTTTGTGAATGTTTTAAGCCGAATCGGAGCTACATGAGATAGATCTTTGTGCAGAAACAAGATGGCGGTTCTCTTTGAAATGTTTTGTCTCGCCAATCTACCATAATACTCCATCAGGGAAAGATATGGATGCTGGCATTTATTGCTGAGGTTCTGAGAACAACCGAAAATGACTCACAGTCCAATTTCCTTGAGCTGGGGCTGGGCGGTGTCGTGGACTGGAGTGCTAGCCGACCCTGATCCTCCTACTGCTGTCCCTTGTAGCATTGCCCCATAAAGCCGCCTCTTCGGGTTCCCTGGTATCTTAAAATATTTTTATTAAAATATCTTCATTAAAAAAACGTGGTTCACAACAAAAACATCATAGCCTAACAGGTTCCCTGGTGCATCTTGACCCCTCTTTGCATGAACGAAAGTTTCCAGATTTTGATGTCTTTTATTTTCGGTAATATTTCAGGCAGAAACAGAGGACAACGATGGCATGGTCTATGAGGCAAGATGGCGACCCCGGGATTTCTTTGTCTTTCAGGACTAGATGTTACTCCTCTGAGAGAGTTTGGCCTAGTGTTCAGCCACCGTCTCTGAGCTTTGAATGCTGCAGTTGGTACGATTTGGGTGTCATTTTCTGTTTTGGCGAGGTAAAATTTCTTTTGCAGTCCTAGATGGAACGTCGCGGTTGTGTTTGGGGTTCTGCGAGTATTTGCATTAGTTTGGGGTTTGATTTGCATGTGCCTGAATGTGTAACTGTAAGGCGCAGGGGAAGTTGCAATTGTGAATGTGCGCGTGCTAATCCCCACGTGCACATAACGCGGCTCGCTCGCATGTGCTGGGACTGGGCGGTGTGCAAGTTTCGTATGTATTTAGACTTGTGTTTGTCTGGGACCGGACCTGTTGCCGGGCACCCGTTCCTCCCCACTGTCTCATGGTTCACGTGTTGTTCATACAGGTCTGATGCAGCTCCGGGACAAGCCACCATCAACCTTGCCAGATGTGTGGCCATGGGACCCGTCGGTGGCATGCAAAGAGGGGTCAAGATGCACCAGGGAACCTGTTAGGCTATGATGTTTTTGTTGTGAACCACGTTTTTTTAATGAAGATATTTTAATAAAAATATTTTAAGATACCAGGGAACCCGAAGAGGCGGCTTTATGGGGCAATGCTACAAGGGACAGCAGTAGGAGGATCAGGGTCGGCTAGCACTCCAGTCCACGACACCGCCCAGCCCCAGCTCAAGGAAATTGGACTGTGAGTCATTTTCGGTTGTTCTCTTTTCAGCAGGTTCTCCTCCCTCCTTTTTTCTTGTTACTTTTGAGATATCGTTCTCCAGTGTGATGGGGTACCACGGGACGCTGGTTTGTTCAGTAATAATCGAGTAACCCTGTTTTGTTTCGTTTAGTCTGACGCCTTGGTGAATAGCACGACGAGACACCGCGGAAAGCTGGTATTTTCTTTTTAGTATGGGATTATCATTCAGTGCGACGGGGTTCCGCAGAAAGCTGAATGATTCGGAAAGTGTGTAGTTGTATTGTAGCTTGGCGTGACTTTACCCAGCGCGAAGGGTTTCCACGGAAAGCTGGACAATCCGAAAATTTGTGTACGTTTCTCTCGTGATACAATGTGATGACATCCAGCGCGAAGGGGTTCCGCAGAAAGCTGGATGATCCGACAAGTCACGTACGTTCTTTCTTGACAATGCTGTGACATTAACTGGCGCGAAGGGATTCCACGGAAGGTTTGGACGATCCGAGAAGTTGTGAATGTTCTTTTTTTACTTTTTGTGATTTTATCCAGCGCGATGGGGTTCCGCGGAAGGCTGGATAACATGCTCTGCGGAAGTGTGTAAGGACCTGGGCCGGACTGAGGCTTGGCTAAGAAGGGTACGTGGGAAACGGGCACTGAAAAAAGGAGTGAACAGGTTGATATGCGTTTTGTAAATGATGGTGAGGGGAGAGAACTTGAAAGCAGATGGTCTCCTGTTTGGTAAATGATGATGAAGGTGAACAAAATCAAAAGCAGGTCGTCTGCTATTTCAAATTATAGGGAAGGGAGGCATATTCGACAGCAGGTCGTCTGCTGTTTTGTAAATGATTGTCAATGGAGTTGTATTCGAAAGCAGGTTGTCTGCTGAAGGGCAAGGGGGTGCGTATTCAAAAACGGATTGTCTGCTGTTTGTAAGTAAATGGCAAGGGGGTGTATTCAAAAGCAAGTCATCTGATGTTTTGTAAACCATGAGCGAAGGGAGTGTATTTGAAAGCAGTGTATTTGAAAGCAGGTCGTCTGCTGGTGGACAAGGGGGGCGTATTCGAAAGCAGGTCGTCTGCTCATTGGCAAGGGGGGCGTATTTGTATAAAATTGTAAGCAGGTCGTCTGCTGATGCACAAGGGGGGCGTATTCGAAAGCAGGTCGTCTGCTGATGCACAAGGGGGCGTATTCGAAAGCAGGTCGTCTGCTAATGCACAAGGGGGCGAATTCGAAAGCAGGTCGTCTGCTGATGGGCAAGGGGGGCGTATTCGAAAGCAGGTCGTCTGCTGATGCACAAGGGGGCGTATTCGAAAGCAGGTCGTCTGCTGATGCACAAGGGGGCGTATTCGAAAGCAGGTCGTCTGCTAATGCACAAGGGGGCGAATTCGAAAGCAGGTCGTCTGCTGATGCACAAGGGGGGCGTATTCGAAAGCAGGTCGTCTGCTGATGCACAAGGGGGCGTATTCGAAAGCAGGTCGTCTGCTAATGCACAAGGGGGCGAATTCGAAAGCAGGTCGTCTGCTGATGGGCAAGGGGGGCGTATTCGAAAGCAGGTCGTCTGCTGATGCACAAGGGGGCGTATTCGAAAGCAGGTCGTCTGCTGATGCACAAGGGGGCGTATTCGAAAGCAGGTCGTCTGCTAATGCACAAGGGGGCGAATTCGAAAGCAGGTCGTCTGCTAATGCACAAGGGGGCGAATTCGAAAGCAGGTCGTCTGCTGATGGACAAGAGGGGCGTTATCGAAAGCACGTCGTCTTCTGATGGACAAGAGAGGCGATATTGAAAACAATTCGTCTGCTAATGCACATGGGGGGCATTTTCCAAAGCAGGTCGTCTGCTAATGGAAAGGGGGGCGTTATGGAAAGCAGGTCGTCTGCTGATGGGCAAGGGGGCGTTTTCAAAAGCAGGTCGTCTGCTGATGGGCAAGGGGGGCGTTTTCCAAAGCAGGTCGTCTGCTGATGGGCAAGGGGGGCGTATTCGAAAGCAGGTCGTCTGCTGATGGGCAAGGGGGGCGTATTCAAAAGCATGTCGTCTGCTGATGGGCAAGGGGGGGCGTTTTCCAAAGCAGGTCGTCTGCTGAAGGGCAAGGGGGGCGTTTTCCAAAGCAGGTCATCTGCTGAAGGGCAAGAGGGGCGTATTCGAAAGCAGGTCGTCTGCTGATGGGCAAGGGGGGCGTATTCGAAAGCAGGTCGTCTGCTGATGGGCAAGAGGGGCGTATTCGAAAGCAGGTCTTCTGCTGATGGGCAAGGGGGGGCGTTTTCCAAAGCAGGTCGTCTGCTGATGGGAAAAGGGGGGCGTATTCGAAAGCAGTCGTCTGCTTATGGGAATGGGGGTGTGTGTTATCGAAAGCAGGTCGTCTGCTGATGGGCAAGGGGGGCGTTATCGAAAGCAGGTCGTCTGCTGATGGGCAAGGGGGGCGTATTCGAAAGCAGGTCGTCTGCTGATGGGCAAGGGGGGCGTTTTCCAAAGCAGGTCGTCTGCTGAAGGGCAAGGGGGGCGTATTCGAAAGCAAGTCGTCTGCTGATGGGCAAGGGGGGCGTATTCGAAAGCAGGTCGTCTGCTGATGGGCAAGAGGGGCGTATTCGAAAGCAGGTCGTCTGCTGAAGGGCAAGGGGGGCGTATTCGAAAGCAGGTTGTCTGCTTATGGGAATGGGGGTGTGTGTTATCGAAAGCAGGTCGTCTGCTGATTGGCAAGGGGGGCGTTATCAAAAGCAGGTCGTCTGCTGATGGGCAAGGGGGGCGTATTCGAAAGCAGGTCGTCTGCTGATGGGCAAGAGGGGTGTATTCGAAAGCAGGTCGTCTGCTGATGGGCAAGGGGGGCGTTTTCAAAAGCAGGTCGTCTGCTGAAGGGCAAGGGGGGCGTATTCGAAAGCAGGTCGTCTGCTGATGGGCAAGAGGGCGTATTCAAAAGCAGGTCGTCTGCTGATGGGCAAGGGGGGCGTATTCGAAAGCAGGTCGTCTGCTTATGGGAATGGGGGGCGTATTCGATAGCAGGTCGTCTGCTGATGGGCAAGAGGGGCGTATTCGAAAGCACGTCGTCTGCTGATGGGAAAGGGGGGCGTTATCCAAAGCAGGTCGTCTGCTGATGGGCAAGGGGGGCGTATTCGAAAGCAGGTCGTCTGCTGATGGGCAAGGGGGGCGTATTCGAAAGCAGGTCGTCTGCTGATGGGCAAGGGGGGCGTTATCGAAAGCAGGTCGTCTGCTGATGGGCAAGGGGGGCGTTTTCCAAAGCAGGTCGTCTGCTGATGGGAAAAGGGGGGCGTATTCGAAAGCAGGTCGTCTGCTGATGGGAAAAGGGGGGCGTATTCGAAAGCAGGTCGTCTGCTTATGGGAATGGGGGTGTGTGTTATCGAAAGCAGGTCGTCTGCTGATGGGCAAGGGGGGCGTTTTCCAAAGCAGGTCGTCTGCTGATGGGAAAAGGGGGGCGTATTCGAAAGCAGGTCGTCTGCTTATGGGAATGGGGGTGTGTGTTATCGAAAGCACGTCGTCTGCTGATGGGCAAGGGGGGCGTTATCGAAAGCAGGTCGTCTGCTGATGGGCAAGGGGGGCGTTTTCCAAAGCAGGTCGTCTGCTGATGGGAAAAGGGGGGCGTATTCGAAAGCAGGTCGTCTGCCGATGGGAAAAGGGGGGCGTATTCGAAAGCAGGTCGTCTGCTTATGGGAATGGGGGTGTGTGTTATCGAAAGCAGGTCGTCTGCTGATGGGCAAGGGGGGCGTATTCGAAAGCAGGTCGTCTGCTGATGGGCAAGGGGGCGTATTCAAAAGCAGGTCGTCTGCTGATGGGCAAGAGGGGCGTTATCGAAAGCAGGTCGTCTGCTGATGGGCAAGGGGGGCGTTTTCCAAAGCAGGTCGTCTGCTGATGGGAAAAGGGGGGCGTATTCGAAAGCAGGTCGTCTGCTGATGGGAAAAGGGGGGCGTATTCGAAAGCAGGTCGTCTGCTTATGGGAATGGGGGTGTGTGTTATCGAAAGCAGGTCGTCTGCTGATGGGCAAGGGGGGCGTATTCGAAAGCAGGTCGTCTGCTGATGGGCAAGGGGGCGTATTCAAAAGCAGGTCGTCTGCTGATGGGCAAGGGGGGCGTTATCGAAAGCAGGTCGTCTGCTGATGAGCAAGGGGGGCGTATTCGAAAGCAGGTCGTCTGCTGATGGGAATGGGGGTGTGTGTTATCGAAAGCAGGTCGTCTGCTGATGGGCAAGGGGGGCGTTTTCCAAAGCAGGTCGTCTGCTGATGGGAAAAGGGGGGCGTATTCGAAAGCAGGTCGTCTGCTGATGGGAAAAGGGGGGCGTATTCGAAAGCAGGTCGTCTGCTTATGGGAATGGGGGTGTGTGTTATCGAAAGCAGGTCGTCTGCTGATGGGCAAGGGGGGCGTTATCGAAAGCAGGTCGTCTGCTGATGGGCAAGGGGGGCGTATTCGAAAGCAGGTCGTCTGCTGATGGGCAAGGGGGGCGTTTTCCAAAGCAGGTCGTCTGCTGAAGGGCAAGGGGGGCGTATTCGAAAGCAAGTCGTCTGCTGATGGGCAAGGGGGGCGTATTCGAAAGCAGGTCGTCTGCTGATGGGCAAGAGGGGCGTATTCGAAAGCAGGTCGTCTGCTGATGGGCAAGAGGGGCGTATTCGAAAGCAGGTCGTCTGCTGATGGGCAAGGGGGGTGTGTGTTATCGAAAGCAGGTCGTCTGCTGATTGGCAAGGGGGGCGTATTCAAAAGCACGTCGTCTGCTGATGGGCAAGGGGGGCGTATTGGAAAGCAGGTCGTCTGCTGATTTGCAAGGGGGGGCGTTTTCCAAAGCAGGTCGTCTGCTGATGGGAAAAGGGGGGCGTATTCGAAAGCAGGTCGTCTGCTGATGTGCAAGGGGGGGGGGGGGGCGTTTTCCAAGGCAGGTCGTCTGCTGATGGGAAAAGGGGGGCGTATTCGAAAGCAGGTCGTCTGCTAATGGAAAAAAGGGGCGTTATGGAAAGCAGGTCATCTGCTCCTGGGCAAGGGGGCCGTTTTCCAAAGCAGGTCGTCTGCTGATGGGCAAGGGGGGCGTTATCGAAAGCAGGTCGTCTGCTGATGGGCAAGGGGGGCGTTATCGAAAGCAGGTCGTCTGCTGATGGGCAAGGGGAGCGTATTCGAAAGCAGGTCGTTTGCTGATGGGCAAGGGGGGCGTTTTCCAAAGCAGGTCGTCTGCTGATGGGCAAGGGGGGCGTTATCGAAAGCAGGTCGTCTGCTGATGGGCAAGGGGGGGCGTATTCGAAAGCAGGTCGTCTGCTGATGGGCAAGGGGGGCGTTATCGAAAGCAGGTCGTCTGCTGATGGGCAAGGGGGGCGTTATCGAAAGCAGGTCGTCTGCTGATGGGCAAGGGGGGCGTTATCGAAAGCAGGTCGTCTGCTGATGGGCAAGGGGAGCGTATTCGAAAGCAGGTCGTCTGCTGATGGGCAAGGGGGGCGTTTTCCAAAGCAGGTCGTCTGCTGATGGGCAAGGGGGGCGTTATCGAAAGCAGGTCGTCTGCTTATGGGCAAGGGGGCGTTATAGAAAGCAGGTCATCTGCTGATAGGCAAGGGGGCGTTTTCCAAAGCAGGTCGTCTGCTGATTGGACTTTGGCGTTATTAAAAGCAGGTCGTCTGCTGTTTTGTAATAGATGGGAATGGGGGATTCGAAATCAGGTCGGCGAACGTCCCTTTTTCGGCCTTCGTGCTTTCGTTGCTGGCAAACAACATAAGCAGCTATGTATGCTAATGTTTAACAATTTGGTTTACGTGATCACGAAAAATCGTATGTCTTTGGAATTGGTTTGACGATCCCTTTTGGATATTGATGTTTCGGTATTCAATTTGATCTTTGACCTTCCGCTTTCGTTACGATTGTACCTTTGGCAAATAAAAGTATTCCTGCGGTGTGCACGCACTCGCCCCCATCCTAACACATGTGTTGGTGTTTTCATTGTGTGTGTGAAGAGTATGAACGCATCAACAGGCACCACACACACAAAGCTCGCACATGTACAGCAACCTGATTCCGCCAGATAAGTTGATACAAAGTGAGTCAGCAACGATTCTCTTAGATTAGTGAAAGCAATATTTCCTTGGCGTGATAATAGACATTATAGTTAAGTAATGTTCTTCCAACCACCGCCAACTGACAGGTCTAGACATGTTAGTGTACTCTCCAAGCAATGGTGTTTTCGGCAGTTTTTGACGTGTTCAGTTGGGTCTCTTTGCTGGGCTTTCTATTGTGTATTGTTTTCTTCACGTCTGTTTGGCCGGCGAACATGAAGGCTCCTGTACAAAATTGAAAGCCCCACAAAAAGGCCTAAAACACATGAAAAACAGCCGAAGCGCAACCTCTGCTTGGAGAGATACAGTATAATACACATAGTGTAATACACATCTATGTAGAATTTTTGCCCTGTAGGAGTGTAAGGTAAATATAGCTTAGTTCACGGTGATATGTACTCCCCACGCAAAAGGACTGGTTTTAACGTTGTTTTTTTTTATTTTATTTTGCTATGTCGCCAAACCAAGTGTTTAAAGAGGAAGTTTAAACAAAAAAGAAGGCCCGACGTCAAAACCAGTCGGAAGCTCCTTGCAGAGGTTTGGGAGCAAAATTGCGGCATTGTTATGTGCCGCGTCTTTCGTCCGCCCTCCCCAACAAGGGCGGGACAAGAAAGAGGCATATGATAAAGTCTCAAATTTTTCCCAACTGCTCGGAGCCGAATCTCTGTTTGGGGCGTAAGGGCAGGCAATATGCCTAACTAGTCGATCCATGGTGGGTTTGATAACGAATACACATCTGTGTTTGGTTGGTGTGAATGAAAGGTGTAAAAGGCCCCTCCCCCTGGAGTTAATCCTCGATGTAGTTTTTCAAAACCGACGTCGGTTTTCAAAGCGATGTATTTTTTCAAAGCGATGTAGTTTTTTAGAACCGACGTCAGTTTTCAAAGCGATGTGGTTTTTCAAAACCGACGTCGGTGTTCAAAGCGATGTGGTTTTTGAGAACCGACGTCAGTTTTCGAAAGCGACGTGTATTTTCAAAACCGACGTCGGATTTCGAAAGAGCTTCGACGTCGGGTTTCGACGTCGGGTTTCAAAAAAGCGATGTCGGTTTTCAAACAGCGACGTTGCAACGTAAAATAACGAGCGAGAGGTGACCGTGACATCGGATACCTAAAACGTCGACCGACGCGCAACCGGGTTATCGGCCTCAAAATACAACGCTCGGAACCGCAAACTACACAAATACCGAATTTTCCATTCACGTTCTGTTTTCAAGCAATTGGTCATCATTTCCTGTTCTTCTTTGAGCTGACGAATGATCTTCTTTACTCTTCGGACAAGCCGCCATGCTGGGTTTGATCCATTAGTCGCGAAGAATGCATCCATAGCCCCATCGTTATTGACCTGTGGAGCGTTGACCCTATATGTGCTTGAATCCGAATGGTCGAGACAGAAAAGACATCGCAGCCAATTGGGAACAGGCGGAAGGTCAACACTGTTGAAATGTATGCTCAAGGTGAAGATGGTCAGAATCGACGAGACGCCCACCAGAAGGATATTCGCTACAAAGAAGACGTCTGAAAAAAATAACAATTAACACTGTGAACATGTACATATAATCTCGTTCGTTCGCCATTCCTAGCGCACAGGCGCAGCGACATGAATTGTGGGTAATATGTCAAAGGTGATTCATGTTGCTGCACATGCGTACTAGGAATGGTAAACGAGCTTATTGTGGCAAGCTGCTTGATTAAAATACTGTCTATGAATACTAATAATGCCTATGTTCAGTCTATGTACGACCTGATAGTAATACTAATGTACAGCATGAATTGGGCTGCCGATGTACAACCTAACTGTGTACAGTTTATGCGCTGTCCATTTACTGCCTTTATACTGCCTATCTACTGACCATGTGCCTCTCTAACAATATTCACTGTCTACCAAGTAACTGCGTGAATACTCGCCAAAGTGCGCTATGTATGCTGTCTATGTATTGTCTACTGCCTATGTGCTATCTATGTGCTGTTTATGCACTGCCTACTGTGCTGTTGCCCTATGATTGCCCATCTACTACGTTTGTCTTTCTACTATAGATGTACTGCCTATGAATCGTCTATCTTATGTTATGTACTAACTGATGTACTGTCTAAGTATTGCCTATGTTACAAACTAGCTTTTGGTCTACTTACCAATCAGAGGGATGTTTGTGGCGGTGTCTGGTAGATATGCGGCCACGCCTTGCTCGAGGAAAATCAGAGCCAGCAGCAGGTTGATGCAGAGAGACAATCTTTCCCCCGAATCCGGCGGCAACCAGAACCCCCAAACAGCGAGCAGCGAGAAGGTCACGCTTGGGGCGACTAGGTACAATATGAAGAATTTTGGCCGCCGCTGTAGTGTGATTGTGTACGTCATATCATCCCATGGTATGCCAGGGCAACAGGAGTACTCCACTTCATTCACTTCCACGTCAAAGGACAGCAGTTCCCATTCGCCGTTTGCAGCAAAATAATCAATATTCCCTGTCGTAGAATGATTGACTAGCTTCAGATTCAGCGAATCGTAGGTCCATGAACCGAACTTCAGAGGACATTTTTGTACGTCGAATGGAAATCGAGCAATGTCCAGGACGCACGTGCTGTGTAAGGTGATGGGGTACGTCCAAAGCACTTCGCCGTTGCTTCGCACGATGGCGTTTGTGTCTGGTAGCTCCGACCAACCTTCCTCGTGCTGCCTGAAGGATCGACAAAAGCGTTAATGGCAAGAACCAGTAGTATACTATTAGGCTCTCCCCTCAGAGCGTCGCTCAAAATCCAAAACATATATGCAAATGTTGTAACCCAGAAGATACATGGAGAGAAATCACATACTTCTGCCCAAGGAAGAAGATGTAGAAACAGGAAGTTCCACTGCAGTAACAAGGAGACCCGCTAGAAGGCACAAAATATCAACCTTGACTTTCCGTCAATATCTTCTTGAGTTATACGCGTATATTCATATTTCAGCCATACCATAGGTATGGTGAAATATATTGTTATATTGCAATCCATACTACAGTATGGATTTGCAATATATTGTTTTTTCTCGGTCTCTTCTCCTTCTTCTCCTTTCAGATCTTCAAATGGATTCAACTTTTTCATTTTTTGGCCAAATGAGCTGAAATTTGGCAGAGAGGTGGTAATAGCAAATACCCCCAGGTGTTTCTTATTTCACTTTTTTGATAGAGGCCTTAAAAAGTATGATATTTAGGGTTTTTGGTCATTTTCAGACCAAATATATATATTTTTAACACCTGTGCCCTGGCATTACAACCTAATGACCTGAAATTTGGTACATAGGTGCATTGGACATATGAACAGGGGTCCTTCAACACTTTCTTCATAGATCACTTCAAAGGTTAGTTATTTGGGGGGTTTTCGGCCATTTTTTACTAAAAATGTATATTTTTGGTTCTTATGCCCTTGTATGGAATCCTAATGACCTGGAACTCGGCATGAAGGTGTGTCTGGCAAGTGCCCACAGTACCTTATTTTCACTTTGGGCATACATTACTTTAAATTGTTAATGTTTAATTTGGGGATTTTTTTGCCATTTTTGACTAAAAATGCTATAAGTTTTGGCTCCTGTGCCTTTGTATGAAAACCAAATGATCTGAAATTTGGTATGAAGGTGCGTACGGTATGTGGCCACAGGGCTCTATTCACATCTATGGTGTTCGTCAATTAAAAATTCTTAAATTTAGGATTTTTTGCCATTTCGACCAAAAATGGATATTTTTGCTTCTTGTGTCATGAAAAAGCCAACTGATCTGGAATTTGGTATTGGGGTAGCTTTAGTACTATGAAAGGAAAATGGACCACATGGACCAGTCCATTTTGCATAGATAGGGGTGCTCTGGAAGAGTCCATTCTTGTGTGGGGGGGGGGTAAAATAAAGTTTGGAGCAGGATCGTTGATGTTGTAGGACAGGTCAACTGCAGCAAAAGGTTGATATGGAACAGTACATTTAGGCATGAAGATGGATTGCAATCTGCTGTATTTGCTCCCAAGCAAATGTCGGCCTTTCTAGTATTCGTAATGTTTCTTCTTTCTTCCTCCTGTCAAATCTTCAAAACACGGTATCTCCGTCGTTTCTGGACCGAATGACTTGAAATTTGGCACAAGGGTAGAGTGGGCCAATACCCTCAGATGTTTATATTTTTTTTGTCATATCTGCCTTTAAAGTGATTTTATCTATGTTTTTTTAAATGTTTATGCATTTTTTATGTACATTTTGGCCCACTGTACCCTGGTATTACAGCCGAAAGACCTGAAATTTGGTATAGAGGTGCCTTGATCATATGTCACAAAGATCCAATAACACTTTTGGCATACAGTACAACAAAATGCTTAATTTGGGGATTTTTTGGCCAATGTTTGACCAAAAACGTACGCTTTTGGCTCCTGTTCCCTGGTCTTACAACCAAATGACCTAACTTTTGGTAAATAGGTGCACTGGATATTAATTCAAATACCCATGTATAATTTCTGGCATAAACCATTTCAAAATGATATATTTGAGGATTTTTTGTTAGATAATCCTCCACAAGCCAGAGAGACCTCAAGGTCGTTGACCTCCCACCTAAAGATAGCATGTGAACATGTCTTTATTGATTAAAGTAACTTGATTAAAGAGGCAACCAATCACGTAGCCTGAATCAATATCCCGAAGAGAATTTGGCAGCCAATCAGTGAGCCTGGTGTTATCTGATATTCTGGCATGGAGGAGTATATTTTTTAATTCATATTTAGACTGTTGGTTATATAAAGTCTCTCGGTGGGAGTATTTTTGAACTGGTCTATTTTGCAATTTTACATGGGGTGTACTGGAAGATTCCATTCTTGCACGGAGGGGGCATTTTTCAAAATTCGTTTTTGAACTTTGATGATTATGTCAAAGTGTTTCAGTGTGGTTATTTTTTGACTGGTAAATTTTGCAATTTTACATAGGGTGTGCTTGAAGAGTCCATTCTTACACAGAGGGGGACTATTTTTTTAAATTCATTTTTGGACTTTAGTGACTATGTCAAAGTCTTTCAGTGGGATTATTTTTGGACTGGTCTAATTTGCAATTTTGGACTGGTCTAATTTTCTTACATGGAGGGGGGATTTTTAAAATCCATTTTGGGGACTTTGGTGATTACGTCTAAGTCCAATTTTAGCGTATTTTTGGACTGCACCACTTTACATAGGGGCATCGCAAGAAGAGTCCATGCTTGCACGGAGGGGGATATTTTCAAATTTAGTTTTACACGGGTGATGATTCAATATTCCATTTCTAGCGAAAGTGTTTTTGGAATGGTCTATTTTACCTTTTTTTGCTAAATCCAACTTTGGACTGGGTTGCTTAATCAAAAGGCCATGTGTTCAGTGGGAGTATTTCTGTCGGACTGATCTATTGTATAAATTCACATGGGGTGCACTGGAAGAGTCCATTTTTGCACTGGGAATTTTGTAAGATTCATTTTTGGGCTAAAGTGTCATTAGTAGAAGTGATTTTTAAACAAAGTGTTCTATTCATGCACATGGGTGATTTTGGAATAGTCTATTGTTAATGGCTGAAATATGCTGTATTTGCTCTCAAGCAAATGTCGGCCTTTCTAGTTACTATTACTGGTCAAAGTAGATCGGAAAGACGGGCAAAAAACACACAGACAAGAAAACAATACCTCCTTTACCGAGGTTGTCAACATAACATAATTTTAGACCAGGGCCCATTAATCTTAGGCCACTTTTGTTTCACTCCTGACGTCATCACATTTCCGACTTCCAAAACGTCAGAGCAGTGGATCAGACATCTAACGAGATCGACCGAGAATTCATAATGAGCTCGAGTGTTTTTCTTTGTGTAAGAACAAAGCTCAAGCTTTACAACTATAAACTTAAGAACAGATATAAAGTGTAGTATTCTAAAGTAGTTTTTAAGATTGGCATGTCAGTCTTACCTGTTATAATTCACGAGTCTTGGCCTCCAGATGTTCTCACTCCCAAGTCTGATGGTTGAAATGTTGCCGTACTCCGCAGGGTCCCATGTGAGAAAGTCGTCCCTCCAACGCTACAAGAAATTTGGACATAGTGGTTTGATTCCTAACTATCACAAATTCACGAACGAACCAGCTTTATCTTTAAAAAGATCGTACTACTTTTTCAAAATCATGTATCATGGTTTCATTCCATTCACTCTTATATTCTAAACTTTTTTGATGATTTCTGATATCACCATAACCAGAAAAACGTGTTCGTACCTGCACAAGCCAAACGTTTATGACGAGGACCTGTCTTCGGGGTATCTGCAAAATGGTAATATAGAACATCATTGTTTACTATCTGCTAATCAACATTTGCTAGATCGTCTGTTCAATTTCCTCAAATAAAAATAGTGTTCGAAGATAGGATTCATAAAAAATCAGATTAGTTTTCCGTCGTACCAGCTTGACTATTTGTATAACGTACACGTCCAGCGATGTTAGAACGACTTGTGTTGGGTCCCGTACAGGCCGGCCTTCTTTCTGATAACCTGCCAGTAACATGTTCGCCACTTCTCTTTCTGACACACCGGTGACTAGGTATAAGAAATGATGGTGCACTGTCAGTATGTCAGTAACTCATGAGTAACGTGTCAGTCATTTCTATTTCTATTTCTCCGACATACCGGTAACTAAGTATAAGAAATAATCATTAATTTAATTATTACGAATAAATAAAGAAAGAAAGAAAGAAATAATCATAACCAGGGGGCTATCTACAGGATGATCCTGTTAATAGTGGTCATGTTAATAATAGTGGGGAAATTTGCATTATTAACAGGGGGATCATCCATTCATCTTTTCGGCATAAATTACGAACATGCATTCAATATCAAGTCTTAAGGTCCCCTCTCACTGGACGTGGGGCACGCTTGCGGCATTGCTGGGTTCGTTCACTGCGGCACTGTTGTGTTAATTTAACCAATTTTCTCTTGCACTCTCACTGACGTGCGGCACCGTTGCGTTTCTAGACTAAATGAACATGTTATTAAAAATCGCAGCGTTGAAATTTTATGAAAAAATCACTGGAAAATGATGAAAATGCCCCAACATAAGATACGTAATGAAAGTATTGATGAATCATATGTTACAGATTTTGTAAATAACCTTGAAAGACATTTACAGTAAATAGAGAGGGCCAAAATGAACGGACACTAACCATATACTTGATTAGACACGATCGTTTATGTGTTTTGCACCATGTATGTGTATTGTGTAGTGAATACTAGTGATGAATGTTTATAGGTTTATTTAACAATTTTCAGATTTCTCAAATGAAAATGTTTAATATTCCATACGTTTTTGTATGACGCTGAGTATTTTCATTGTCGGTGGATGGCATGCCACCCCGTTGATCTCTAAGTCTACCATATCTGTAAAAAATTGAGAAAAAAACTGGCTTTATGGGAAACTATGGGTCCGAATGACTTCAAGTTTGGTGTTCTATCGGCAGTAAACTACCAGCAATGATTAGACTGCTTGTAACGCAAAAGCAAAAGCGAACGTAAATGTTTCATTTTCAACGTTGTACGACGAACTGTTTAGCCACATCTGTAGGTTTATGAACCGATAAACAGTTACTTATTTGGTGTTTTCAAGAATAGAATACTGACGTACAAATGTACTTCATATAAATCATATAAATCAAAGGGTACTTTTAAGTTACTCTGAATACGGATACAAGTTAAGCTTTGTGGAAACATCAGTGTTGTTCAACTGAATCAAAGGCCATGGTAAAATGATAAGAAATGCAAACAAAATAGCTTTTCAGTGATAAAAGGATGTTAACTTTTGATACTTGGTGAAAAATAGGCAAAATATAGCCTTGATGCTGTTAATGGCATGGTAGGGGCACCGTTAGGGCGCTGTTGGGGCATCTTGCCACTTGCGTTATTTTTTAACTTTAAAAAAAATGTCGCGCTTGCAACCGACACCTCTGTGTTTGCTTGCGGTACCTCTAGTTTCCGTGGGGGTACCTCTAGGTTCCGTGGGGGTACATCTGCGTTTTCGAACGCAGCAATGCCGCAAGCGTGCCCCAAGTGCAGTGAGAGTGCATCTTTATTCATTACTGTTGAAAAATAGAGAAGAAGACCAAAGCACTATAAATTTCAATTCGAAAAGTACGTACCGATTTGAAAACAACTGAGATACAGGAGAGCAAATGCGAAGACGGTTTTTGCTATCATGATTAGTCTCTGACGCTGAAAATTAATAAAGAAATATCAGTAAGACTTCGAACATGATACTGTGATTTAGCTGACTATTTCACATCCCATGCCACTGGGAGAGGGACCTCGCTGCGAGCGCTCAATGAATTTTATTGGTAAACACGAATCTTTTTACACATTGTATGTTTTTATGTCTTTACAGTCATATTCTAACATCTTGCCTGATATTCTAATTAAGAAGTAAAGAGTAACACAGATCATATTCAGATCGCAGTGATGTTTTGTGTAGCTAGCTAATGTCTGATTCAGGATTAAAGGCTTTCGATACAAAGTAGCCAGTATCTATATCGGCTATGTTGAGTAGACAACTTTCAAATGTTCCAGACGATTAAGCTGTGATAAATGTGCGGAAACATCTATCTAGCCTTACCTTCTTAAAAGTTGCCTTCTTCAAAGAACTCGAGATTTACACCCCAAGATTAGCGTGGTCGTAAAGATAAGAAACACTGATGCCTACGTCATATCAAGAAATATATCGTTTTAAGGCAATGACTTTTGCATTGTAACAAATAGAAAAGTTTCATGTGTTGACCCTTTGCGGGCGACCCCTCATTATAAGTAGTTGACACGTGTATTGAGATATCGTCGAACCAGTTCTTCTGTATGCCCGGAGGCTTCGTCCCAGCTACTACTGTCGCACTATGACCTCCACTACAGCCTGGATTCATCTTTTACGTGTCATTGAAGATTTTCCTCATCGAAGGGCGCAGCACATTCCTGAACGTTGTCTCAGTGTCTCGTGATACAAGTCTCTGACGTTCGTCTAAAATCCAAACTACCAGCTTTGTTCAAAACAACCAGCACAGTTACACAAGAGTGAATTAGGTGTGGCGTTACTAGCGTAGTCATCTGGAAACCGAACATTTTGACTGACTAACTGACAACACGGCAAGAGGTTTACAACAGGTAAGTTCGGTTGCTACTGCCTTTCATTGTCGTATCGGTTAATCAGTTTATCATTTTACTTGGATCTGACTTATCCTTCGTCATGTGTATGTTTGCAGATATAGCCTGAGTTGCTCTAGTTTTTGTGACAGTGAATAATCGTTTCGGCCAAATGAAGTGTAAATTTTGTTTGTTAGTAACACAGCCAGTCGTACAATGATAGTTGTGTCCCTGTCACAGTTATATTATATCACTCAATAATGTAATGGTTTCCTCAGTATACAAATACTGTAATAAAGTTGTAATGTAATATTCTTGCGAAATAGGTAGGTACATTGTGGGTATTGTTGGATATTCATTTCAGTTCTTGCAGGTCACAGGCAAGAAGACAAAATGTTTCTCCGTGTAGCACCGTGGCTATTGTTGATGATTTTGTATAACAGTAAGTTGTCAATTTTGTCTATTATATAATATTATACATCTTGTGTGTGTTTGTTGGCGCATGTGTGTGTGTGTGTGTTTGTGTGTGTGTGTGTGTGTGTGTGTGTGTGTGTTTGTGTGTGTGTGTGTAGCTATATGTACATGTGTGTGTTTGTATGTGGTATTTGTGTGTCTGTCTGTCTGTCTGTGTATGTGTGTGTCTGTGTGCGAGCGCGCGCGTGTGTGTAGTTATATATGTACATGTGTATGTATGGCCACAGCGAGTAAATTTTATGGATGACAACCTCTGCAGACTGCAAAAATAGTGCGATAGGGCGAAAAAAAAACAAGATGGGTAAAAAAAAACAAGATGGCTACATTTTCAAAAACTTGATAGGCACCATAAAGTTGTGATGACTGTTGTGAAAATAATTAAAGGGACAAAACATTTATCGGAGCCAACAAGGCATTCACTGCTGTATTTAATACATGTTCTGTTATGGTAAAAGGGACACTAGTGTGGTAGATTGTCATCACCAACAAAGTTAATAACCACACTCATACCTTCCATATTGGTGTCACTTTTACAACTATCTAATAAGTTTCATTTCTACAACTACAGTCATGGGTACTTTGCAAGTGTCACTTCTACAATTATAAGTACAATTATTAGGCTACAGCACAATATATTTGCTCATTTTGGTACTTTATCGTTATGTTGACCATACCTGCAGAAGAAAAAAATTCTTGTTTTTTTTCTGAAATGAGGCGAAAATTAATGCGCGCGCTGATGTCATCCATAAAATTTACTTGCTGTGGCCTATGTTGTATCTGTGTGTGTGTGTGTGTGTGTGTGTGTGTGTGTGTGTGTGTGTGTGTGTGTGTATGTATGTGTGTGTGTGTGTGTTTGTGTGCTTGTGTGCTTGTGGGGAGGAGGGGTGTATTCCACTTACGACTGCTTAAACATTTCTCTACAACCATATTCTCCACAGCAGATTAACATCCTATTATAATTTCTATTAGTTGTTTTACGTTTTGTCTGAATAAACAACTGTTTTAAATCACTGTTATCATTTCTTTCACAGAGTCAGAGGCGGCGAATGAGGCAGAGCTGATACAGAAGTTACTCAAGGACTACATGAAGGAAACAAGACCTGTAAAAAACCCGTCCACAATACTGCACGTCAACATTGACGTCCTCCTTGCACAGATCATAGAAGTGGTAAGAAGCTGTAGCTCTGTGTATTTGTTTGTTTTGTTTTTTTTACCCCCACAAAGACGACGGCATTGTAATTGTGTTTGCCTGTTTGTTTGTTTGTTTGTTTGATCAGTGGGTTGCGTCCACAGTTATGTAAATATTGAGTGTTAGGGTAGTGGTGTAATGGGGATACTTGCAGAATTGTATGGTTTGCCTAGGCTACTATCATACATACATTATATGTCTATAGTCAAGAGCCAGTGAGTGTTTGTGACAAGCAAAGCCAAGTTACCAAGCCGTGGTAATTTACGTAGAGTTACAGTATAACTGGTGTGTGATATGTGTTTCTTTTATTATGAAGATTTGTAGGACTAGGATATGTTCACTACTCACCTTGTCTTGTTTGTTTCAGAATTCCAGGGAACAGATTATGACGTCAAACTTATGGATACGTTACGTGAGTCCATCATATTACTTCTTTCGAACACTCCACATTTACCAGAGCGGTTTCATCCTTGCATTTACAATTACTTTTCTTTAATCGATATCTATACTTACTCTTTTAAAGATGTGTTCTTTTTCCATGTCTACTGTATTACTACCCTTTGTATCAATATGCCTGTACTTAGCCCGATAGGGCATGAATGTGCAATAAAGGCTATTATTATTATTATTATTCAAAAGGCTGACATTTGGGAACGATAGACAGTTTTATGCAAGTAAGATTGACATTTTGATCGTCAACCGAATCGTTACATGATATAATTGCACCGTATATAACGCAAGGTAATAGCTAGTTAAGCAACTGGATAGAATTGTTGTACGCTATAAATAGATAAATACTACACATTGTGAAATATTTTTCGCTGTACACAGAACTGGGTGGACGAGTATTTGACCTGGAACGTCACAGAAAATGGCGGCATCGAGAGCATCCATACGAACAGTGAGAATATATGGCGACCTGACATACTAGTCTACAACAGGTAAGAGATTTCTATCTCCTGTCACAGATTGAAACCAGGAGTCATTTTCCGTGGTGACAAATAACCATGAAATTACCAGTACGCCATATCCGGTACAAGTCGTGTGCACCAATCAGAATGAATATGGCTGCCATGTTGGTTCCCTATTTGCATTGCAATGTATCACAACTGTAAACAATCACTGTTAACATTGTAACTTCAGAGGACCAAAAACGATATTCGGAAGCGACAGAGCTACAGTATATTATTCGTGGAAATGCAAATATAAACACCATCATATAACGACCTTGTTGTTTCTTATCATTTTTATTTCCTAAAAAAAGGATTCAGGACGAAGGGTGGTCCTCTACCCCTGATACGAACGCGGAGGTTTTTCACGACGGAACGGTTCGCTGGTACCACCCGGTCACCTTACGGTCCACATGTCTGCTGGATGTCTCCCGCTTCCCGTATGACATTCAGCAATGCCCTCTAAAATTAGGTCAGTTTATTAACTTCACCAAGAAGGTATCATATGTGTCAGGTTCTCGGTATCATATGTGTGTGCGTGTTTGTGGGCAGCAGAACTCGGGAAGCCGTTGATGGATCCGTATGATATTTGGTATGAACGTTGGTAGGGGTCGGGAACGTGTTCGCTACTGGACCTCCTAGTTGCATTTTGCGGCACTTCCTGCATCGGAACTTCCAGTTTTGATAGCTCACGTTCTGGACATAATATGGTCTTGCTCTATATGAGTTGTAAATGAGTAAATGGTGTATGTTGCTTTTTTTGGCCCCCAAGGTTGTTTATTTGTTTGTTTGTTTGTTTGTTTGTTTGTTTGCTCCATTTCTAAAATGCGAACATGCGCTCTACAACATTGTTATAATGTTTAACCAGTAAAAAAAACGAAAATTCAGAAATGCAATTTCACGTTATGCATCAAGATTTTTAGACTCATACGCACAATGTGCATGTTATACGTCAGCTAAATCATTACATAAGGCCATCTAATACTAGTAATAAACCTAACTATAATGTTAAAATGTTACAGGTTCGTGGACGTACACCAATGACATGGTGGAGATAGCAAGGCCAAATAACACTAGCAACGCTAGAGAAGAATACATCGAGAACGGAGAATGGTCCTTACTTTCCGTTAACGTCGAGAGAGCTGTCGTAAATGGATCTACAGGCCCCTACACAACTCTGACCTGGACCATTCAGATCGGGAGGAGGGCCATGTACTACAACTACTACGTGGTGGCAACGAGCTTCATCCTGGTGGTCCTCGGGCTGCTGACGTTCTGTGTGCCGGCGGACTCCGGGGAGAAGCTGTCCCTCAGTATCGTCATGCTGCTCTCACTAGTGGTCTTCATGGAACTGGTCACTACAAAACTGCCCGCAACTTCCACAAACATTCCCCTTATTGGTGAGTCAAAAATACAAATTTATACCAACATTGTATTCCTATATTCTGTCGTTAAATAGACGATTTATGTATGAAGTAAATGTTGAAGGTATTTAGAAAATATATTGCATAAGCATGAGATATGCAGTATATGTAGCAGATGATTAGCTGGTAAAAACTTCACAACATGGTGTCAGTGGTGGGATTGCACGAGTCTATTTCTATTTGCCCTTTTGCAGGACAATTCTTTGGGGCTATGATCGTCCTAGTCGCCATGTCAGCCGCCATGACCATCTTCATCCTCGGCATCCACTACCGTGGCCCCAAAATCAGCCCTGTGCCGAACTGGCTGCGGAAGCTCTGCCGACTGGAGAACAAGTCTAAGGACAAGCCGTGGGTCCTCGTCATTCTGCAGAACCCAGCGAATGGGCCCAAATGGTCAACCCTGCCGACCGCCACAGACAAGGAGATAGCAACTCTCCACTCCGACAAAGAGAAGCTGGAGGGGATCGCGGACAACATGGACTACTTCATGGCCAAACGCGAGAAGAAGGATAAGAAGAGAGAGATTGAGGATGAGTGGCAGCAACTGGCTATCGTCTTGGACAGAATTCTTCTTATCGTGTTCTTCATTATTTTGATCATAATGTCATCAGTACTTCTGTTATCTTAAATCCACTGCTGGTCTGAATACATTTAGTAAATTTACATTGTCACTACAGGTGGCAGAGTAAGAAAGTCATCTTCATTTTACTGTTAAAGATAGGTTCACTGTGTTTGTATTTTTGTAGTGTCATGTAGGCACTATCACTGGCACAGATGTACTCATAATAGGAGTTGGTTTACGTAAAGGGAACACTAAAATATAAGTACATATATCACTTTTGTCATTAGCATATTATGTCAGTAATTGTTTTATACTTTATGCAGGAATGGTGGAAATTTTATAAGAAAGTCTCTTCACTTTGAGTCTATGACTAGTACTGAACAATTCATTTTTCTTGCGTGATTTTACAATACTATATCATAATACAAACTTAACTCAACTTATATTCATAACATCTAAAAGAGACAAGAAGAAGATGAAGCTATCTATTAGAGTGGTGTTATAGTACATGTTTTAGATTGGTATTGGCAGTTCTTCATTTTCTCTGAAATTATTATTGCTACTTTTATATTTGTATGCCTGCGCTTAGCCGAATAAAGAATACAATAAAGGCTACCATTCACTTCAATCAGAATATGTCACTGAATTTTCCCCGTCATTTTTGTAACATTTTCCACATATAATCTTCTAGGACATTTTGTGTTTTATTCTTATGATGGGAATATACTGGCACTACTTAGCAATGATTATAAACTAGCCATAAACTGCATGTGCCTACCTCGTTAATGAATGGCTGAATGATGAACGAAAATTTGTTTAATAACACAGTACTTCAACACGCGCCTGGGAGTACTGTCTGAATATTGTAGACGTGGTGTTTTATTTTGTTTGAACCTTTGTTTATTCATAACAGCTCAAATCGGCCTGCAGGCCGCTTTTCATTGAGGTCATGAGGGAAGAGGCCAGCGTGAGTTTTTGTGGAGACGTTTTCACTGGAATTCTAAAACAGCCCCAAAAATGCTTGTTGTTTGCTCTGCCTGCCTACTAGTACTCTCTAACTTCCGCGAGCACAACCACGAGCGCTTCTATCGCAAAACCAAATCCATTCCTTGTCACCCTTGCTCAATAATATTCATCGGTTCATTAATCAAAGCACACAAAATCAGAGTGTCACTTGTATCCTTGCACCACCTTGCACCGGCTACGCATAAGATGGCCTTTGACCTATGACTTATTACCATGACATGTCGATGACGTAACTGGTTTGTCAAGTTTTGATCGCTCATCTGTGAGGGATCCATAATATGCGCAACATAACTCGTCACTTCTGGGTGTGTTGTCGTTGTTTAATCCCACGGGTATCATCATACTCAACAATCCACTTCAGCTGGGGCTGTTGTGTCCGTTTTATGGTCTATAAGATAGGTAAGTACGTTGTACTTTCATGGCCTTTGCCTTAACCGTGGTAAATATAGTTGGCATGCATGTGAAGTTCTGAAATAATGCGTGTGAATAGGCTGATATATCTATAAATGTACGGTTATATAAGGGTGAACTCATGGCAGCTTTCACTTGTGTGGACTCAAGTGGTATCAAATCGTACTTATTTCAGTATAAGATCTATATGTTGTCTCACAAGGTCACTCTTGTGGGTTCAATGTCTCTATCAGACTCGGCGTATTGCTGGAAAAATAGTCTAGTAGACTTTGGCCGGAAGATTTAGGCGTGTATATGAAATTATCATTCGCAACCAACGTTGACCTTCGGCGCGCGAATCTGTGCCCTAGTAAGCCGCCATGCCCTCTGGTACAATGTTCCCTAATTAGGCCAATTTCCATGATTTTTCAGTCCTTAAAAAAGTCCGTTACATGTAGAAACTATACGAATCGTACGTCTTAATTATAAGTGGGACAGAAATACTTAAATCGTAATAGTTTTGTTTTTGGATATATTTTGTTACGGCCGCGTGGCGCGTTGGTACACCCGATCCCTCGATCTCGGAAGTTAAGCAACGCGCGGTCCGGACAGTGCTTGGATGGGGGACCAACCAAGGAAGTCTGGATTGCTGTACGAGCCTCACGAAGTTTTCCACGAAATCGTCTTCCGGGAAGGACGTAAAACGGGGGTCCCTTGCTCGAGGAGGTGCCTCGACCACGTTAAACAGCCTCATTACTCATACTTGGGGTACCTACTGGCTGGCAAAATACACCAGATGATTATTATTATTATGATTATTATTTGATGTGTATTAGTATCAAACATACCCTCATGAATGTGAGGCATGTAGTCTGTCAGTGCAACAGCTAATCTTTATGTAAATGATATTCCTCTGATGACCAAGTTAGCAAGTTCGCACTAAGTCTAGATGCAAATCATGTTGCTTTAATCTGCCTGTACATCAAAGAGAAGTCATGATGTAGGTGAAGAGTTACAAAGAATATGAGGCCTAGTTCCTCTGTGTTACATGCTGTGAAACTATCTCCTGTCTGGGTTTTTGAATAAAGAAAGCCGGGAGTTGAGAGTTGGAGGGAGGCTTGAGTCAGAGAGAGAAGCAGAGAGAGGGTCCCGACTCCCGACTCACAGCCCTCGTGCGTGTCAATGGCATCGGCCTGTGTCTTGTGCGTGTCTCTTAGTCCTGTAGTCTAAACGTTCCTCGTGCAGCATTCTAAAAGAACCTGGCCAAAACACCGACCCTTTCTTACATAATTCCTACATCCAGATTACGTAACCAAGACAAGAATATTCAATTGAATGATTCGGTTTCTTTGTTGAGGAAACTGTCCGTGTAATTGAAGCCATTGATAGTTTTCCCCGGGGCACGTAGCACATGGCTATAAATCTAACACTGTCCGTATCAAAGTAGTCTTAATCTTTGTTCCACCCATACTCGACACACGACACACATTTCATTGCTGCGCTAGTGCATAGCACAAAAGCTGGAAGTATACATTGAATAATTTCAATAGAGAGAAGAAACAGTAAGGCCGCATAAACATGAAATGGTTCTTGTTCTGTGTCATTTTCTGTTGTTCAAATTTGATCATTTCTATTCTTGGTCTATATTTTGAGGGGTTATAAAAGTGTGTTCCTGTTGATATTGCTGTCAATATTTTGCTTATCTAGATCTGGAACTGACAGAACTTCGAACATTGTTTTAAGTTTCGATATGCATATCAAACTTGATATATGGTGTGTTCGGTCTCTTTGCGAAAATTAAGTCTTGATCTGTGTGATTTATGTCTGTCGAAGTTTCTCTCTTTCTCAGTGACGTGTATCACGAATTTGAATAGTCTAATGATATTTATTTATTCGTTTGGCTGTTCAGAACACACAGCCAGGGCTGCCCAACTGAATTGTCCTAGCATGGAACTCGTATGATTTTCACATCCTGATTTGCATAATTGACGATGATGTCAATCATCACTCAAGCTGTTTGCATACAAAAAAATAGTGTTTTTTTTCCTACAGACAGTTTGGAATCTAAATTGACATGTCATGTAATCTCCTATATACTTGTCGTATTGGCTCTCCAGGTATCTAGTATAAGTTTAAATCACTTTGATATTCTTTTCGTTACGTGTGCAAGATTTTGACTATTAGTTTAATTCTTCCTGAAGGAGTGTAATATGTAAATACTATCATAATTCAGACTTAACAAAAAGTCAGCATGATTCAGCAGAAAAAAAAAACTGGATTACGATAAGTATTCTTAACAAAGATTTAATGTGGGGTTACATGATTGAAATCAGTCAATAAGAACTTGTGATGGCTTAGTCACTAGCCTATAGTCATAGCGCATTAAAATCCATGATGTAGCCAGCGTTTGGGCTCGCTTTACAATACTGTAATCATTTGGGAACATTAGACACCTAACACATTATCAGAGTTTGTGGCCTTGTCCCACTGTAGCTGACACACGACAGCCTTGTCCAGACAACTGTTTAATGACCTTGGATTATTCCACCACCATTGACGTTAACGCCATTAGAGGTATCGGATAGAGCGAAGACGAATGATCGAAGACGTTCTGCTAACTTTGTTAAAAAGTTGTCAAGAATAGCTGTGTAACTCACTCTTGTATTCCCTTGGCAGGAAGTATACTTGGATTGCCATCAGTAATTCACCGTCTTTCTTTACATGTCCTATTTGCTTTTCAGTTACAAATAAAACTACAGTATAATATATTGAGACTATTACAAATATATTCAGCCGCTAGCGCTATCTTGTGAGAAAAGGTGCAACAAGCATTTTTTAAAGGGATTCATCAGCTAAAAGCCATGGAACCATGTAGAGATATTGACAAACGTTGGTTTGAATTCAAAGGCTCTCGGATTGTATTTTGGGCCAGGGGGAAGCACTTGTCAGGGTATGAGTTCCACAATCCTACAGTCCGTAGCTTTCGCTGCACAGGGACTTGAACAAGCACAATATATCTAAGAGACAAAAACACATTTTGATTAAATTCTATTTCTGAAGTTGTATACCATTCACGACTGGCTTTTGTTGTTTTGCAGTCCTTAAAACGTCTCGGAATGCCACCCAGGGTCATTGACCTCATCCGTGCTGTCATACGTTTCATTTGTTTGATGTCCACTGTTTTTCCACAAGGCAGTACAGGTATGGTTTCTAGGAAGTCTAAAGTTTCCATAGACTGTCTTGTTGCGACATGTTACTTCAGTGATGCGTAGAAATCTGTAACATTTGTAACATTTGTCCACACCCAATTGTCTTACTCATGCAGTAAAGGTCATTTGGGTGTACATTGTATGCGTCACACTGTGGCGCCAGTCTGCTAACACTGCACGACATCTGAGCTTCGAATTCACGTAAAGCATACGTAAATAATACTTTCATACGAATTCATCCTTTACGCATGTTTGAAAGCGTGCTTAATTAATTCATTTAGTGCAATGTAAGATAAGTTGTGCATCACTAGTCGCTATAACATTGTTTTTACAGTGTATCGACTTGATATATGGTGTGTCTGTGTGATTCATATCTATCGATGTTCTTCTCTTTCCTATGTCACAAGTTTGCATAGTACTCCTATTATGGAACGCTGTGGACGTATATGATTTTCACATTAATCATGCAAATTGATCTAGATTTTCATAGCTGATCTCTGTCAATCATCATTTATGCTGTCTGCGTAAAAAAAAAGAATCATTACGATCCGTTAACCCCCTCTTAAGTTATTGCCTTTCAAAGTCTCAAACGAAATCAGCCTCTTTAGTTCAAAGAAATCTGCTTGGGATGATAACTATGTCATTTGCAGTCCGAAGAGCTATCTGCCACTCAAAATTGATTACCACAACATATCCAAAACACAAGATATCACAACCGGAAGTCCTTCTGCAGCAGCATAGAAAATCGCTAGAAGGCCCATCCCTTTCCAGACGCCAACCCATCACCCCCGCCATCCACAACTTATCCACAAACACACAGAATAGACATAGATACAGGCGGTACCTAAACCATCTATTTTTTAAGGTAATATTTACTATCAATTTCCCATTGTTTCCACTACCATCATCACAATGTCCAGGTGGTGCGATACCGGAACACGTCCTGGTTACCAAGCTTCTGGAGAACTACTCTACCGACGCACGACCAGTCCAGAACCCGCTGGACAACATCGTCGTTGAGTTTAACGTGGTCCTGGCACAGATTCTAGACCTGGTAAGGATTGCTCACGTCACTGTACTTATGTTAGTTCATGCTCATAACAAAGAAACGTAAAAAAGATTATGTTTATAATATTGTAATTATCACATTACCTGTTTATGTTCCTTTTAGGTCAAGATGTAAAGTTTGACAGGCTCATTTTCTTCTTATTCTAACAGAATGCCAAGGAGCAGGTTCTGACATCAAACCTATGGATACGCCAGGTAAAGGGTTTTTCATAAAGATGTTTTTAAGCAACTATACTATATTTCTTGATGTTTATCTCTTCGTGGTATTTCCCATCAACTATTACTTCAAGAGGAATGTTTCATGATTATGTTCACCACCACGAGAGATAATATTATTTTTGCTATGTTTCTAAAGCTTCTTCCTCTTATTTTTTGTATTCAAAACAAATAAATGGTCCCAAACGACTGTCACCATGGCATGGTTATTGGTACAGTAGCAGACACCCTGTGGTGTCCGATTACATTACAAAGCAAGTGGCAGGACAGAGAAATGATGAACAAAGCAAGGAAGACCATATGATTCCCTTGCAATTGCAATTTGGTACATTTCTGGTATTATTCTCTATGATTGATTAATTGATCGATTGATTGATTGGTTGATTGATCATTGATATTGGTTAACTGATTCACTCATTCATTTCTCCACAGAGATGGTTTGATCAGGTTCTGACCTGGAAGCCTGAGGAGAATGGCAACATCACTGTGGTGCACATCAACAGCGAGAACATATGGCGGCCGGACACTATCCTATACAACAGGTAATCATACAGTAAATCAACGACGTCATTCTAGTAAATATCCATCAGTGTGTGGCTGTAAATTCCTATTTGAAACACACACACAGAGGGAGGGAGAGAGAGGGAGAGAAAGAGAGAGAGAGAGAGAGAGAGAGAGAGAGAGAGAGAGAGAGAGAGAGAGACATGTGATAGTCATGAACCGTGATGAGAGGGAGATACATACTAACGGTTACGTTTGGGACCGCCTCCTTCCCACTGAAGCGCCACCTAGCATGCAGTTACAGTCAGTATCCCCCTTAGGCATGTGGAAGAAAGTCTAAAGAAACTTTGGCGTGTAAATTTATACAAGTTTAATAGTTAATCCTCATGCTCATATTCTATTGTCCAACAGGCTCCACGATGAAGGTTGGTCAGCGACTCCGGACACTAACGCCATCATCCGGTACACGGGCGAAGTGTTCTGGCCATATCCGGTCACCGTGCGCAGCTCCTGCATCCTTGACGTCACCGCCTTCCCCTTCGACGTCCAGAGATGTCCGCTGGAGTTCGGGTCCTGGACCTACAGTGGTGAGAAGATAAACTTGGTGAACATGACGGCAGAAGGTATCACTGAAGAGTTCATAGAAAACGGAGAGTGGATCCTGGGAACGTTTGAAGCAGACAGACACGTACACAGAAACATTTCAGGAGAGCCTTTTCCAACCATCGAGTACACCATAGTACTATCGCGCAGGACTCTGTACTACATATATTACGTGGTAGCTCCGAGTCTCCTCCTTTCGCTGCTGGCTCTTTTGGGGTTTTGCCTGCCATCGGATTCTGGGGAAAAGTTGTCACTGAGCATCACAATGCTGTTGGCCCTGGTCGTCTTCATGCAGCTGGTTACAGACAAACTCCCCCCGATATCTACAAGCATACCACTGATAGGTAAGCATTACGAAAATTTACGATGGATTACGACGACAGTGCTAAAATTGTTTGCATAACACGCATAATTGATCGTAGTAATGCTGATTTTTTTTACATCATCTGTACCAACAAAAACTAACATGGATAAATGATGAGTTTACTACATTTGATTTATGGCAATGTTTTTTGTAATATTGTGTTTCATTTTCATGTTGAAACCTTATTGAAGTCCTAACGTTGAAACCTTATTTTTTTCAGGAAAATTCTTCGGAGGAATCATTCTTCTTGTCACCCTGTCGTCCGCCATGACCATCTTCGTCCTCAGCTTGCACTACCGCGGCCCGGACATCTACCCCGTTCCACAGTGGGTCCGTACCCTGTTCTTCCTGGGCCCGCCGAAGGCCCCCGCTAAGGTCAAGGTCATCAGCAATGGAGGTGCACACACCGTAAAGATGAACGGCGTTCCAGGAGAGACTACGTCATCGAATCCCGAAGCTCAGACGCTCTCGAGTACTCTCACGAGAATTGAACAAAACATCAACAAGTTCATAGGGGATTACGAGAGGAAGGCGTATAAAAACTCCCTGGAAAAGGAGTGGAAGTTCCTGGCAAAACGGATCGACAGGTGCCTCGTGGTGTTATTCCTGGTCGCTTTGTTCATCATGTCAATCGTCATTTTAGTCGCTGGGTAGAATGGCGATACAGAAAAGCGAGCATACTAGAATTTCTAATCCTCCTAGACTGCATAGCATCGTTTGAAGCTAGCATTTAAGGTGGTATCTCACTGTACTTGCGTCAAGCTTGCGTCACTGTGAGGTTCGTTCACTGCGTCACTGTTTTCTTATTTTCTCCAAATTTTTATACTTTAGATATTGCGTAAAAGTATGACTTTATTAGAAGTCGACAAAATACACAAAAAGTAAGAAAATTCGTTCTTTAACTCTGAAATTCGTGAATCTTTCGAACCCCGCAGTGACGCAAGCGTGACGCTAGTGCAGTGAGATACCACCTTTAGAGAAACTCCATGTTAAATTATTGCATTTCTAAAGCTATTGATATTGTAGAAACATATTTGAGTGCTGTACATATATATAGGACCGCCTTTTGCTATGATTACACAGACAGTTTTTTTAAGGTTCCGGGTCGGAGTTCGAATCAGTGGATTAGTGCGTAGCCGTAGTTGTCACTCTAACGTTTCCCGCCATCGCGTGGTGGTCATTATATATGGCTAAGCAGAGATCGCCTAAATAGATTGCCGATTGTAGATTGCCGTACATTTGGGGCGTGGGGCAGTTGGTCGGCCAGGGATGCCTTTTCTATTATTCAGCTGCAGCGGTGATGTGTTTTTTCGCCTGTTGACACAAATAGCGGCGTTTTTCATGCAGTATCATTGGATTTGCGTCATCGGAAAAAAATATTACATGGATTTCTTTTATTTTCATTTTTCAGAGAGAGGAAGCACTAAGCTCTTCCAAAATATAAGCCGTTTCCCGGGGAAAGTTCCAAAAGTGTTAATTAAAATGATATTTTTTGTCCGAAATTTACATTTGTTACAGTTTCCATCTAATAAAAGGCAACAATCAATATTAAGAAGTCCGACGGAAGGCAGCAAGACACTTCTTTTCACCGGAAATCAAATTTCCGTCCTATTTTTCTTGCTGGAAATGTAGCCCTTCTGTCTGAAGATGACCGACTACCTACGGAATCTTAAAAGAAACTCCGGTCCGATACCTTAGAAGATTTTATCAGTCGCCAATGTATTCTTTATAAGTAAAAAACTGAAAATAATTTGCTCAACGCTAAAGTCTCTAGGAAAATATTTGTATGGTGAATCTTAATTAGATAGTTCGGTTGCATTGTATTTTACGTTATATGGTTTCAGTAGTGACATGTGTATTCTAGTGGTTAGAAATTCTGTCTCTAGGTCTGGACAAATTCGAATCCGTACGCTACTGGGAAAGGCTGCAGTCCTTAGGACGGGACGTTAAGCCGTAGTCCAAAAAGAGCTAGGGGGACTTCCCCGGTACAATAAACCTGTAAATACTGTACATAGCTGCTCTCTTGTCTGTCACGACCAGTGGAAGAATAGCTCATTAAATTCATCTGAGTTTAACTGGCTCGAGATCATTTTCTTTGCTGACCAAATAGAAAGGCATACAACCTGTACATACATAATATTGGGTAAGGTTTTGTTCATATAACTATTGCATTAGCCGTCCATCCATGATATCTTTACCTAAGGCCGTGTTGAGTTGATTATATGGATGACATCCTCTGAGGACCCGCCCCAAAACTGATGCAAAAATGCGAATAGAAGGGTAACTACGTTCCCACCAATCTTACAAACACAGTTTGCAAACTGACACGCCCAGGACAGAAGATAATTATAGAAACTGTGCGTTATGCAACACTTCAGTAGTCACCTCCGCGAAATATCGAGGTTCTGTTTTCGAAATTGTTTTGTGTGTGTCTGTATGTGTTTCTGCATATTCCTGGCCAGCAATATGTGGATGGGTACGTGTTGGCGAGACAAAGGTCAAGGTCAATTTTGTCGTCCATCCTTGATACCGCAGCATTATGTAACTGTATGTAACGTTATGTAACGTTATATAACCCTTGTTTATGTCGCTGTTCTAGCTTCCGGTCTCGTCTTACTCCTAGTAGAACAGTTTTCAAACGCGAACAATCACCTCCCCCCCCCAAAAAAATAACTAAATCAACCAGTCACTCAGAAGACAAGGTTTAAAATTGCGCCACCATTTTCACGTTGCATTATTCGGAGTTATTAGCATAAGATGCAACATTCGAACTTTTGCGATAATTTCCCTGCCTTGTTATGGCATGTGTTAAGTGCATTCAATGTTTGATAAACCGAATCCAATGTGATTGTTTGACTATAGGTGTGAAACATTTGCGACAAAGTTGTTTTGACGACAACTAATTATGGTATTTTCCGAACGAATGATTTCTGAAGAGAAGATTATGAAGCCCCAAGGGCAATGAATATTGTTGTTGTCTGCTTAATTTACTGAAAGGGTCAGATGTCAAAGCAGGCTCAATTGTGGAATGTTTCATTTCAAACTTTAAATGTACATTGCAACACTTTTGCTGCAAGTTGTATTCCTACACCCCCCCCCCCCCCAAAGGCACCATCACATACACACGCACGCACACGCTTTCGAGAAGCCTATTTCTTTCTCTTTGTCTGTCTGTCTGTCTTTTTCTTCCTTGTCGTCCTCCCTTTTTGTAAGTGGTACAGCCTATGTGTACTACGTCACAAAAATGCTCAGTAAACACCCGGCTTTGTGAGTACAACTTAAGTACAGGTGCTTACACACAAAAGCTTCAACAGAAAGCGGTCTACACGAACACAGTACGCTTTTGCATTGACAGGACTGCTACCTGGACCACAGGACACCACGTTTTAGGCCACAGACGTTTGTAGCTGTACTCTGAAGACAGGCACTGACCGTCCAACGACACAGATATCCTCTGAAACGGTCGATTGGCGTGAGAAGGGTCAAGAGACAAAAGCTAGCATTCGGAATCACATAGTAGAAACAGGGACCCGCGTGTGGTACGGTGTAGTGTAGCAAGAGAAATGCTAGTGTTACAATGTAGCCCTGTGGTCAGGTTGTGAGGAGCGGTACGGTTGGAAAATCACTCTGGATTTTTTTCGTACAACGTCATAAGACAACAACAACAATGAAGACATCTGTAGCGCTGTTCGTGTTGGTGTGTGGAGTTGTCACACAGTCAGGTAAGTACTCAAGAATTGTATTGATTTGGGCACAGTAGATTGGGATTAGTACATAGTGTTATAACAACGGTTAGGACTCAACAGATTCGGTGTCCGACACTGCCAAGACAGCCGTCCTTGTGTCGTAAAATTGCACCTGTCTTGCGAGAGCAAAGTTGTAGAAAGTCCGTCCTACGACAGCAAAAGTTGAACGACAAATGAAAGTATATGCCTTCAACAACACAATAACGCATTCAATTGAATTCTTACGCCAAAACTTCAATTTTACATACGGGCGTACAATGTTGAAGAGTAACATGGACTTAAAAGACGTTTTTTTTTACCTTTTGAGTTTCTCGAATAAGATGATAAGAAAAAGTTCCCCCGTCGACAATGTCTACAGTATCACTGGACGACATTCTTCAGATCGATATCCAGTTAATAACAAGTTTGCAATTCGTGTTATAATTTTAAACTTCTCAAAGTCTCTTTGGGATGTTGAAAACATCTTCGGGCATATTACGCTTACGTGGCGAACAGGTATTTGTAAGTTACCCAGAGTGATACTCGAATGTATTGTTACCAAGTGATGCCATATTCACTGGCGCGTTTTACAAACAAAGAAGACTGCACGCGCTTTGTCTTCACCTGAATCTAGAGTGACACTTTCTTTTATTTCCCATGAACCTTTACCAAAATAGCCGCCAATTTGACAGACGAGAACCCATGTTTTGTCACTGTGACGTTAGTGCGTTAAACGTTATACTCAAACATATTCTTCAACATTAAATCCTTTCTCCCTATGCCCAGTTTCCTATGTTTCACTCAAATGCTGACAGCTATACGTCAAAAAGGAAGTTACCTATTGACAAGCAACTGGATATGATTTTGGACACTGTCAGACGTTTCAGATAATATGCAAATTTGAGGTCCAGACGAGCAAACATGTGGAACATTTTGAGTTAGCTCTATTGTTTGATAGTTGAACCAATTAATGTGCTATAAACTTGTTAACGGTCATTTTACACCTTTTATCTACATCTACCTTAAAGTGTACATGTTACTAAAACAGTCAATGACATTGCATTTGGCGTCAATAAAACCAACGTGATAAGCGCAGCATCCTTATGCTATGTTTCATATCAATAAAAATGCATAATTTATGCTCTTGAATGACTTTGTTACGTTTTGTGGCTTCTGTATCATATTTTTCTCACTCCAATACTGCCCGACCTGGTCCCGACTGGGAATGTGACCCTTGCATAAGGGGGTATGTGTGCATGTATATCCCACTGCTCCAGACGTTGGGGCTTGGCGACGTCGCTGCGGCCTAGCGATTTGACAGCGCACTCAGCGGATTTCCGATGATCGATAAAAAGCGAATATTCCTTACGCTTTGCGTATCTTTTTTGTCATGTATACGTTTTGCATGATATTTCTATTCAAAGTTAAGTATAATACAAATCCAATTTAGGGCGCAGCGATGCCGCCAACTCATCAGTGCTAGTCCAGTGAGATGCCCGCTGTTAACAGTCAGGGTTTCAAACTTAATCATGATGTATCCTGACCTAATAACGTCTCTTACATTTGTTTCTGCTCAGTGATCGTAGAGGGCACTAACTCCACAGAAGAAAAGGCCCTGATAAAAGTGTTGATGACTAACTACACCACTGGCAGCAGACCGGTGAGAAACAGTACGGATACTGTAACAGTCACGTTTGACATCGCACTCGGACAGATCATCGATGTGGTGAGTGGGTTCAAATAAATGTCCAATCATCTGCATCGTCTTATTGTTAATCTGACATTTTCCCCACTATGACTATGGTTTCCCACTATGGTTTGATTGGCTATCATGATAATGACGTATCATGACAAGGATGGCATTAAGAAGACGTGTAGATTTTTCAGAAGTAAAAGTTCATCTATGTTGGTAGAAGTCAATCCTAGCCAGGATCAATCTCTAATTTTAAATGCATTGGAAAATGCGGTCGGGAGAGACAGGGAGAGAGAGAGAGAGAGACACACACAGAGACAAACTGAGACAGAGACAGAGAAAGACAGACAGGCAGACAGAGACACAAAGAGACAGAGAGAGAGGGGGGGAGAGACGATCACATAGTTTGCGTGTTAAGAAGCAAGCTAAAGGGTATATAAACAGATGTCGGATGCGTAGTCATGGTTATCGCGAGTTGAATAGACGCGGAGGGATTTAAAGGACCTGTGCGTGACTAGCAGCTTAGGTTGTGAATAAGCCGGTGGAGACGACCATTCTCTCCGATCCGGGTCAGCGCTTGACATAGATTTCTACGAGCAAAACAAATACAGAATCAAGAGTAGGGAGCTAAGAGGTGGATTACACAGCCTGCCTGAATACCGATACGTATTTGCGAATAGGATTTCTTTGCGGCCCAGCTGAAAATTAGGTCCGCCATTTCTAAAACCAGACGTCTTCGTGGAAATAAAAAGATGCAAAATATATTGCCTTTTTATCCGTGGTTAGGGTATAGGATACTTCAATGTGTATGATGAGCAAGTTTCAGGTATCAAAACCTGGTCGATATGGGTGGAGTAAGCAAGGGTTAGTGATGGATAGTGAGTATAGCTTTGGCCTGCATATGAATACAGTCTCATAGAATTTCGTTTGAGGGCGTCACTTTATTGCATATACATTCGTATATAATTTTGCTGCAATGTGTGTGCGTGTATTGGGGTGTGTGGCTCCGATCCGTAGTGAACGTTAGGTAAGAGGCAAACTATGTGCTTTGTCCGATAGGTTCCTCCCGGACCTGACTGCCTTAATCGGCTTACACCATCATGTGCTCTAAGTGCAGTGTTCAGCAGCAGGCCGAGGACACGAACTTGTAGCACTACAAACACTTTTGTACAATCAACGTTAAGAAAACAAGCAAACCTCTCAAATAACTTTGTTTAATCAATCTTATTGTATTGAATGTCTGAGTATTAGGACTTGTACTTTCGAATTCTGTGGTACAACATTACTCAGTCATCGAATCCTTGTAAGTACATAAACAATAGTTTCACAGTTTTCTTGTCATTTTCCTTTCTGTCCCATAGATATCGAAGGACCGAGTCATGATAACTAACTTGTGGGTTCGGCAGGTAGGTGCAAATCTTTTTTAATCCTTTGGATGCATCATCCTCTACCAACTCAATTTGTAAGGCTATGACGTAATGATGCAAGGAATGCCTAATTTGCATGTTTGTGAGACTTGAATGGTACTGACCAACATGTTACGCATTCATACGCATTCATACGCTGTGAATATTGCAAAGCAGTGTGAATAAAGTAGATCCAACATATGATTTATAAACATTACCAAAAACAATAACTTTGAATTATCGTTTTCATCGGTAATGTTTTACAATACGTGCGTTTAATACAAAGTACATTGTGACAGAAGCTGTGATGGTGTTGGATCTACGATCGCGAGTTCTAAAATGAACAGAATAGATGTACATGTTCTTATTTTCCTTGTCATGTTACAGTATTGGAGGGATGAGTATCTCGTGTGGGACCCCAGTAACCATGGTGATCTGAGAGCGATCAGAATACCCAGCGAACAAATATGGCGGCCGGATATCGTCCTTTACAACAGGTATGCACTATTATGATACTCTTACAGTCGTTTTACCTTCATCCCTAGATTTATCCATTTACGTCTGTGATAAAACCGCATTCACATATAGATACAATGTGCCCACTGTGCTTTTTTTCGTTCAGGGGAGGGCATGTCAATGGGTAAACACGTAATTTAGATTCGAGGTTAATTGAGAAAGTTGTGCTCTGTCGTGTAATATTTAGTACAGGTGAGCATGTGAGGATAACTGAAATGGAATTGTATTCCTCATGATGTTTTAAATAAAAATAATTTGGCCCATACAATCCTACAGTATCACCAAGAAGGTAGAAGAATCTGAAGCGGAACTTAATACATGCTAGACTACGATACTCGTACCAACATGTGTATGTTTGTAACGATTGCTATGACCTGTACTTAACTTAATTAGGCAAATCACACAAAAAAGGTCTTCATTCATTCATCTATTCATTCAAGTATCTCTGTTTCGCTTTTGCTGACCTTAGGCAACTGGAGGAGGACGTGGTGATACCGGATACCAACGCAGCCGTGACGTACGAAGGTGACGTCACATGGCTTTATCCAATCACATTGAAGAGTTCTTGTATTCTCAATGTTGAACAGTTCCCCAATGATGAACAGGTAGGTTACATCGAAATATCTAAATATAATACGTCTCTTTTATATGTGTACTATCTTTGCAATATGTGTGTCACTATCTCTTATTCATAATTATAAATGCACAAGCAAACAGGTAATTCCAAACCTCTTGTTGCCAGCGTTGCGATCTCCAGTTTGGTTCCTGGACGTACGACGGGTTCGCTGTCGACCTTGTCAACAAAACCGCCACCGGAGACACCTCGAGCGTCATCGAGAACGAAGAGTGGAAACTACTCGACATGACCGCCAAACGTACCGTCGCCTACTACAACTGCTGTCCGGAGCCCTACCCGGATGTGACGTACACCGTCCGGATATTACGTCGCTCCCTGTACTATTACTACTACCTGGTGGCGCCATCTTTGATCCTGGTCCTCCTGACGCTGATAAGTTTCCAGGTGCCGCCAGACTGTGAGGAGAAGCTGACCATGAGTGTGACCATGCTCCTGTCTGTGGTGTTCTATCAGCAGTTACTCGCCGACAGACTCCCTGCACATTCGGGATACATTCCCATATTGGGTAAGTGTGAAGTCTAGATCTTCATCTTTGATTTTCTCGGAAGAAAAGTCATGGGGTCGCGTGTGAATTTTTGTCTCTTTGTAGAATAACAAAAAGAATAAAGGATTTTAAAAGACAACGCCGATTTTAAGTGGTCTTTTGGGTGGACTAGTCCTGATTGTGTGCATGCAGATTTTCTTCTCCTATGACTGATAGAAAGTTTATTTCTGTCAATTTTCAGGCCGCTTCTTCGCAGCAACGATGTTCACTGTGTCCCTGTCGTCAGCAATGGTGATTTTCGTGATGGGAATCCACTTCCACGGCCCCAACGCCAGGCCAGTCCCTCCATGGCTCCGTCGCATCGCGCTGAGAGGCAGCAAAAAACAGGCAGCAACATCCGACACAGACATGTACCCGTCCAATAGTGAGGCTAGCCTGATTCCAACCAACCAGGACGACGAAGACACTGACGTGGATGCCAATAAGAAGCAAGCGCTTGTTTCTGAAGAATGCGAGCTGACCAATCGCCGGAAGCCTCTCAAAACGCGTGACTCTGGGTTCACCAGCATGTCTAGTAGCGCTTCATCGGTTGGTTCGGAATCTGCTGAGCAAACGACCGCCAAAGTGAATACAGAGGAGGAAAAATTGCTGGCTCCCTTGCGACACAAACTGAGCTACGCTGTTCGCCTCTTTCGTCAAATAGTCCACCGGTCTTTGAAAAAAGACAAAAGAATCGAAATCAGTGAGGACTGGAAGTTGGTCGCCATCTTTGTGGACAAATGTCTTCTCGTGATCTTTGTGATCATAGCTACTATCACTACAACAGCCATACTTGTGTAAGCTTTATTATAGACTGTCTGGCGTTTACATTTTTTTGCAATAAGCAGTGCGGTATGATGCGTTGTTTTATTGCTTCTGAATTTCTCCTTCGCTATTAGTGGTGTTGTTGTTGCTATCATGGATAAATTCGTCTGGTCGCACATTACTCTATGACAAATGAAAGGTTTGGTTGTAGAGCCGGTGGGCAGATGTGGCGTTATCGTGAACGAAAATGGTGATTTTGAAGTTTAAAAAACAAGACACGGTTGGGCAATATGAAAAAGCTATATATTGGGCTCAAAAAATTTAATACTTTTGTACATATTTGATATATCAATGTTAGACGGTTCCTGTAACTATCAACAGAGCTCTGTGAAAAGAAAGAAAAGTGCAGCACTGGTAAGGGTAAGGGTGTGACTGTTATGGTGTTGTATACATGTAACGTGACATGTGTAGATATTGGTGTAAGTTTTATATTTAATAATATATTTGATATCATAGTTTCTACGCAGATAATAGCAATTGTAGCTGTGCTACTTTGCGTAAGAGTATCAAATCAAAGTTTTGGAAAGCGGACTTAAAAAAAAAACAAGTCATAATCAATGTGAAGCATGGAGTGGTGGTGTGAGAACTTTAAACATAATGCTAGAAGTAAGTTCAGAACTAAACAGTGTGCACAGAGAAGCCTAAATGTGGGGACAAAGAAATAACCCGATAGCCTTGTCAGTAACGGTGAATAGCTTGTTCTCCCTTAACCAAGTCAGTTCAGGTTGAATGGACAGGTTCTCACGGTAGAGACCGCCTTTGTTTGTGTGGGGCGTTACTATGCAACTGTGTAAATAACGGTTCTAGCTTTGAAGGCGGAAAATATATCTAGCGAAACGACAACGTCAATAACATTATTTGAATGTCTCTGACATGGCGACTCTTGGTTTTAAAATAGTGTGCGGGTAGGCTGACTGGTGTGGAGTGTTCCTCAAATACAAAATGGAACTTGTTTGCGCGCTCAGATTCTAAATAAAATGGCGTCGACCTCTTACGACCAGATCTCGTTGAATCTCGTCTCGCCTATCTCGAGACTTTGTTTGCCTGGAGAGTGCATCTGAATGGCCGAGTGTTGTTGTCATGTCCTTGGTAGAATGTAAAGCTTCCCAGGCCTGCCCTCGCTTGGCTGAATGACTAAATAATTTGCGCTGTCTGACATTTGTCGTTGACAGTGAGAACAATTGTGAGTAATGTTTCTAAAATGAAGGTAATTATAGTCCCTTGTTGTAGGCCTCCTACTATATTATGCTTGTTCAGTGTTTATTGAGTGTCACGCGTAAAGTAACTGCTTTTGGAAGCGAAGAAACAGGCCCGGAAGTTTCATCTAGGACAAAGGATACCCAGAGTAAAGTGTTCCCGGATCAACGTGTGCTCTTGATGTGATTCTACGCCGGTACTAGTTCCAGCAGGTGGGACAGGTGGGCTAACACAAGACGGACACTGGTGGCGAGTTCTGCAGTCGCCATGGCTGGATTCCATGGTGTGGTCACTACATATACAACTGTCGTCATGTTTCTAGGTAAGATAGTTTATCTTTCTGTCATGGTCATAGTAAGAGATACATGAATTAATCTAAATGTGGGTCGGTCTTGCCTAGTCTGAATATACTTGTGTTCAGGCTCATAGAAGAAAGGGTAGGAGGGCCCATACATAGAATCAGATAGAACGTTCGATAGCGATAACTTGTGTTACAGTTCTTTTTAGACTTGGGTCTTGCCTAGTCTATAACTCAACCCTGAGTCTTCTTGTTTCACATATATTACTTACGTTAGTCATCCCCATAGCTACTGGTATATACAATCCTATCAAGGCACTATATTACATATCATCTCCAGGTTTCCCTCAAGTCCAGTTCTAAATTTTGAGGCTAACTAAGCCAAGTAATTTATGAGACTCAGATGTTTCAACAAAATGCCAGTGACAAAACACAAACGTTCTTTCAACAGTTACTTTTCATTTTGGATGATGAATTAATTTTCCTTGACGACCAATGTGCAAAATCTGTGCGCTATTAGTGCCAAACAATTGGGAGATAACGCCGTGCCTTACACGGGGGAAATTCAATCCACCCACGGTGTAGTTTTAGATGTTTCACGGATTTTACCGTTGTTTGTGAGCAGTCAAGCAGACCGTGTAAGTGCATTCTCTTCAGTATTTGCGTAACGCTTGGCTTTAACTCGTATTCCACAAGTTTTATATAATTTTCTTCTACTTACAGTAACAATGACTTGAAATGTTCAATACTGATTCACTCTCTTACCTCGTATGATCTATGATCTATTGTGAGACTTTGGTGTGTTCGTTTTAAAACAGATACTCGACTCTGTTTGCTAATTGAAATCTCCGTCCCGTATAGGAGTTAACCAAGTCGTCATTTAACACCACTTTACCCCAAGGCCTAATACGATAGTCTTACATACAGGGTACAACTCATGACCGTATGACACATCTAACAGATCATTTTGCTTTTTGTTATCTCCTAGTTTAGCTCCTGGCTCCAATTATTTTGTTTATGGGAGACCCAGGTTCAATTACAGGAGGGACATCTCGGTTGGGGCTGCGCCCGTTTTTCGGAAGGGACATAAAATGGGGGTTCCTTGATCGAGGTGGTGCCTTGACCCCGTAAAAGGAGAAGGACTAGCAATACTTCCATGTAAAACCCTGTCACTGAAACAGCAAGTAAACCTAGCTGCTGCTTATGTGCCACTATATAAGCATTAAAGGAGTTCGAAGGAACGAGCAAACCATAACGCTAGCCCCCAGAACTCGTAACTTTAGGCACTCTGTGAGGTTTAAAGTTATAGCAACCTTTCCTTCAGACACAATATTTGACATTTGGGCTGAACCTACAAACCAGTACTCCAAAGGTCCGCTTTTCACCCTGCCATGCCCAATTAAGGATAGAAGAATGCGTTTGGTGTCCTTTCGGAGGACTTAAAAGTCGCATTTAACAATAGTTGGAACGTCGATGGTCGTTAACAGCCCCACCCACCTACAAGCAGCTACTTAGCAGGAAAAATACCATGTCATCGCCATAGAACAAGACAAAGCCAAAACAAATCCTGAACTTTAAAACGCACCAGAAAAAGTTGCAGTAGCTTTGTCGCTAAAGATACCCGTAGGTAACTGGATACCAGTATGCAAAGTTACACACCTATATGACGTAACTGTCAACCAATGCTATGACCTAGTACATTTACAGACATTTTAGCTCGACCCTTTTAAAGATGCCATTCACACAGACATTAATCAAGTTAACGTCTGTTATTTTTAGCTCTGGGAGCTGCGCTGAACATTACAACTGAGAACCGTTTGAGGACCGTGTTGATGACCGGCTACAACTCAGGTGTGAGACCCAAGATCAACAGTACGGAGGCGATAGCGGTGTATCTGGACGTGGCTCTGCATCAAGTCATAGAAGTGGTGAGTCATTTGGCATTTTAGTTTCAACTGTGTTGTTGTGAAAGCTAGAACAAAGAAGTGTTATGATTAATCGAATCATCTTTTTGTTGTACATTTTGGATGCCCTAATTTGTTAAATACGGTATCTGTGTCTTTTAAACTTTGTCGCACATTTGTTTTCTTTCTGTAGGTATCCAAAAGCCAGTTGCTCATCACAAATCTACGAGTCAAACATGTAAGTGAATCACATCATTAGCTTAACTCACATCAATCTTGGCAAAACCATTCCTTATTTGGGGTTTGAGTGGAACTGTAGTTTTCTATGTGTCCGATATGTGTCGCTTCTCTCCCCAGTACTGGAAGGACGAGTTCCTTGTCTGGGACCCGGCTGAGTTCAGCGGCCTCAGTAAGATCAGGATCCCCAGTGAAGAGATATGGCGGCCTGACATATACCTCTTCAACAGGTGATTAATAGAATAAGACACGGTATCAATAGCAAACATGTGGTATATGTTTCTCCGGTCAGACATTTTTTCATCTATGCTTTATAATATCGTCTCAGAAAGGAAACATTGTTTTTGCTCCGTTTCCTCCTCTTACTCTTCCGCTCCAAAACAAATAAGGTCAATGACCTGGCCGGACCAACCGGCTGTCGCCATGGTTACTGGAGTTATAGAGGAGACTTTGTGGTGGTCGATTTCGTAATGTAGTGAGTGTCAGGACAGAGCTGGGGGCTGGGCATCATACATAGATGCATACGAATGTGTTTGAGTACCAATAAACAGAGCAGTGGTTTATTACGCTTGGCCATATAAAGATAAACATTGCATTTTTGCTTGCAAATGCTACCTTTCCAGCTTCTCACTTATTTGGTCATGATCACTTGTTCTTTGATTCATACATTCACTCCCACACTCACTCATTCTCTTTGTACCCAGACAACAGGAAGAAGATGTAGTCATACCCGACACGCGGGCAGAGTTGAACCACACAGGTCACGTGACGTGGACCTACATCATCACCATGAGAAGCACGTGTCTGCAACGTCTGCTGGGATTCCCCAATGACGAACAGGTAGGAAATACAGGAATATACTGAAAATTGTCTCCATGGCATCGCCCTTTTCTACCGGCCGAAGCAGCGAAGTCCTGATCGTGCTTTTGGATTTTTGCATTTGTGGAATTCGATTGTATTTTTACTTTGGGAAATTGTTTACAGCGATATTAGAATCACGTTGATTATACGTAATTCGAATAATTATCACTTCATAGATTTGAAACTGTCGAAGGAGATTCATCAAAGAAACCGCAAAAAAGTGGTCACAATGACCAGGTGGTCCGTACCTTACAGTATGTAATGATTGTCACTTGTACAGGTTTGACTGCGGTAGTATTCTTTGATGGCGATGTACGTTTTCCTAATACATTATACAACAAGCAAACCATTCGTTTATTCCCTTTCAGTAAACCGTTGATTCGTTGTTGTTTTTTTACCTCGCAGATGTGCCCTCTACAATTTGGCTCTTGGACCAGCGACATCCAAGCCTTGGACCTTTACAACATGTCGTCTGCGGGCGATATCACCGGTACCGTACAGAACGAGGAGTGGGAACTGGTGTCCATGATAGCCGAACGGAACGTCGAACTGTACAGCTGTTGTCCGCACCCTTACGTAGACGTGATGTACTACATCAAGATAGTGCGCCGTCCTCTTTACTACTACTACTACTTCGTGTCGCCCTGCGTCATCATCATGGTTTTGACTCTGATGGGGTTTTGGGTACCACCGAATTGCGAGGAAAAGTTATCGCTGAGTATCACCATGCTGCTCTCTGTCGTGTTTTACCTGCAACTTTTGGCCGAAAAACTCCCACCGGATTCGCACGATGTCCCTGTGCTTGGTGAGATTAGATGTTCCAATGTTTTCATCGTAACAATTTGTGATTTTATTTGCAATTCTTCGTCCATCCGATATTTGTGTAGGGCGCATACTTAGCCAGAAGGTATCCTGGTATTCCACAATGCATGGCGCTCATTATATAGGTTTCTAAAATTTGTATATAAGAATGGATCGGATTGAGTTCATATACCAATAAAAAGAAATGTTTCTTTGTAAGACTGTGACCTGTATAAGGCTGAAATTCTTTTTTTTCTCACACGCCAGGTCAATTCTATGCCGCCATATTGGTCATTGTGGGACTCTCAGCTCTCGTGACGGCGGCAACCATGAACTTCCACTTTCCTGAACCAGACAGACAACCTGTTCCTGATTGGTTGAGACGAATAGCTCTCGGGGGTAGGCCAAGACCAACTCCCGGGTTGATCTTGTATCCCCGTGATGACATTGAAGATGTCGTTCGTCGTGACAGCATAGCTAGTCGTGACAGTGAAACTGGGGAAGCAACTGTCAATCAATATGATGGACAGCACAGATCAGCCAATGGGAGCGCGAAAATGCCATCGTCCAATGGCGTCAAACATCGCAAAATGTTTTCCTACCACCGAATGACGGAGACCTACATTGGTAGCGAGGTAACCAATCGAGGACGACCTTTACCGCCTTTACAGAAGGACACGGGAAAGTCATTGCGTCATTCACAGAAACGGAAGCGTAACAAGTCTCAGAGAAGGTCAGGAAAGCGCCTCAAGCGGGCAATGGAAACGTTGCAGCACCGCCTGGACGTCATGACAGAACTCTTCTGTGAAATGGTTAGGAGAAAGAGGAGAAAAGATTTGCAGGCGGCGATTCAGGCCGAATGGAAACTGGTCGGCATTTTTGCTGACAGGTGTCTATTCGTACTTTTCTTGGTCGTTTGTATAACAACACTGCCTCAGATTCTGCTACAACACTGATTCGTTCAAAAATTGTTCCATTAAAACAGTCACGCCACTGTGTGGTGTATATGACGGCGCGCACGGCCTCCTCTATGCCCTTTGGTCACACAGCTGTGCAAGCAATACATAAATATTAGTCCATTGGTACATGTACATAGTACATGTCTTTATTTCTTTATCTTCACCAAAAGATTACAACAATGTACAAATCTATAAGGCTAAATGACATCGAAGGACCGAGTGCAACATACAAATAACAATTGGTCGTATATCCAAGAATTGGTAAACGATAGATAACGTTACGGACATTGTGTACATTTAACGAATGTACTTCCCACATTAAGTATACTAATCAGTGTACCCATAGCTGATAATTACACATTATCATGTGCTGTAATAACATTCTGATATACAAGAGTTGTCATTCCATCACTGTTGTTCAAAGCTGTTCAGACTTCAGCGGGAATCAAACTCTTAAAAAGTACGATTTCATTACATCAGTAAAGATCTCTTACAAAACCATATACATGTATTATCATAATGACAGTACCCAAACGTGGGTCCACTCACGATATAGTTTACATCAATCACATATACAGCAAAATATACATTGAATGAGGACAAATACTTATGTTAAGTAGATATATACAGCTAAGTCTCAACCCTGTATAGCCGGGAACGTTATGCAATAAAACATCGATATCATCTTACTACAAGATTGTGTTGTCTTGTTCTTTTATCAAGATGTATGCAAAGCATGCAATCCACGATTTCCGTTTTCACGAACAATACCGACAATGTAGCTGATACGAGGGTGGTCGCTTCTCTTTCCATTCTATACAAAGGCTAAGATGTAGCATGATACACGCCAGATAAATGTACTTATATTACCATTGCTAGAAGGTGATGTCTTCGGTGCCGCTTACATATGTTTGTGTATGTCTGTGGAGGGCATAACTCAAGAAGCTGAGTACGGATCCTTATGATATTTGGTAGGTGGGTGGGGGCCGGTCGGCGTTAAAAGAGAATAATTCAAGAAGGGTTTGAGGGATCCCTGTTGGTATACTTTGATGATGTATTTTTTAACGTCTGTGAAAAATACGTTCACGACTATCTATGAGACTCTGTTTTGGGAACCTTCGTGGTGATCTGTCGAAAACTTGGTACAATATATCTACAACAAATTAATTGGGAAAAAGGCCATGTCACATCACATCACTCAACAGCCATGTTCTAATTTGTTGTTTTACATTATACTGATTTTGACATCACTCATGTTAGGAGATACTAAATGAATGGATGAATGAAGACCTTCGGTTACCACTTGCGGTTACGTCGATCGAAGGTTGAACACCAAGGCCATTGTTTATATTGTATATTTTTGGCCAACCCAGTACAGGTCACAAAACTGATTCAGAAATACTAGTACATGTAAACGTGTTGTACTGTATCTAATCCACAGCATATACTTCGACTTCTTCTCGCTTTTTGGCAACGGCAAAAATTAAAAATGTAGGATTGTATGGGTTTAGCTATGATCGGTTTGTCCAAACGCATGAGGAATATAGATTTACAGTTCAATTCATGTGTCTAAAGTGAACATCACTGTTTGCTGGTTATATTACATTGTAAGACCTGCCACGCCTATCCACACCTATCACAACGGCTTCATATCAACATGGCAAGATCTGCAATATTGAATCGTGGATGATAACTGCATTAAAGCATTACATCTTATTTTCTATCGGAATAGAAACCTTAGCTTGTCCCATAAGCTTCACATTTTATTGTTCAAATTGAAACGTAGGAGCTGACAATGCTGCAGGGGTAGAAGCAAAAGTTTTCAACTCAATGTCGTCTACTTTCGCCCCGCTTTTCAAAGTTGACGCTCTATGGAGCTTGTCTCTAGGAAGACAACAGAAGACTTTGTCTTTCAGGGCTTTTCGAAACTTCCGACTGGCTAGATAGTACAGGCAGAAATTCAGACAGGAATTCATGTCGAATAGCATGGTAAAGGAGTGCCAAAGGAGGGTTATTTGTGGGGAGGTGGGCGATAGACCTTTGAAATACATGTACAGTTTCAGAACTTTCATTGGCATGAGAAGCACCAAAGCTACAGAGGACAGTAGTACCAACATGTATGACAGGGCAGTCTGGGAAGTTGGGTGGAAGCGCGCATGCGTCTTAACCCTTGACCTTGACATCCTTATAGCCCATGCAATCTGTATCGCGAAAATGCTTGTCAGAGTAAAAGGGACTAGAAAATGGAAAACTGTAGAGACCCATGTCAAGGAAAGGGTAAACGTCACTCCTCTGTCTATCGGTTTGCACCAATCACCGGTGACGTTACGGCCGTTTATGAATTTTGTCAGGTGACTGGGACCCACCAGCCAATGGTAGGGCAGGGCCAGCAGGAACGAGAAGAGCCACACCGCCATGATGACCTTGATCGTCAGCTTAAGCGATGATCCTACCCTGAAGGTCAGAGCACAATACAAATCAGTAACGTACTGTAGATTACTCCCAGCCCTAGAATATTGAAAGAAACTAATTTTCTACCCTATACCCTATACACTAGAATTATGGTTTTCAATCCTATACCAATTTCCATATATTCCAACATCTATTTGTTACCGCCGGCACCAACCAATACCAGTAGTCTCGCCGTGAATACATAGATTTAACGGTCTAAACTCTAGTGCCCTGCAATTTATGATAACGGTCACATAGCGAGCTAGATGATTTCTCAAGATGCTCACAAACCCCTAATCATAGCCTTACAATCGCTCGTGCTACTATCTGATTAACTGTCAAGCTGTAGATCTTTATAAATTCAGTAAAGAAACAGCGTCAAAGCGGGTATCTCCCTACACTGCGCCAAATAGCACCTGTTTCCGCCAGGCATTAGCCAAGTGACTGAATTCGGCACAATTCATTGCAACAAGTATGATAAGTGAGCATCATTTTATCGCTGCAATCTCCTTTTCATACACCTTTCATCATCGGATTCTGGTTCAGCTGTAATTTCAAATATCCTGCTCATCTGGGCTTCATGCGCAAATGCGTCATACGTCAGTGTGGCCACAGCGGAAAATCGGCACAAATTGTAAAGTTGGTGCAGTCCAGACGTCCAAAGAGATACCCGCTTTACACATCATGGCATGTAGCAATGCCTTACCTGTGTCTGAACGGGTGGCAGATGGCGATGTACCGCTCCACGCTGAAGGCCACCACCGTCCAGACCGAGGCGTACGACGCCGTGTACCCAACAACTACGTTGTACGAACAAAACTTCCCATAATACCAGTCGGGATCCGGGAGGTGAAAGGTCATGGTTTTGAGCGTGCGCGATAGGACCAGGACAGAGACCAGGTAGAGCAGGTCGGACACGGCCAGGGCTAACAGGTAACAGTAGGGCGGCAGAGGCTGCAGTAGCCGCCGTCTGCACCTGATGAGCGTCACGATGATCAGGATGTTACCTGGGGTGAAACAGAAATCAACATTAGATTCTCCATAATCTTTAATTACAACTAATTAGTCGTGGTTTTCTATTGGAGGTGTGTTTACGTGTAAAAAGTGACGAACAATGTAATGATATATGACTGCATGGCCTCGATACACTGCAAAGACCTGGAAATGCAAATAGTTATTCAACTTTGTCCTAATCTTGACTCTTTCTAGTTCTAATAGAATTGATTGCCGGGGACTTGAGAAATTGTAGATTTTAACTAACGCTTCCCTTGAGTTTAATCACTCCACGAATCTTGATCTTTGATCGATTCGTGATCATCAACGAATGAATGAACGAATGAATGAAGATCTTCACTATACATTTTTGCACAACCGAGCTCAATAGAGACGCAACAAACACTACAGTATTATAAATCTAGTCTATCATAGGGTTTTGACTTCTTCTCTGTAGGTAATGGTGAAAATGTAGGATTGCATGGGTTTAGCAATGGTCGGTTTATCAAAATGCATGAGTAATGTACATTTTCTAATAAGGGAAAACTGCCCTCTTTTTAACTTCATATGATATTTCTGTTATCAACATACATAGTGCAATCTACGATTAAGTGTACTTCACCTTCTGAGGTACACAACTAACGATTTCTTTGATCTAGAGGCGTGCGGTTATCAATGAAAATATCCTATAAGTAGCAAATGAAATCAAAGATTTAAGTTTTAGTTTCGGTTTCTTGAAGTTCTTTGAATCGACAAAACCTGAGAACAACTGTATATCAAGCAAGCAACGTACGTCTAATACACTCTATCTTTGTGAAATACAAGGATGTCTACGTGTGCATTTCTCCACATTTTGAACTTGCACCGAAAAGGAAATTGTCAGCAGTGTATCGACGCTGGTATTACATGAATTGGCATTGGCTTCCAATGAAAACTCGACGTTAACATCAGTCATCCGTGGCAACCGGCCCTGAAGTGACGACACTCATACCTCATCCGTAACGCAACACGAGATTGGACAGCTTTTCTAAATGGTGCATTTGGCGTCGGGGTATTCAAGCGCCTGATGGAGGATTCTAATTCTGTTATCAATGCTTCCCATATTCGATATACAGTGAGCCTCCAAAGTCTGTAAAGATCTACTGGCTTGATACCAACGACATTCTCTCCTAACATTGTCAAGCTTTCTCTTATGACTTTAACAATTTGGCCGACAATGCGGGTAAAGTAATAGAAAAGATAGTTCCATGTGAGGATGAGGATGGGACTAGGTGAGGTGAGCTGAGGTGAGTCCCATAGCCGTTTTGAGGCCGTAGGGGCTATGGGCTGTTATCCAATGTGTTTAGGGAAAGGTTTACAAGGTGAAGCCCGTCCCTCTCCTCCTACGGCTTTATACCTCCCCTACGTAAATCAGGTACCAGTTTACACCTGGGTAGAGTGATCATGAGGAAGTCTGTATTTAAGTGCCTTTACCAAGGACACAACGTCTAGCTAGGAACTCCAGGAATTGAGCTCGCTAGCGCCACTAGGTTTCTCCATCCCACGCAGTAGACATCAATCAAAATTTGTAATATCAGTCTAATCTATTACAATAGCTACGCTTCATTCAAAGTCTCCTGACAGCTTGCCAATTTGGAGTTTCTATTGAGTCGTTAACCATCGCCTGAGTGATGCTGTTTGTTTTCCGTAAAGAAAACATGTGTGAACTTTCAGGTCCTGTCTAGTGGAAGATGGACGGGGTAAACCAGGCGTTCTACATTGAGTCATTGACTCAAGGAACACACGACTGTGCACGTGCGGACAGTCACGTAAGCCATGTCAACGTTTCCTGCTGCGATTTAGAGGACGTCTGCATCATAATGACAGTAAAACCTACGGCTTTTAAGGGCATCTATTCCAACACAGACTGCTGAAACCTCATAGTTGAAGTCAATTGTTAGAGTTTAAACTGGAAAACAAAACGATAAGTGGCAACTGGTAACTGCAATACTTTTGATAATACCAGTTTATGATTATATATTGTTTGACGATGATTGAATTCTAAGAATGGTTCTTTCTTGCGTACGGGTTTTTGGCAGAACTCACTTGAAAGCACTCAAGGTAAGAGTAGGATGAAGTTTGGAGTCATTTTTATAGATATACATCTACATATCGGGTTGAATAAACCGTGTGTCATATGACCATAGAGAAAAGCTTCCAGTATTTCACATCCCACAAGCGCGTAATTATTGATATCACCAAACATACGTGAAATCAGAAGGATTATTCTTAATTTTATTGTTTGTAGGCAAGAAAAATCGTTAGCTATTGAAGGCGACGCAAATGCATGGAATGTAAGTAGAAAGTTTACATTTGCAATCAAATACATACTCAGTTTGTACTATCAAATGTCCAATAGCCCAACAAACTGCACGAGTTAGCTTAATTCGTACTGAAACAAATTCATAGACATGATGACCATCCCCCAGCTCTGTCCTGCCACTTGCTACATTTATCAAATCGAACACCACAGAATGTCTACCGCAGGTCCATTAACAAAGCATGCTGACAGCTCTATGAAGTAAGTGAACCTATTTGTTTGAAACGGAAGAAGGAGGGGAGGAAGGGGGATGAGGAAGAAGAAGAAACAGAGCAATAAAAAACAATATATTCCTCCTTCATGAAAGGTAACGTAGATGTCAATATAATAAAGATTTTGCTTTTCAGAACATTTCCATTATTTCTTCCCTGTACATCCTACATAGAGCACCTTTAATGTTTCTGTACCAAAGATGTTCACCTGTTCATTCAAATCACGTTGCACTGCGTTCCGGGAGAAAGGCTTTCCCGACAGCCCCTGGAGACTGGGGACGTGCCGAGCTCACGACGTCATCTCGTGAAGTCGTGATGCTGTTTCAGGAGGATTAGTCAGGATTTTAGGGTCGTTTGTGGTCGATTAATCAACAAATTATGTCACGAGCATAGTCTTCTGTCGACCTCGCCTGCGCAAATGAAGACTTAGAAACACGTACATTGTACGTAAAATATTCCCTAGTTGTTTCAAAACTCATCATGGTCGGTGAAAATACATTGTAGGAATTCCTTCAACAGGTTGGCAATAATGCAGAATCTACGTCGTTCTTGGTAAATAAATCAACAAATTATTTCTCACAGTTATATGTATTCTGCTGTTAATTTCGCCTGCCACACTTCAACCTTAGAACCAAACAAATTATGTCACTTAGATAGTCTTCTGTTAACGTCGCCTGCGAAATCAATACGTATGTAGAAAAACGTATGTATGCCCTAGTTGTTGAAAACTCATCATGGTACATGTGTAGGCCACAAAATATGTTGTAGAAATTACTTTAATAGGTTGGAAATAACGCAGAATCTAGGTCGCTCTTGGTACATACATCAACAAATTGCGTCTTACATATATATTCTGCTGTTAATTTCGTCCGTGACACTTCAACCATAGAATTAACCACGTATGTGCTGTAGTTGTAATGTTCAATGAATCTTTATTCACCTCTTGACTTTGGAGGAACATTTGGAGGATGTTTCGCGGGTTTCCGCAAACATTTCTGGTCTCCAGACACACGACATTCTGAACTGTCTCGTCAAGTCGACATCACAAACACCTTATGATATATCTCTGTAGCATACCTTTCGACTGGGCCATGAAAAAATCGACCTTCTACGATGATTCACGGCGACATTTACCGCCGCAGGACAGTTAGTTTTTATACGACATACCCGCAACACGATAGTGGTCGATTAATCAACAAATTATGTCACGAGCATAGTCTTCTGTTGACCTCGCCTGCGCAAATGAAGACTTAGGAACACGTACATGGAATTACTTCAACAGGTTGGCAATAATGCAGAATCTAGGTCGTTCTTGGTAAATAAATCAACAAATCATTTCTCACAGATGTATATATTCTGCTGTTAATTTTGCCTGCGACAATTCCACCTTAGAACCAAACAAATTATGTCACTTTTTAATAGATAGTCTTCTGCCTTCGCAATAAAATCAATACTTAGAAAAACGTATATATGCCCTAGTTGTTGAAAACTCATCATGGTAGGTGCCGCAAAATACATTGTAGAAATTACTTTAATAGGTTAGCAATAATGCAGAATCTAGGTCGCCCTTGGTACATACATCAACAATTTGCGTCTTACACATATATTCTGCTGTTATTAGTGTTAATTTCGCCCGTGATACTTCAACCATAGAATTAACCACGTATGTGCTGTAGTTGTAATGTTCAATGAATCTTTGTTCACCTCTTGACTCAGGTTGGAGGAACATTTGGAGGATGTTTCGCGGGTTTCCGCAAACATTTCTGGTCTCCAGACACACGACATTCTGAACTGTCTCGTCAAGTCGACATCACAAACACCTTATGATATATCTCTGTAGCATACCTTTCGACTGGGCCATGACAAAATCGACCTTCTACGATGATTCACGGCGACTATTACCGCCACAAGACAGTCAGGTTTTATAGGACATACCCGCAACACAATTTGCTATCGGAAAACTGTCATACGCTGTGTATGAAAATTTCATTGCAATTCTTACCCGTGGGCTAATTGCAGGTGACATGAAAGGGTATATATAATATAATATAATATAATATAATATAATATAATATAATATAATATAATGTAATATTATATAATATAATATAATATAATATAATATAATATAATATAATATAATATAATATAATATAATATATAGCAAATTGAATATAAAGGGATCCGGAGCCTAACAGGTTTCATACATTTCGTGCTGTAGGAAACAGTAAAAATATATACTGCATGTGCTTTCTTAAATTATTGTTATCAACAAGAACAAAAACAAATACATTATGGACTGAATGGTCATTTAGAAGAATAGAATCCTTCCAACACCATCTGGTGTATAAGTCGGTGCCCATCCCGTTCCTCTAGCCCTTGGGCCATACAGGAGTACAAGCGCAGCAGAGCTAATGAAGATAGCCTTCAAGTTGTAATGTATGTTCCGTGAATAGTTTCATCAGGTTGGTACGTCACTGAATAACAAAACTATTTTTACACAACCATTGGTTTATTCTCACCAACGTTTTGGTGACCGTCTGCCACCTTCATTTTCAGGGAAATTCTGGCACCTGTCCTGCAGCACAATGTGAACCAATCAGAATTGCCCTGAAGAAGGTGACAGACGGTCACCAAAACGTTGGTGGGAATAAAGCAATGGTTTTGAGTCTCTTTATTCAGTAATGTATGTTCAACTTCCATACTATTTCCTATAAGTACTTTTCCATTAGTTGCTAGATGAACATGTGTTTTTGTAACCTTATACATTAAGAGTGGGCATATGGTGAATGATTGCGCATGCTTTCTCTCCCTTCACGCACAAGTGCTCACAATCAAGTTGAAGGTTCCCAGCGCTGTGACAGACCACATACCCCGCACAGTGGCTGTTCTCCGGGACAGAACGTTCACAGCGCTCTGACAGGCCACATACCCCGCACAGTGGCTGTTCTCCGGGACAGAACGTTCACAGCGCTCTGACAGGCCACATACCCCGCACAGTGGCTGTTCTCCGGGACAGAACGTTCACAGCGCTCTGACAGGCCACATACCCCGCACAGTGGCTGTTCTCCGGGACAGAACGTTCCCAGCGCTCTGACAGACCACATACCCCGCACGGTGGCTGTTCTCCGGGAAACGTTCAACATGCTCAGGGTCAAGTTCATCCGGAGAATAACTGAGGCCACCGGCGGGATCAATAGCGGGGAAAATACTCCACATTTTCCGTATAACTATAAGGTTGACTGTATGCAGTTTCTCAGATTCGGAAAAAAACGTTTGCGGTATATATGCATGGTTATAGTTACCTTCGTCAACAAGAATACGTTTTCGTTTGTCTGTTTTTTGTGTGTGTGTGTGAACATTATGACAGGGTATGTTGTAGATGGTTGGCAAAAAGAAGAAATGGTTGGATTTTGCCCCCCTTGGCGGCTGTCCACGATACTGCAGTGGAATCTCCTGTTTTGATATCTGGAGTTCTGGATGTGCTATGGTCGATTTTTACTTGGATATATAGATCTTGCGGAAGGGGTATTCTTGTAGGGCTGAGCGTCTATGGACGTTCTTCGGGGGCAGAGAGAGAGGGAGAGAAGTGTATTACTACTGTGTTGGTTTTGCATTGCATCATACGTCGTACTCTTACATAGGTCACAGCTGATCTCCCAAGGTAACGATGTCTTGTAAGATTAAGCATATTGAACCAAGGCCGACCTAGAGTCATCGAGAAAAAGGCGTGGTCGGGTTCATTCGTCCTCATATAAAGCTGCTTAAATGGTACGAAATTCAACCTTTAAGCACGTCTTAAATCATCTATGAACGTAGTTTATCCGTATGGTTTCCTAACGCTTTACAAGTGCTTGAAGACGAAAATTTTTAGTATAAAAGGAGAAAGATTAATAACTTGATAATAATACATATACATGTAGGCTCCTTTGCTTGGTGAATAAACGGTTGCCTGAAATGCTGAGATATGGAGGTTTATGTGGTCCTGTGGCGATACAAATGACATGCAAACCACACTAGTGAGTGATCAGTATTACCTACATAATGGGAAATCAGCAGGTTGTCATTGAATAAGCCATTCTCACCTTACAACTTGTGAAGCATATAGAAATAGAGCAAGCTGCAGTCCCAAACCTACAACACTTCTTCCTGACATCAAAAGATATCTGCTACCAACAAGCAAAACCATACATAGCATGTCCAGCACATACAGATACACGCGCACACGCTCTCACTCACACACACACACACACACACACACACACACACACACACACACACACACACACACACACACACACACACACACAAAGCACACACAAAGCACACACAAAGCACACACACACAAAGCACACACACACACACACACACACACACACACACACACACACACACAAAGCACACACAAAGCACACACAAAGCACACACAAAGCACACACAAGCACGCCCGCACACATATACACACGCACACACATAAACACGGGCACGCAAACGCGCGCGCGCACACACACACACACACACACACACACGCACGCGCACGCACACGCGCACACCAACACGCACACGCGCGCGCGCGCACGCGCGCAGACACACACATACACAGAGACAGTCACGCACACACACAAACACACACACACACTCAATTTAAACAAACACACACACACACACACACACTCAATTTAAACAGATACAATCACGACAATACTTCCATTTGTCACGGGAATAATAGATGAAGTACGTTCATTAGACTTAGAAAATATAGTGATTGAGAGTTGATATGGTTCTGATATGACAATAATTTTATAATCTCTTCCCCTATGACACCCGGGCCTGTGTTCTCTCAACTCTAATGCATTTGTCTGCTCATTTGTCTGTTCGTTGGATGACGTATGTTTGAGCCAATGACTAATTGTGCATCCTTCGTTAAAGGTTTCATGGAAAAACTATCCGTGGCATGAGGTAATCTGGAAGTTATAATCCCATGATAAACGGTTTATCGTAGAAACCTAAATAAATAATTTTCGACAAAAAAAAACTTAGGTTGCGCCTTTCCTGCAATCTTAATGTCTGACAATTTATTCGCTGATAATGGACGTCTATTTGGTAACAGAAATACCAAAAAAAGCCATTGAAACGACATTGCAACATGATTCGATGTCTACAATTTGTAGTACAAATGGGAAAATTTTCCGGACGCTTCGCCTAACACACTCTTCTTCAGCTTTACTGAGCAGAAGAAATCAATATTACTGCATTAGACTTTAAGAAAAACAAGTCAAAGTCACTTGACCATGAGGTAATCAAGGGTAAAAGGGTAGGTGCATAGCGTTCTAGAGACCTTAGCGGCAGTGGGCTGTTATTCACTGTGTCTAGGGCATGGCATTTGAAGACGGAGCCCGTCCCTCTTCCGACATCTTTTACCTCCCCAATCGACCTCCTCAACCGAAGTCAGGTACCCGTTCTTACACCTGGCTGGATGAAGCAAGGAAAGTCGTTTTAAGTACCTTTCCCAAGATCACAACGTCTAGCAAAGAATGGTAGGAAAGAAACTTTGGGGCTCTCAGTCCCATGTCAGCCAGCCTAACCACCAGGCCACAGACGCCATAGAATGCACATGCACACAATTCTTGGACCACCACCGACTGAACATCGGTCATGATCACCTCCAGGGTAAGGAATACTTTAATCCATTATATCCTCTTAACATGCGACCTTATTTGCTGGCGTTTGCCAGCATTTCGGCAACCACCCAAGTTTAATACCCTTACAAATGTCCTTGTCCGCGCTTGCTGATCCAGAAATTAATTTGAGAGATTTTATCAAAACCACCAAAGAATTCTGTGACAAGGATGGCAATTAAGATTGCATGACAGTTATGTTTATCGGCCTGATATTTAGACTGACACAATCTTTGTGCGGCTGAAGACCCGTCAATTAAATTTCAAGAGTTTAAGGGTCATGTCTCATTCGTCGCCCGATCGTCGCACGACTTTCGCACGATGGTGAACTAGACGGATTCTTGAAGCCCCGTTTACAAATCAAGAATTCAGCTCGGCCGACTTGTCAGCGAGCTCCAACTGGGCATTTTCGGCGGGAGTATGACCGGCGTTTGGGCGATTACGCGGGCTTCGGGCAACTTTTAACAGCTCGTCCGTTGGGATTTAAACCTCCGTGTGATGTCAGTTGTGCACCAAAAAAAGCTGGAAAGACAATGACTTGAACTTTCCAGAGGGACACACCGAGCCCCGTCCAATTTGTGACGGTGCAGATTATTTGATAAAAAGTAAAGCCGATGCTCGGGCGATGTTGATTTTCGGCGAGCTCTGACCGATCTGGCCGGCGTCCGTATGAATTGTAAACGGGACTTGAGAAAGCCGATCTTTCAGCCAAACGTAACGTAAAAACGGCCGGGTCATATTCGTTTGTCTCATAAACCGAAAAGCACGAACGACCGAGGTTTCCATTAAGAGCACATAAAAAATGCGACACTCCAAGGAACAAAGGTTCCCCCTCACAGGTAATGGTCTGTAAAAGAAGTAGGGCCTGTTCTGTATTAATGTCCACCATAGGACCACATCTTAGGACGTAATGGATCTAAAGTACCGTTATCGATCGTATTCTGTCGAACAACCCTGAAATCCGTTTGCACAGTTTCAGTTGCATAAAGCTATCTTAAGTGAGGGTAAACTCTGAACAAGTTGAAGTTGAAGGACACTTCAATGAATTGTCTTGACTTTCTGCAACCACCTTATGACAAAGGCTTGCACCAGAGGGAAGTGTGAAATCAAATAAACGCCCAAACATTGAAACTAAAAGCACAGTTCGTCAACATGCGTACAATGTTAAATGTAATTTACTTGTATTATGAAACGTCATTCTTCTCTTGTACCCACTCCGTAAAATCATCAACTATCGCCAAATCAGATTGAATGTTTGTTTGACACACTCGTGTATACTACATACACAACGTCGGTAAATATATTGATAAGATAGTCTAGTTAAGGTGTCCCATAAAACGCATATAATGGAGGGCAGGGTAACTCCGAATGGTGTATTTCTTTTGTGATTCCAAAGGATGCAATAAGTAAAAGGATCTTTATTCGGTTAAACTTGAAATGTAATTAAATGATGGTAAAATCAATTTTTGATACAAATTATATTAGTGGGGAGAGAGTTAGATGAGAATGAAATAAAAATGGTAATCTGTGTTCAACACGTCATTCTGAATCCAAACTTTTTTTGCAAGAAGATATGCTACTCTCTCTATAACCAGCCCTGATCCGGGACGGGGGGCGCCATAGATGTTTTATAACTTATGATCCACTGCTCATGAGTCTAACATGACGTCACAGAAAGTGGATTGCTCACTCCTTGACAAAGACTGGAGTTGGACAGTCGAAAATTTGAGTATCCCTCATTTTATGAGGGAAATTACAATTCAACTTTCATTGTGAATATAATAATGGTGTTTATTTCGTAATTAAGGCCCTGTTCCGCACTACTTCACAGAACAATGTCTGAACTGTACCGTTTTAACTATGATTGTTGATCAAAACGTATATGCAGTTACAGATACAGTTACCCAACACAAGTCTGATTTACTCAAAATGGTAACACCTGAAACACACTGAAATATTCTAAAGCACTGATATAATTAGTAACGGTTACTTGAATACTGATATGCATTTAATGTATTTAAACAACGAGAGTAATAATCTATTGTAGTGAAAAGGTCATATTAAATATTCTAAAACCAATCTATGCATCATCATTACATACAATAGTTGCTATTACCTACGGATTACTATCAAAAATGGTGACTGATCTGGCTGACTGATTCAAATCAAATGATAAAACTAAGCTAGAATAATCCTTACAAGTATAATCCCGGGTCAGCTTACTTTTATCATTTGATAGGAAATTGCCTGAGTAGGATACAATTTCTGGTAGCGTAGCTATGTGTCAAAATTTACATCGGGGGCAAAATACTCTCAAACGTTATAGCATTTGGAAAAAAATATCAATCAAAATTGCTCAGTGCCTATGCGTCAAAATTTCATTCAGCCGCTATTCGCGTGAGTTGCGTACTCCGTGTGGATGACAACCCACTGTCTCTATGGTCTGGAAGCGGAAATGGGATTCTGTTTGTCTTTTGTATGTGGCACTGTGAAAGTAAGTTACTCAACTTACTGACTTGAGTGCAGTAGTGGCAAACAGTCGACGCCAGGCTAGGTTTAGCCTGGGTACCATCTTACCTACCAGAAGTTCGCCGGGCTTCAATACTCTCCCCTCCCTTCAAGCATAGGCTACCCCCACTAGACAGAATGAATATTCATTTATTGTGAAGTCAGTTTTTTTAGATAGATAGTAAATTTGTGGACACGTGCTGTGATAGCGGGACATGACTATCTAATACACTGAAATAAGTTGACCAAATCCACGCACACACTTCGCTCGAGTTGCGCATAGATGCTGATAAGAAAGGTTTGTTTGTATCTCGCTAATACTGCATAACCGGAAAACCATCTAATGGCGAAACACACAAGGTTTGTACTGACCAGTACAAGCTGAATATCCAGGCAGATTTATTTAATTCACTCACCCCAGGAAGGACCCCTTTTCTTTCCGATAAAAGTGGTGCTGTTCTAAAACACAGGACCTCCATTTAACGTCAAATCCAAGGCACGTACCTAACCGACGCTAGGTATTCATTTACACCTGAGTGAAGTGAGGAAACCGTGCGCAGTGCCTCTCTCTTTGGCACAACATCGGGGCATGTCGGGGGTTTCGAATCCAGGACCTCTAAGTTATGGGCCAGAAACATAGCTATATAAACTCTATGCGACCCCACGCGAGACTTAGAAAGAAAATCCACTGAACATAATTGGTTTTGGCAAAATATTCCGTAAAGAATTTCCGATGGCATTGAATCGTAACCGACACTGAGTAGGTAAGAGTCAAGGGGCAAAAAGAACGGCATATTGTAACATTCAAGCATGATTATATCCCAGCATATGGCTTCATTTCAAGTCAGATTCAATTTTCAGAAATAAGAACGGTTGCAACGACGACATGTTTTGAAGCAAAAGCAAGACAAGCAGAATGGAGAAATTAAAGCTGTGGTCAGTAGAAGACAGTGGAAGATATATCCGATAATCACATAATTCGGTTAATTACATAATCCAGTTATCTGTAATAAGTAGATCTGGTTTAATTATTTTCTCAAAGTATTACGTTTTGCAGACACTTAGGACATGTATGTACATTTAAGGCCGGTAGAGATGGCGACCTGCAGAATCACTGGTCTAAGTATTTATTAATTGTTGAATGAGACTTCGATCAATATGCTAGTCATGTCTAACGCTGATTTCCCATTTCAAAATCTTAGATTTTAAGTCAGCCCATTGATCTAGATTCCAAAGTGACAATAATCGAAGTTGAAAAATCAGACTTCGATCGGTATCTCTACTGGCAGGCTATTCTCTACCCTCACATACATGATATTATCATATATCTAAATAGTCTACAAAGTGAACGTTAGGTGTTCCGCATACCTGGAATTCCTATCGACGCAAAAACAGGAGGATACCAACGAAGAGTCTTCCGAAGCCATGCGTAATTGGCGTAGGGGTCTTCTTGAGGAGGCAAGGAGGTTACGGAAGAAGGTGTCTCGTCTTGGAAGACATCATCACTCCCTTCTGCCATTGTGCTGAGTAAGGAGCCAGCCAGCATCTGGAACAAGGGTTCTACGGTCGTCGCCATTGGCGGAAACTACGTTCTGGCTTCCGTGCGGCCGCGCCAGCAATTTTGAAGAAAATGGTTTGTAGCTATCAAGGTACTGCAGCGGGGGGTGGGGGTGCACGTGGTTCATGACATCCTTGGTTAGAATCATATGCAGATCGCTGCACCGGTGTCACGCCAAATTTATGCTCCGCCAGATTTTTGCTCGCAGGGTAGTGCGCGCACGCAGTGAGTGGCCAATGGGCGTAGGGTTAGGAGTTAGGGCTGAATTGGCTAGGGTTGTTGTTTGGTTAGGGCCAGGACGTTATATAGAAAGGACTGAGCTCATCATGTACACTTATATAACGTCCTTGGTTATGGTTAAGTAGTGTTGAGTTGGGGTTAGGTTAGGTCAGGCCAGCGTTTGGATAGGGTTAGGGTAGCGCGATCCCTTCTCGATTAGCGTTAACTTCGACTTGAAAAAAAGCTATGGCCTATGAGTGCGATGCACCTCTCTCCCCTCGTATACCGGAAACCCCCGAGAAGCGTCGAGGCAAATATTTGGCGAGGGCAAAAATTTGAATCGACACGGAGACCTAGGAATCAAAGTAACATCATGCATTTTCTTTATAGACTAACAGAAGGTACATTTCCGTACTTCATATACCATACAAAGTCATATTTCTAGTTTCTGAGTTAAGAAAAAGAATATGATTGTAAACATTTTATAACATTTTCACCATCAGAAAGAAGCCTAGTTCACTTATATATTGTAGAATATGAAATGTGATAGCTTGACACTATGTCTGTATATATTTGTAATAAACTATTCGATTGTTGTGATCTGTATTCAACCCAGTAAGTATACATGTACAATAACTAAGGGTCTTTTTTCTTTCTTCCTTCCTTTCTTTATCAAGAACATGGAGGTCCAAGATGAACAGAATTTTTTCACTTATTCCAGGAAAATATAGCTTCAACTCTTGACCTTCACAATGAAGCTATTTCTTCTCCCATTGCCCCATCTGTTCATGACCTTGAGCCTTCTCTTTATTTCCTGTAAAACGTCCTTTCCGTCTCATGGTTCTCTGCACGTGTAATGGCTGTTTGACTTGTCGATGCACCCCGGTGGGTGTACTATAGGATATACCATGGGGTGCACAATAAAGGTATAATTGCATATACGTCATATGCGCGGCTCGTCAAAGGAGCCGTTTGTAACAGGTTATAGCAGGATTTCCGATATCAACCAAACTAATTCATCGTTCAATGCAAAATGGAAAATCAAAAAAAGATCTCATTTTCTTTCTATCAAACGCTATTTCCTGCCACATGCCTTTGCCGGTGCGTGTACAATACGTGCACTTAAAGTCTATTAAGGACTTCACATTGGGTCTAGAAAGATTTCTTTTATAGATTTCAGCATCAGGACGTCGGCATTGTGCGCATCGTATTTCTATTACACAGATCTACGTTGTGCAATTACACACAATTTCAATTGCAACAGTAAACGGGAAAGCATATTGGACATGTTTTCTATCGCTCAAATGTTTAATCAGTGACGTGAGGGCTTCAAGGAAAATGATAGGGTCGGCAATAAAGTTGGTCATATGGGGTCCATTATCTCACGCATTGAGCAAATAACCAGACGTTTTTGCTCGCTTCTTTGACTCAGGATTACGTGGGCTACGTGGGCGATTTGCAGCATCTGTGCAGTCTAAAAGTTATTCGCTGTTGTCCGTGCTAATCGATCAACTTACAACCATGCTGTGAGTCTGATACATTTACCATTATAACATACACGCCACCTGTCGGCACAGCAGATAAATCCACACAACTTCTAAAACTGTATTTTCTCGAATAAAGTACACACCTCAATTAAAATACGCACCCCTGATTTGGGGCAAGTCTCAGACAGATCTGTGGGACTGAAAGGTAAAAGGGAAAAACTCAAATAAAGTACGCATCCCTTCTCCACCAATTTTCAATATACCTTGATCTGGAATAATTAAAATATATGATTTTCCCCCCGATTATTTGGCATAAAACAACCTGGGATTACACTGAGAATTGCCTACTGCAACCTATAAAAATCACAGAGAATGAGCTGGTAGAAGAAATCAGCTAGTGCTAAAAAAAAACACAGTTGAGTATGTCGAAGTCACTAACTCCAAAGGATTGTATGCAAATGCCACTCTTATGTAAATCATGTTCAGACAGTGTAAGACAATACGAAGACACCACCAATGTGTATGTTTGTTAACCTTCAAAGAATTATAGCTCCACCTTGCTTTATTCCGGACTCTTTTACCATTTATCCGTGCAATAACCTTTACGCATCCCAACACGGCAACAACTTAAAGCATCTTTTAAATTTTTAAAAGTTTAAAAGTGCATACTTTAATCTATTCGAGAAAATGCGGTAGTGAACTTTGTGCTGAAATCTAGGCTTCTTTTCTCTTTCAGGTTGGCCGCATCGGTCAGATCCATGGGAAAGAACTATCATAGTAACAACAGCAGGTTTCTCCTTCTTTCAAACTAACAGCCTTAAATTGCATTGGCATATACTAGTAAATCACAACATGCTAGTAAATTGTAACACAACACCAAAACATCGCAGACGCAAATCTAAAACCTTCTCAATTCTCAAGGTACATATTGTAAAAGATAAACCGGATTACGTGATCCGGAAGTTCCTTACTAACACGATTAGTGCATTAGCGGTGTACATTTCACAAGATCAGTTCAGGGGCAAAGAGAGGTCTTTGAACTTCTTTCACCCTGGTACAGAAGCGACATCTGGCGGCACAATGCGACAATACCTGGCAAATGTTTCCCGATGTAATCTCCAAGCAGATGTTAGGAAAATCAGATATGTCGATTTTGAATGGATATCAAATGTATATGATATCGATCTAAGGGGATTACTTAACACAACTACTGATAGAATTATCATTATAATATCAGTTTCACTCCGCCATGCAGTGCACTTGCATATTGCCCAGCTCGAAAAAGTTCCCGGCAGTTCATTTCAGGTAAAATTTTACACTGATAAAACCATGCATACATGTTTCACATTATGAAAAGGGCGGTCTGGTATTTGTTGTAGCTACTAACATCGTTTCTGACAAACGCGGCCGTTTCAACTCGCCATGCCCTGGATAGCCTCCATAGCAGGCTCTCTATGGCCTTTTTCGGCACTTTTGCTGGCCATTTCTTTTTGTACTGGGTCGCTGATTGCTGGCCTTTTCTAAAATGGCCGGCTGTCAGAAAAGGCCAGCAATCAGCGACCCAGTACAAAAAGAAATGGCCAGCAAAAGTGCCAAAAAAAGGCCATAGAGAGCCTGCTATGGAGGCTAGCCCTGGAGTCGTTGCCAAAAAAACACTATTGACAAGTCCTCGTCATTTCTCGCGAGGCCTGGCGAGACTTGTCACTGCACCGGAAACGACGAGGTTCACCTGAAGTGGAACACAAACATCGATCGGACGGCAGTAGCACGAGCTCCGCTCTCTTGTGTGCCCGATTGTGGGCTACTTCAAGTGGTTTTAGAGGAGATTACGGCACAGAAACGTCGCCTGAAGTCTCGGTGAGTTGACTTTTCCTCAGAATATCGTTAGATACGGCGTATTTTTGCAGCTTGGTGGAGATTTTAGTCCCGAAGCTGCATGTACGTACCCAGCCCCGACCGTACGCAGTGCACACTGCACAGTATGGAAGCCAGTGTCGTGCCCTCTCGGCTTTAGGTCACTTTTGTACACATTGCTGGGATAAGATACATCCTTGTGTATTCCTTGTGCTAACATACACAGTGCCGTCTTTCCACGTGTGTGTATAGAGCTGTGTAGTTGTGCTAACGTTTGTAGCTTTGTACTTTTGTCGTGCAGTCAAAAATCTATTTATCATCTAGTGCAACATGCGACTTGAACTTGTTGAAGTAAACATTTAATTGTCCAGACCTAAACTTTCGCATATCCGATTTCCTTAACGTTTTCTCACCTGTAGCATTTGCCAAATACTATTTTTTTCGTCAAACGCAATTTGCAAAACTGGGCACGATCACATTTGAATAAACTGAATGCTCTCAAATTAAGCGGTACTTTTGAAGACGTGCTCTCAACATTACCTGGATTAAACTCGATATGCCGGGCTCTACCGACCCCAATCCGGGTTTATCTGTGGCAGATACTGCAGCCAGGACACGCCTTCCAATTCTACCTCAAGTAACGTCCTTGTTATGCCTGTCAGAGAAATAATTACGGACAATGAAGGGGTAGAGAGAACGGGAACAATGTCAGGCATTGTTTGCACCATTTAGTATTTCCTCTTCATTGTGCCACTACCCAAAATTTACATTCAGCACAAAATCTGTGCTAGAACAAAGCCTTAGGGCTTGGAAATTGTTGTCTACCTTACAAAAACAAAAGGATTTGCAAGGTAACTATGCAAAAAAGACGGTTTCCCAAAAACTTTTCTTAAATTTTACGGATACACTTTTGGAGGAAATCTAGTCATGCACAAAATACTATAGTGACTAACTTCGCAAAAATCTATAGCAGTGGAAAAACAGCCCCTCCTAATTTTATTCCTGTGTATCTTTTTCCACAATGCTTCCATGGCCCAAGGCATTTACTCTATTCACAATGGTATCTCCTGGAGGAGGGGACTTCCGTTTCCTAATGCCACATCTTCTGGAATTTGCATAATAGATTCCCTTGAGGAGATTCTCATGCTGGATTGAATGTCTCTTGAAACAGTGGTAAATAAAAACATTGACAGTTGATCCATGGGTTTAATAACAAGTCAGGGATTTAGTGCCATTAACAGTCTTTCAAATGGCATTTACCTATTGAAGAAGCATTTAGAGTCATACCCATATTAGTATAATCAAGTTATTACAAATTTTTGACAGTTATGAATATAGTAACTTTGACTCCTTTCTACCTGTACAACTTTGAAATGATTGTGCTATACATGAATTAAGATGATACTGTGCATTTTTTTCCACCTTGCATCAAGTTATTTCCTTGAATCCATTAATCATAATTTGTGGCTGTTTGATCATTTTTCTGTATAATTTCAATCTTGTAACGTTGCAACTTTCCCCCAAGTGAATGATAAAATGTTATACATGTATATGTATAATTGGAATTGGGTATTTGGGCATACGATACTACTGGTCAGCCGTGTAATCTTGACATAGTTCCTTCTCTCATTCCAAGAAAGCAATATCTAAGATATTTTCCTTGCCACTTCCCCTTCCTCCCCTTATCTGAATCTGAAGTATTCTGAACTGATTTGAACACGCTGTGCTATTGTACAGGTTGAAAAGAACTGTAGACAATGCAGAAACACTCTTCTTTTTCCCTATATGTGACTGGAATTATTATTCCTAACCTTTGTTAGTTTGTAGTGTTGCAGTATAGATTTGACAACAATTTGTACACTCCTAGTCGTTTAGAGGAGAGCTTTGAGTTTAGTGAACCAGTTTTTCAAGTCAGCTGGCCTGCGAATGTGCCCCTTCCTTCTGTAAAGTGATCGTAAAAATGAGAGGACATCTGGATCCAAGGAAAAGAATTCAGTTTACGACCACCCCCTTGGGAAATTACTGGCTTCTTCACTAGTTTGATGGCAGGGAAGAAGACAATTACAAGATGTTCTCCAAAGATAAATGCTTTGTAGTGGATGAGAAGTTATAACCTCTACCAGGCCTCTGGGTCAACTTTGAAATGCAGTATAAAGAGTAGAGTACTGGGAAACAGCTAAAATTGTAAACTTTACAAACTTTAATAGATTGAGACTAGTGAGATTTAAGAGTTTTGCACTTTTGTTCTTCAAAGAGGCTTGCAAACAGGGTACTTGTGGGATGTCATTGATTGTATGGCAACTTTCTTGACTATCCTCATAGTGACCAAAAACACTAGCGCAGAATATGTCATAGTGCAAACATAAGGAAATATGTGAAATTTATTGGTATGAATATGTCATACGTTGCCTGAACCTTTCTTTACAAAATGTCAAAATGCACATACACACAATACTTGTGTTTGACAGGGGAGGCCAGGTAGACATGACAAAGTAAAATATCTGACAGGTGTTAATGTTTCTCTTGTCTACTGAGTGCTAAGTTTGTGAGTCTATGTTTGCAGACACCCACTTTGTCATAGGAGTGGATTAAGCCGCTACTGTTCAGCTGGGGGAAACAGATATGCAAAAATCGGGCAAATAAACAAGGGACTTGAAGTTGGGGTCACAGACTGGCTTTCAGCCAAATGGAGCCTTTAGGTTTTACAGAAAATCTGCTGAGTTGTAGCTGTAGGAACTTACAAAGAATGTTTGTCTTTAGAAGTGGGTTGAACATAAATTACAATGCAGTATAGCAGTTACTCAAGCAACAGTGGATAGATTTGTGAATGGTCAGAGAAGCATCAACCACCATTTGTAGGAAAGAGGATTTAGATTATAATAGTTATACTTATAGTTGTCATTATTGGGTTGTGGTCTTGCCATATCTTTGTTCTCTTGAACACTTGTTGTATTAAATCATGCTTGAGAATTTATACATTTTGTACTTAGTTTTCAGTAGAATTAAGTTGATGGCTTTGGCTAGATGTAGAGATTGTGGGTTTGATTCCTGGCATTCCCGACAAGACTTCTTGTCCTTGGGTAAGACAATTTTACATGACTTTCCTACCACGTGTATAGATGGGTGCCCTAGTATTTTTATAGTAATAATTAATAGTTTACCTTTTAGAATAGGTCTCCCTTTCAACTTACTGTACAGGGTTTGTTGGGAACTTTATTGCCAGAACACCTGTATTTTCACATCCGGTGGGGTTACCACCCAACAACAGACATATATTGGTACATTTGCATTCCTAACTGAACAGGCTACACTGCCCTTTTTGTGTATATTATCCCCACCAAAGGGCATTTCAATACAGTGCAGTATACCCTACCTACACAAATGTTTAGGTTGTTAGTTGCTTTTCAAAGGCTGGTCACTCGATAGGGCTAAATGGAGTTAGGATTATAGATAAAATGCCACATGTGTATGGCTAGAGTCTTTGTCTGTGATGCTCAACCAAGGTATTCCAAACTGAATGCTTGAACATAAGTAGACTACTTGGAGATGATATTTGCAAGTCAGATTGTTGTCTTTTTGCATTTCCGTTTACTAGGCCTTTGTTGAAACAGGAGAAGGCCGCAGCACATGCATGCATGCGTCCGTTTACTCTACACGAGTGCACAACAAAGTTATGTCTGCAAAGGGGCGGGTTTGTAAAAAGCGGCGGCTCGAGTCGGGTCGTGAGTTGATAAGGTATACTTGACATTGCTTTTTGTGCTGGAGAGGGCGATTGTTTGTGCGCACGGCCAGTCGGAAGCAGCATTATCCCCAGTCTTGAGTGGCTGATAGAATTTCAGCAGTTTTTCTTGTTTTTGGTTCCGCTGTGTAAGTTTATGTAAGGTCTGTTGGCCGGATCAGATTCATGTTATGAATGCCCAGAACAATCAAACTGTTTGGTTTGTGTCCGGAGGACGCAATAGTCCAGCCAGACACAAAGAGATGGAAGAAAGGGCGAAAAAAGGCGTGCCAGAATTAGTTGATCAACCTAACCACAGCTGTGTCTCTTGTCTTTTGACAGCCCGGCTACAGAACCAACTCATTAGGCTATTGCTGGAGGGGCTCTCATTAGGCAACCCCTCACTACGAGCTGTTTTCCAAGGCAGTCCGACTGTCAAAGAATTGGCAGAATCACGAAACCCACCACAAGTCTGACCAAGCATGCCACAGTGAAATGTAGAGAGATCCGTCGGCCTCATTAATACATTGTGGAGGCAGGATGTCTGAGGGCTTACAGCTGGCAGTATAAACTATAACTCAGGCACAAAAACTAACAGTGATTGCAGCAAGAGCAATGAATCACCATAAAACTGTCCGCGGTGCCATTTTGATGACAAAAGTCAAGTGAAGTGTGTACACTCCTTTTTATAAACTACAGAAACTTTTTGACTAATGTCATCCATTGAAAAAGGTCACCCTTGCTACACATGTACTTTCCAAAAGCTATTACAGGTGCTTGAATAAACACCACACTTTGGACTCTGCAAATAGTGGTAGCTAGAAAAGATACTGTGGAAAACCGTTCTACCTGGAGAATCTGTTATGCCTGAAGAAGGGATAAACACCCAGTTTTTTTGGTTGTTTCCAGGGCAAATCTTTGTATGTGTTTACCAAGCATGACCCGTCATCCGTGCATTTGTGTTATGTTTGAGGACAAAATAAAGGAACAGGGAAAAAGGAGTTGGGGGCAAGCCTTTGGGCTTACAACACAGCAGTAGTAGAGATTTCTTCAATTAAGACCCTACAGAGAACACTTCTTAGGCACGATCTACACACAGTTTTTCCCGATATCGGCGAGCCTACAACCTCTCGCCGACAGCTTTTTTTCATCAACTAGATGGAACTACTATATCGCCATTGCGATATCGGGAAAATTTCTCCCGAAAGGTCCGGACCATTCATACGAATACTACGATATCTTACCGATAGCTTAGCAGGGGTCCCCGACAGCTTCGCGCGTGTGTAGATGCTTCCCGACGTCGGGAAGGCTCATTAGCATATAACGCCATGTGGAAAATCGCGCTATATGTTTATGACTGCAAGCGCCATGGGTGTCCGGCCCCCTGCGTTCTAGATCCCTCCCGACATCTCCACAGATATCGGTAAAAACTGTGTGTAGATTGGGCCTTAATTTCACCAACGACTCCGCTGTAACGTGAGACCCCTGGAATACTTGTGGCAACGCTCGGACCAACCTAAGCTTATGCTAACTACCAGAGGAGAAAACATGAATTCAGAGTCTTAACCTCCTTCCTTTGTTGTTGCGCACATGACTTGAATGAAGAAGCCAGAGAAAAGTATGTCCCTTGGCCCATAGCAAATACTTGTGTAGCACACCAAGTCTTTGCATCTGTTGTTCTTGGCATTTATTGCATTCCTGGTGTTGAAACCTTGCTTTGAAGGAAGTAAAGCGCACTCTGGCAAGGGAAGAACTTCTTTTCAGCCTTGTGACTGGTGTCGGATTGAGCACAATGCACTCCTGTTGATGTAAATACAGATTGGGCTCGCTGAAAAAGAGAAGTCCAAAATGACATTGTGTGGAAAGGTTTTGACCAGTCGGTCAAATTCTTCCAGCGAAGGGGTTTCAAAAGGGGGAACAGTTTGACTATGAAGAACTGGGACAGGGTAATGGTACAGTAAGAGTAGCATGAAAAAATGTGTCTTGTATCCAAGGAAAACTAGACACAAATCAGCACCCTCCTACAGAAAAGAGATATAAAGGAACTTTCGGCATATCACCTGTTGTGCCAATTGGCCAATTAACAAATTTGCATCTAATTGGTTATTGGATCATCACATGACACCTGATTTTACTGAACAAAAAAGAGCACATGATGAGAATTCTGTGTCATTCAAATGTTTATCCATTGTGTCAGAGGTTGGTGAGATAGAATTTACATTTTCAATGTGTAGCCACTGTTGTATTCCCAAATGTTTTCTCACATAAACCAAGGAAGCTTGTTACAAGTTTTGGGACAATAAGGATTTGAGGTAGGAAGGCATAAATATAAGTGATGCTACTAATGCATAGTCAATACAGAATTTTATAGTACACAAATGTAAAAAGAAAGGAGGTTCTATGACTAGACTACAGGTATTTTCGTCTCAATTTTTATCAGAATGCCAGTTTTTGAATTAGTGAAGTTATTTGATAAGAAGGATTTGTGCTTGAAGGAGTGTTGCATAGATCAATGGATCTGTTGTATGTGATTCATAGTCAATACTCGAGGCAGTACTTTATGGCTTGCTAATGTAAAAGGGAAGGAAGCCCTATGGCTAGACTACAAGGCCTTCCCTTCCCTCACAAGTGGCCACCACTACAGGTGTGTTAATTGCTTCCTTTGTCTGACCTTTTTGTCACCCCACCTGTTGGCATAGATTTTCCTTTGAAAGCATATCATTACCTGTGGACAATACCCGCCATGCATATCAATGAGTTGGTGCTCTCACAGCTGTTTTTATAGGTAGATGGCAATCAAGGCCCCTGTTTGGTGCCATTTGAAGCCAATGAATGCTTGCAGACAGAGTCAAAGTAGGCAACTTCCTGATAACAACTTCACCTTATTTTGGGTTTGAAAAGATGAATTTGATACTACGAGAAATGCAAATGAATATCTCTTGAACTACACTGGCTATATGCTATGTGTTTTTCAGTTCTTTGGTGTATAGAATTTGACTTTTGTTGCTCGAGATTGCAGTGCACTAGCTAGTCTATTCACCCAAATTGTATGATAAAAGGCATTTTTTCAAAATTGAAAAAATGCCTTTTATCAATTTTTAGAATTATTTCAATCATGACAAAACTCACCCTCCTTCCCCCTACCACTGCAAAATTACGAAAAAGAAATATAGCTATATCATATAGCTATATTTCTTTTTCGTAATTTTGCAGTGGTAGGGGGAAGGAGGGTGAGTTTTGTCATGATTGAAATAATTCTTAAGTAGTATTGGTAGTAATGCACCAGAAGTGCATATTTACAGTGTTCTGAATTTGAAGTAAAGGGGTCACCACGAAGACAAAATCACCACAATCTGATGATATACAGGTGGATGCAGCTGTCGGAAAGAGTTAGGGAAAAAGTGGAAAGGCTTCTTACAGGTTTGTTGCCCCACAATGAGAAAGGAAGTCTGGCAACACAACTTTAATGGGAAGGATTTGCCCAGTCCATAATTGGATGATTCACACCACTGAGTGACAAGAACAAAACTCCACATAGCCTAGTGAGCAAGAAATGGACTGCACAGATGTTTTTCCTTCCTACAAGGCCAAATGGGCTGAGAAGTGGAGTCTACAGCCTTCCTGTAATTCCTAACCCTGATGACAGCAGGAAGACACTTGACCCAAGGGATAGGGATCACACTGATCTGTGGGGAGATAAGCTAATCTAATGATACCGGATCAATTTAAGGGACAATCCAGCATGAAAATGATCATTGCTACTTACTTCTCAAATTACATGGACGTTTTTCAACCATCTCCCTGATGCTAATGTAATCCCACAATGGAGAAATATGGATTTTGTTCCAAAAGGCTATACAACTTGCGGTATAAACTCAAGGTGAAGCCAAAGATCTTACATCAATCAATAGTGTTTTATATTGCCTAAATGCAACACATAATATTAGTACTTAAATAGACCCTGACTAATAGGGAATTCTTAACTCACCAGTCTATGAATTAAATATTGTACAGTAGAAGCCAGTTAATTTCACAATGGATAACTGCGCACTTCTGTTAATTGCACAGAATCCTGAAGACCCATAATGATGCGGTCCTTGCTTTGTTGCACCATCCGGATAATTGCACAAAATGTGCTGGCAAATGGGGAGTGCAATCAAACGGCTTATACTGTAGTATATATTTTTCCTAAATCTTAAACAATCCGACAAATTTATAAAACTAATGCTGTCCCTGTTTCTATTTTCTTACCTTGTAAGCAATCATATAGCTTTTGAAAATTGTACGGGAAGTTGTTGAATGGTACTACTGATCGAATGTAAAATCTTGCTTACTTCTTTATTGATAGTTCCAGCTGAGTTCCCCAGACCCTTGGTTCACCCCTAAGAGCCCCCCATATTTGGAATTTTTGTGCCAGGGCAGGAGGGTAAGGTGATACTGGACAGGAAGTCTTTGATTCATGCCTAAAGGCAGGTGGGAAACAAAACTGACCAGCAGGCAAAGGAACTGTCCATCTGTGGAAAGATAAAAGGGGGGAACTGAACACTTAGATAAGTTCATCTCAAATATTTTGCTTTGAGTTCGACCAAAGAAAAAGAAATAGTAATTCTGAATACTTAGATCTAATCTGAAAAAAATGGGCCAACTTTCCCATTGTTCTTCAAGCATGTCTACAGGTGCCAACCTGTGATGCTTTGACCAAACAAGCCATTACCGTTCTTGCATAGCACTTACTTCTCTACAGTCTTAGTATCCAGGACCTGAAATCTAGTATATTTTGTGCATTGGATCATTGAAGGGTAGAATATGATTATGGCATTTTCATACCAAAAGTGAATGTGGCATCCTTCGTACCTGAACAAGTCTCCATTGCAGGGCTCCAGCTTGAAATTTTTTGTCCCGCTTACTGTTTGGGAGCCTATGTCGTTAATTTTCATTGTTGAGTCCATCTTTAAAGCTTATAAAAATAAATTTTCATGTTTCATGTCATGAATTTCAGATGTTTTGGTTGGACTGAGTGAGATTTTCTCTGTCCCAGCAAGCAATTTTTAATCCTGGGACTTGGCTCGAGTCCTTGAGACAGCCCAGAACAACCGGTGTTTAAAACTTCAATGTATGATTATTCAGGTCACATTATCTTCAGAAACCATAGTAATGGTAGCCCTGTTGTCTAATTCAGTAATTGGACTAGTGAATGTGGAAAGAATTTATCCCCCCCTGCCAAAAAGTGGACCTTTCCAATAACAGCCCCCTGTTTGATGGGGATGACAGACAAAGTGTGGGAGGGATATTTTCTGTTTGCTTTCTTGTCAACAGCAAGCATTAGGCCATGGAGTGGGCAGCTGTGGATGGCTGCACCTTTGGAACAGCCAGCGGTATCAATGTCCGTCCCAGTTTATGTTATTACTCACTCTCCCAGGCCCCTACAGTGGATGCACATTTTTGGCTGCATCATTAGAGAGTGTTGGCTTTTGTTTAGGTTGGAGCTGTCGCGGAGGAGTCATATTCTATAGATGTTAATTGATATGAGGCCCAAGTGAGATTGGATATCTGAAAGTTTGTTTGGATAGTTGTCAACTACCATCCAAGCTGAACCCTCAAAACTTGGTACCAGGTAAAAGACTGGCACAGAAAGTACAACATATACATTTGTGTACTTTATGTTGTACAAGTTGTACTACTATACAAAATATAGTACATGTTTTTGATTTAAATGTATTAAAATGTTTTCCGAACTTCACATGAATTATGGTTATACATTAGTATGGTAAACAAAACTTACATTGTTACTAAGACATTAACATAGTGACATTTGACACAAAGGTATCAGAAGGAATAAATGACAGCGTCATTTTCAAGGCCATATTAAACCAGATGATGTCATACACCTACCTGCACACCTGGATGACATTTAAAGTATCACACAATGGATACCCAGTGTTAATAATACAGCTATTGTCTATCAGATTCACACCTTAGTTGCATCATTTACATATAGCTTAGGAGTCAAAGGTACATGTACACGTATTGTTTTACATATACTAATTTTTTTAATTTTTGAAGACACTACTGCAGTCAAACCTACTAGATACAAGTGACCACCTCTACATAAGGACCACCTGGCCAATGTTTTTGATTATCCTTAGATAAATTTTCCCATTTACACAGGCATTAAACCTCATGATTAAGATTCCTATCCATAGTGACCACCTGTCCATATAAAACATATTTTATCAGTCCCATGTATGGTCTTTTTGTCAGGATTGATAGTGTATTTCCTTTCCACTTCTACTTCCAGAGGCATTTCCTTATGTTTCCCCCATCCCTGCTCCACAACTAATGACTCACTCACTACATGTATCTGGTTTATTGTCTGTTGCTCCCCATCTTGCTAGGGTTAGCCATGCCTGCGCCTCAGATGTCCCCTGACAGTCTAAGACCTTTCCACACAGTCTTGTCCCCAGTGCGTCTGCTTCCTGAAACTGTTGGCACTCAGAAATGCAGGGGGTGGATGTAGTCACCCTGCCAATCTTCTGTTTTCTGTCTCGCACACAGCACAGATGTGACACTTTTCAACTCTTCTGGCATTGCAAAGTTGATTTCATGGATAACACTGTCTAGATCTACATGTAGTCTGTAGACTACAGTTTCCAACGTAATTGAATGCTAGTATATACTGTTGTATTAAGCTTAGAGAGTACTTATTCATGGGATGAAGTGTCGTTTTGTATGCGTTAGGTCGAAGGTCAGTGCTTGGCACCTTTTCCAACCAGGTCATTGCCAAATGGAGCATTTAACCATGACCGACCCAGGGCTCTGTTGAAGAAATGTTGTTTACAACTTGGTTTGCCAATAGAAATGGTAGCCAAAGACTTGTTAAGCATTCAGGGTGTAAGCAGACATGTAGTTGTTCACTCCTTGCTTAAGTTGCTATAACGTATAAGTTCCAATGTCTTATATTTACATATTTGCTACAAACATTACAACTATAGAAGACTCACAGCAAGGGAAAAATGGTCTGCCAACAATAAGACTTTGCCAGTCTCTCTAAATTGGATTGGATTCTGAAATGAAAGTGTAAATTTATATGCCAGTCAAAATGAAGTCAAGCTAAATCTTGTACCTTTCTTTCACCTGCCTGAAGATTTATGTAGCTTTCTGAAAGATCCCCTCTCTTGTTGCCACATGAAACAACATCCTCCCTAAACAACAGTTACTGCTCCGTCCCCAAGCCAGGCCAATCTTCCCTGTGGGCCCTGCTGTTGTACTATTCATGATGGATCAAAGATCAACCATGTGACTCATCCAGCCTCAATGCGGGAAATGCATCAATGCGTTTTTCCTTTGCCTGCCTCTGTAGGAAACAAGACCAACCAGTTCCCTAATCCTCTGGAAATCCCGGACAGAGGGAAAACACCACCAACTGTTGGAGGTTTCAGAGTTGGGATCATCTCTCTTCCAAAGGTGAGTTTGTTTACTGATTCTACAGAGTCTCTCAAGTCTAAATTTCCTTTTTTATACAAGGTTAACCTTGAAAAATACAGATAATGCTGTGTCAAAACAAACCAGGAAATAAGGGGCTTGTCTTGCATACTAAGTTGTTGTGTATCACTTATATGTACCCAAACAGTACATAATTAAAATCTACCTCCTGTTTTATTGGACTAGGAATGAGTAGGTTAATGCAGTTCACTTCATTAATGGTGATTGACAGCTGTCTGTCAATTACTGGTGTTATCGATAGTAAACAAAAGCAGGACAGTCAACTCTTGTGCAACCTTGTTATAACATTGCCTCCATGAAAAATGGGTTTATTTTGCGTTTGTGTGTCTGTGTGTTTGTGTGTGTGTGTCTCTGTGTTTCCCAATATTTGTTGTCAGAACTTAGGAGCCACTGGATGTTTTGTGATATTTTGTATGTGGGAAGATGAAGGTCAAGGTTGATGATGGGCCCCCTAGCAACCTTTCTTGCTACTGCAGCAGAGCTTCCAGGTTTTATATCTTTTGCCCTGAACGTGCTAATTAACCCTGAGTCTTTCAAAGAGAGTTTTCTCTTCATTAACTATGGGTTTACTAAACTTTACATGTTTAGTCTTTTTGATAAAGTCGTCAGTTTATTGGCTTGCTACGGACTGGCAGTATACGAAATGCCTTTCATTACTTCCTCTGTGCTCTTCAGTAACTAGCACAGATTCTTCTGCCTAGAGGTCATCGCACAGTTATGAGAAAATGAAGTAAAACATAATTTCTACTGACACATTGGAACCGAATAAAGACAAAGGTTAATTTGAGATGTCCCTGGTAATTTTCAGCTGTTCAGAAGAGTTGCTTGTCATGTCAGTATATGGACAGAGATAGTGACTCCCCTGCCATCCCCAGCTAGTGTCCGGATGTTTGGTCAGGATGTCAGAAGTCCCTGGTGTGTCCTTCTGCCACATAAATCAGGCCATAAGGAGGAAGAAACACAGCTTTCCTGTTCCTGTAAGGAGGGCAGTCAGTGTGTTATGATATACTGTAGAGGACTTGAAACCAGGCCAGTTGCTGAATCAGTGAAGCCCATGCCAGTCTAGCTCAGCATGAAGGGACAATTGATTTGTTTGTGGTTTTGAGGAGGAAGTACCAAATTGTGTGATTCTGGCTCCTATGCAAATGTTGTTTTCTAGAACTAGAAGATGCTATGTCCCTTCCCAAAACTTTTCAATATTGGAACATACATGTAGGGCTGTCTCCAGGTTAAATTTTTTTCTGTCTCTCTCATCATTTGGGAGATCATGCTGTTTTTCTATGTTAAATCTGTCATTTTAAGCTTAAAGTTCATTTCTATGCTGGGATAGAAGGACAGGTCCTTGAGACAGCCCTGTTTGTGAATAGCATGATGAAAAAGTTGGACTATGCCCAACAGAAAAAGATGACTCAACATTTCACTATATCTTCTTCATGTTGATGACTGGAAGGCTCAGGACACAAACAAGCATTATTATGTAGAATAGAAGACATCTCCAAGGAGATGTTGGCAAGGTAAATCTTAAAGTTTCCCGACTGGCATTTTTTGTACATCCATAGTCCAAACATCTGCTTGGAGATTAGAATAGAAGCTATTTTTATTTTCTAACAATGTCCAAATATTGTTAATGGACAATACCTTGGCTAAAGTGGTCTGCATCCCCACCTCCCCCTTCCTGTCAAACAACTCTCACCAGTTAACTTTGAGGTTTGGTGTTTTGCTTGTTTCAGACATGTGACATTTTGTGACCTATGGTAGATTTCGATAGTTTAAACCACAGGCAGAGTTCTCTGTGGAAGGATGTCACCTTAGGATTCCTGGTTTTACAACATATCCTCAACACGTCTTCATTCATTTATTGAAACGTTATGGAAATCTTGAAACCCATTTCTGTATCAGTATTTCAAACTTTGAAACAGTAATTTTAACAGTCATAGTAGTACATGCTGTAGCTGAATCCTTAATTAGTACACATCAAAAAGAGCCATTACTGATGTTTTATAGCATAACTAGCTGCAGTTTGCTTCTTTATCATTATACCAAATCAGTTTTAAGTCAGCCCTAGCTCTTTGGAGCCTTGATGTTTTATGTCAGTGTGACTGTCATTTGCAGTGCTTGAAGGTCAAATATTTTACAGTACGTGGGAGACATGTTAATGTGTACGTCTGGGGATTTTTCAAATAAATATCCGCCCCTTGCGAGGAAGGGCCCACTTGTTATAGCACGACCACAGGCTTCCGCTGCCTGTTTACAGCACTCGTGAGTTAGGAGCTGGAGTTTGATGTCTGGAAGGTTGCAGAAGGAAAAATGTTGTCTTTTTTAGTCCAGGCAGTCTGGGAATGTACTTGAAGGTCATACCAATCTTTGCTTGCATAGGACAAATTATGGCAAATTGTTGAAGAGACTAACTCTGCAGAAGGTGAAGGTTAAGCACCGATTAAAATCCCCAACAGTTCAAGAACAAGCTGCTAGGGGGCTCAAAACTATGTCTCTTCTTCCAATGCCCAAGAGCTATCTTCCACCCAAACTCACGAGAATCTATATATTTTTTCCAAACCACAAAGTGTCAAAACCGAACGCTCTATTGCAATACAATGATAAACTGTTAGGGGGCCCAGAATCTATTAATGTGAAGGTCTCGTCAAGACCTACCCACCTACCAATTATCAAGACAATCCGTCCAGGCCTTCTTGAGTTGTTGTGTTCAAACACACACAAATGTTCTCAAAAATTTTACCTTGGTTAAAAAACTTAAGTTAAAAATTGTTAGTTGACAAGAGACATTTGGGTGTGGAAAGTTCATTAGGCAAGCAGAACATTGAAGTGTCCAACTTGTAGACACAGACTGATCATGTCCTGATAGTGGAGATTATCCTACAAGTGTTCCCTGTAGATAGGTCCCAATCTGGAAAAACTCACAACAAAATGATAGACACCACCTGGCCAGCAACAATGAGCACCATAAACACCCTGTCCTAGTAGTAAACTGGCATTCGTTAAACTTCAGGTAACGTCTTATTTATCGTTTCCTGTTTTTCTGTCCTGTTGAGATATTTTATGGCTGTTTAATTGCACACTGTTCTGCAGTGTGTGAATTAAAGTTCAGTTTGGATTTGGATGTGTCCTGTTTTGGGGTCAGGTAGGTTGGGGATTTAAATGAAGATCTCAGGCCTTCCCGTACATGTTTCCATTGGTTTATGTTGCCTAGAAAGAATGTGTGGACACTTGAATAGGAGTTACAGGAACATTCTGGAAAATGATTTCATTGCAAAGCATTAATGATTAATCATTACATCTAGAACCTTTGCCAAGATTTTTCCAGTGCCATTTGTGTATCAGTTGCCAGCATAATTTTAGAAGATTCAGCTTTATTGGTCCTTGACATGGCAAATGACATTATAAATGTCACATGAAATGCGCCAAGAATAACATTCCATAAAATCCTTGTTGTTACAATCCCAAACATACATAATCACATTTTATTAAAAAGACCTAGACACTGGTTTAAATATAGCAGTGGCTGAAAGACAAGTGGACATAACTATGTCAGCAAACAATAACGTCCGTAGAATTTACAAGAGAAAAAGTAACTGCATGTATATTCTGTACAGACGCAGTACTAGTGACCTTTTGCCACAGAGCCGCCATCACAAGTTATAGATGGATCCTTATTATCTTTCATAGGTACATGTAGGTAGGGGCAAGGAAAACAAAGGTCAAGTTCAATAATTGGCAGCTTTCTTCTTTTGATACTTTGCTATGATCCTTTTCTGCATAAAAAATTTTCTAACGTTTTTCCGTAATTGACATGATTTTGACTCATTTGATTACTATAAGTGCATCTGAAGGACTGATGGTTACACCATCTGTTTTACAAATTGCTTCTCTCCCAAAGTTATAATGAGGATGGCATTGCATCTTTCTTATCACTTGCTTGTAGGCCTCTGTCCCTGAGAGATATGAGGTAGCCTAGAGAAGGAATGAAGAGATTATGCTACAAGGGAAGCCAAAAATCCACCCCTCTCTTATCACTGACGCCTATCTCAGGCACCAGACCATACATGGCAAAACGCATATCTTTGTTCCGCATCTACAAAGCCTTAGGAAAATATTGGCGGGCCGAGGGCATTCAACACTGTGGATGATATGCACATACTTTAGACTGCACCTGCAAGCTGGGTTGGAGCGTACAATGGTGTCAAGTCATGGGAAATTGTCGCTACTGGATTACAATATTTCCTGGGCAAATCAAAGAATTTTGTAACGGAATTGTTCAGGTGGTGGAACTTGAATCCGGTGGTGAAATTGCCCAAGGATGCGTGCCGGTCTGGCATTTCAAAACAGCCTGTATTTGGAATAGTAATGGCCTATGCACTAATCCAGTCAACTACAGTCAAACTGAAAACCACATCGGACTCCACATTTTGTCCAAAACTCTTTTTGTTATCACCTTAAGCAATCTGACCTCCAAACTAGTAAGTTAGAAAGCAGGGCTTTCTAAAGGTCCTTCAGGTCTGAGTGTAGGGATTTTGTACTGTATCCTTGTCTTTGTTTCTACTTCCAAGATTGCATCTACGCTTCTTCAGTTTGTTTATCTTCGAGAACCTTTGGAGTGGATGTTGGGCTCCGGATGAGGACCAGATGATGTTGGCAAACGGGACACTGGACTTGTCATTTAAACATATACCATACTTACTTTGTGTTTAAAGAAAAGTTTGCTGACGGCCAGTTTGTCATGGTGTTCGAAAATGAACACCTTTATTTCTTGAAATTGACATTTACAAATTAGCAATCATCATTGTAAACAGCCAATTGTAATAAACTCATATACGCATGCATGATTTAAAGATTTTCTTTCATTTCAATGTTATGAAGACATAAGTTGGCCTGAATTCTGAGATGTTTATACACCCCACGTATTCAGCTCTATCTCTTTGTATCCTTCAGACTTCCCTCTGCCGGCTGTCCAATACATTGGTATTCATAAATGCCTAAAGGGTGGAAATAAAAACATAACGACGTCCCTTAAGACGCACATTCTTCAACATTTCAAAGGAAACTTGTCGAATTCCTGGGATTACTTGGTTAGCTACTATGTGAAAAATGTCGTGGGACAGGAGCACGGAGTAACCTTTCCTTTACTGCTTTAGATAAGTTTTTCCAAATATTGACTGATTGAGACTAATTATGCAAGTCAGGAGGTGGACGAAAATTTGAGTGTTTCTTTACATTATACATTGTGAAACTTGCCTTGAAACAATTTGATGACTTTGTGTTATTACAATGGTTCTACTTAAGTGTTGATTTATACAGAGACAAATACAGTTAACTGAGTTACCAGACAGGTATACTGTATTAGAGTGTATACAGTTAAACTGTTGAGATGTCAATGTTACTTTTCAAAATAGATACAGTTAACCTATGAATATTTCAATGTTTCTTTTCCTAATTGATGGTGGGTGTATCTATGTTTCTGGCATTTCTCAGAAGCCATGCTTGTATTGTAATAATCATATTTACTAATCATGTTAAACAAATATTTTCCACCAAGAGACAATGCTGCACCCTGTCATTAAACAGCATTATCATCCTATATGGTATGTTCAAGGAAATGTATACAAGTGAGAAAATACAGTTTTTGCTTTCATTTAAACTAACGTTTTAAATTGGTATTTAAAAAATCTGACAGTTAGAAGAGTATGATATATGGCATTCTGTACCAGATTGTGTAAGCTAGAGATGCTGTACTACAATGTACATGTTTGTGTTGGAAGGGTCCATGCCAAAGGATTTAGTACTTAGTAATTGAGAAGGCCTGGGAAGCCCCTAGCTAGATAGACAACTTCATATACACTCAATCTAGGTCGACACCTGGGTGTATAAAGCATGTAGGATTTACCACCCAATTATCCTGCAAACAGGTACCCTACAATTATCTGAGCAAGATAAAAAGCACTGTAGGACAAACTCTGACCCTTTCACCATCTGTAAAATTACCCTGCCAATTGGTGGCATCCCCATGTGGGGCTAATAATGTGGTGCAGATGTGCGTTGGTTTGTGATTACTGTACTGTATGTACTTTTCATACTGATGTTTCCCAACTGGTGTACTTGTGGTGGTGGGCTGAGTTTATGGCAACCACAGGTAATGAAAAATAATCTATGGTTCTAGAACTTTCTCATTTTGGCTGAGCCAATTAGATTCAGTATGGTCATTCTTGAGTCGTTGCCCCACTTCTTTTTAATCCGTAGCCCTTTCTCTTTCTTATCCTATTGTTGTTCCTCTTTTTTTTTTAAATCCAAGTGGCGTGGTATCTTCTGTAAGGAGAAGGAAATGATTCCGTTCAGCAGATAGATCTAGTAGTGGCCAGTACTCCATTGTGACTAACTAGTCTTGAATACACACATGTGAGGTGCATCCAAAATTTGTCTAATGAAACATGCATTGTGTTACCTTAAGGCATGCTGTAATCTATACTTTTGTCTGTCACCAATAGTTGAATTCCCAGAGCTTATTTGAATTTCAAACCATGTGCAAAGATGATATTGCCCATATAGTATTGTAGATCGATGGTAGATCTAGATATGGGCTTGCATAAGGACTTGGGGCATGTACATAAAAGTAGTTTCTGTACAATGATATGCAAGAGACATAACTTGAATTATATTATGACATTGTATTACATGTATGTATAATTGTGAGAAGAAATTTTGAGCTTTAATTTGGCGAAGTGACCACAGATATATGACAGAAACCCACCCAAGCAAAGTTGTCGTATAAGAAGGGCGTATTAATTTTCTACCCATTGTTACCTACAGTTGAACTTTCTCCCCGTCTGCACTATTCCTTCCACCTCATTACCTTAACTACCTGTCACACCTGTGGCGATGACGTACCTGTAAACCGCACGCACGTCAATGCCAGTCTTTCCTGCGTAGGTTGACTGTCTGGTCCCACCATACCGTGAGCCTGGTTAATTTTTGGAAGAAGGCCGGTCGTTTAGCGTCCCTCAATCGTTCTAATCACCTTTCTGCATGCAATGGGCATTATGCTTGGGTGACCAATTTCAATTGTCGTAAAAAAAGGTGACATTTTGTTGGTCTGTGTCTGTCTTTCATAAATATGAAAGATCTCTGGTCTCTTTTCATTTTCATAAACTATTCATTATTTCTTGCTCAGTTTGTATGATGATTTGAGTAATCACTTTTATATTGTAATTACGAAGAAGCCAGTTAGCATGAACCCTTATATAAATTCGTGTTGGTTAGGGGGAAGGTCAAGGAAAGAAGAATTCATGTAGATTAGTATCTTTGCAAATGTGTTTTTGGTATGCTGCACTAAATAACTCGTGCTGAAACTATGCCATGTATTTATATTGATCCAGTGGTATCATGTCTTATCTAATCTAATCATCGGATGTCCCAGTCACAATGCCAATTATGATGACCATATATGCAGTCAATTCCCCTGTGTAAACCATGGTCTTTAAACATGCCCTTTAAAAATGTGATCCCCTAAACTTTCAACATTAAAGAGACAATGGTTTTTATTGTTGCACCTTTAAACTGCTGTATAAACATCAGAAATATTTATAATCAATATTTAAGCATTATTTATGGCTGGGATTAACATTGATTTTATTGATGCATATAACTAAATGTAGATACTAAAAGCACCTATTTTGATATTTTTCATATATTAATTGTACTCTTGTATTTATGTATGATTATGTATGCTTCTAATATGTTCTTAATACCAATATATTCTAGTTTAGTTGAAGTGACTAGATACCTTCGTATCAGTATATTCTTTGACACAACCAAAAGTAGAAAAGGTCATGCCTTACCTGGACCCCTGCTGTGACTTTGTGATCCTGCAATAATGGGCCCATATAGGGAGGATTATAACCATTTGTCCAGGTTATAAACTCTTTACAACCAGATACTGTATGGAATGATTGTGGACTTGTAACATAACAAAAAGTATACACATGCCTATAGAACTAATAATCCTTGCTTGAGTCCGTTTATTGCGAGTTACTATGTGCTAAAGTTGATCCCCATATTATGCCAGTCTTGCTTTTTCATTGGTGGCTTATGCCTAATGGGTGTAGCCACTAGGCGATTGTACTGTCTTTGGTGCAATATGGACTGCTAGAACTCCTCTCAATCTGACACTGACAGTCCATGGAACAGAAGCAAAGGGAACACAATACAAACTGTTTTAGGTTAACAGACATACACTTAGCTTAAGTGTTGTGCCAGCCATAGCCTATCTGGGTTTAGATGACAAGTGCACTAGGGTGGAGGTAAACAACATAACCTCGGCTGACCTCTGTCTTCCCCCTCTGGGGTTTAGAAATGTCAGCCACTAAAGCTTAGTCATACCAGCACCAACAAAGGCAGGTATTGTCAACTCTACTGCTGTCTTATCTTATCTTTAACTTTCTCACAGTCTGTTTTGGAGTGGAGTGTTTCCTACACTTCTTGTATGTGGTGTTATTGACAATGGGCATATTGTTGATGATTTATGTATTACCTTCCCTGATAATTTTGTTGACATGTCATGTCGCCCTCCTACGACCTCTGTTTTTCATTTATATTTGTCATAGAATTTGTTGCTAGAATTTTAATGTTGATTTATACAATTGATATGTCACTTAGCCCTTACAGTTAATTACAAAAATGTCAGAATATGAACTTGTAAAAAATTGCTCTAATTCTAACACTACAATACATTTGCATGTATGTATATATGATGATGTACAATGTATATTGCCTATGGAATGCTGTAGAAATACATGGATAGTCTCTTTCAGTTGAATATTGCTAAAGTAACAAAAAATTTTTAATTCAGCTATCTTGTTATGGAAAAGGCTGTTAGGTCCTTGGTGGTGGTGGTTGGTTGGTTGGTTGGTTCTGTCACAGCCTGCTTGAAAATTCTTCCAATTTAAAATTGTACGAGCTACAATAAAAGTGGGACCACGTGGTAACTTGTCCCAACTTTTAAACAGTAGCATATAGTCCCAGCAGGCCACACTGTTGTTGGCACCACTTCCATGTACATGTAGTGTAGGTAATAGGATTATCCCCCATCAAGGTTTGTTAAATAACTGTGTGCACACTGTGAAAATTGATCACTTCAATGCACTGTGCGCACTACTATAAATACTACCTTCTTTGTTCTGAATTTTATGGTGGAATTTAAAGGGATCAACCGTCAATTAATAACAGTCCTATTAGTAATTATCTTATTACATACCAGTGAAGTTATTTTTATGCGTTTAGATTGCAAGCTTTCCCCATGGCATTACTCAAGTGTAACATACAGGGAAGTTATTAACAATGATGACTGCCACACTGATTGTAAGATAAAAGGTCATGAACTTGGTTTCTGTATTATTGTCTTCCACAGCCCTCACTCTCTTCATTTCAAAACCACAAATCATGCTTTCTTTCTAAAAGTGAACAACATGTACATGTTAAAATGACTTCCTTTTGTCTACATGATTTTTTCCATGATTTGTCATGATGAAGTAATGCAGATGGTCCCATGTACAAATGTGGTTGAACGTCATGAGTTAGTCTCAGGCCTCAAACCTTTACATGTAAAAGAGCCCAACACAGACTAGAGGCAACCTGGTTTGCTTGGCTAAAAACATGAGCTGTGGCAAAGCCGAATTACTAATTACTCAACTAGCCAGAGGAAAAATCATCATGATCCACCCTACTTAAGGATAACTCTGCTTTACCTTTCTTTAAGTTAGTTATTTGGACCACAACTTGCCTGTGACTGTAGTACAAACTTTATACTACAGTAATAATAAAGTGATATAAAAAAAATACTTAACCTTTTTTTACCTTATACTCAGTCCTCATCTTTGTTGTTCCAGATAGCAGCATGAAGCCTCTACTACTGTTGGTGACAGTTGCGATCTTCTGCCTTACAAGAATAGAAGCTGAGCTGTCACCTGGCAGCCCTAACGTCTGCTTGGTCCATGACACGTGAGTAGAAACCGTCTTTCTTATCCACATTTTTTCGTATTTTTAGAATAAGATGAACAGTGGTTTGCAATGTTTACAAAGTTGGCTGATACAATATTTGGGCCACAAAATTTTATGTAATAGTATTGAGATTTTCTATGAAACTTTTTACCATTTAGAAGTACAGAAAAGTTTAACCTATTTTGTGCCCCCCTCCCCCTCTTGATTATGTTCAGGGTGCTGGTCAGCAGACGTGTCTCTACAACAAAACCCTTTGAACAAGTCTACTACACCTCCTGTACAGACATCATCAACCTCTTCAGATGCACACGAAGAAGGTAAGTTTCCCATGTTGAAAAATGTTTTGGGTGTGTCTGTATGTGTCTCTGTGTGTCTGTCTGTGTGTCCACATATATGTGGTCAGTAATAACTCAAAAACCTCTGGATGGATTGTGATGATATTCGGTGTGTGGGTAGGTATTGGCAAGACAAAGGTCAGGGTAAAATTTGGGCCTTGTGGTATGTGACCTTAGTACTGCAGTAGAACATGTGATTTTTATATCTTTTGTCCTGGACAAGCTATGGTCTTGTTAGCCAAGAAGGCAATTGCAAGAACGATAATGGTATTTTTGGTTATGGTTATGGTTATGGTTACAAAATAACTTATAATGGTTGTTTATCAAGACAGAAATTGTAACATGTAGGCTAATGAATATTTTGTTTTCAAATTTAAACCCTTCAAACTTTATTGTTAATGCACATACATTAGTTAAAACAACTAAAAGGCTTCATTCACTTCTTTCTTTTAGTACCTGATTCGACAGAAGTGAAATATAATATTGATACAATTTACCTATACAGATACAGAGCCTTTGTTGACTTTCCTTCTTAGTATCTAAAGGTTGATTATTCAAGCTGGAGTGCCATAATGAATATGGCACGAGGTCAACAGAGTATTTATCCACTCAACAAACAATGCCCCGTCTCTAGTACCCTACCTGTCATTACTTAACCGAAGGTTGATACACTGTATTTTTCTGGCAGTTAATCTGTATATATTGGCAGGTCTCCTTTTTAATAACAGAGTTGTGCAACTCTATAGAACTGTTACTCTTTAGATGTATTGAAAAGCAGAACAAAACTCCAAATCAAACAGACGGCCACTTGACAATTTCCTGTGTTACCATAAAAAGCAGCTTAGATGTCCAGGCTTAGCCCTAGCCGACTGCACCTTTACAATCCAGGCTTCCTGTCCTATATCCCTAGCGTATACACGGCGGCGTAATTTTGTTGCGTTCAGACGAGGGTTTTCCAGACGATTGTGTGTTGGCAAAGACCGTGCGGGCATTTCTGGTTGAACGGTGCTGCACAAAGCCAGCTCTCATGCCACCTGAAAACATGGTGTCTCTGGTAAGCCTGCAGGCCAACTTAACTGGACTTTACACTTAGAACACAGAATTTGTACATTTTCTGTTAGTATCAAATGTTGTGGCAAAACAAGTCAGAAAGTTTTTCTCATGTTTGATAAAAGCTAAATGTGCAAAGATACACTTTTCTGTCCCTGTCTTCAAAATGAAGAAGTTTTACAAATAAAAAAAGATTATATTCTAGATTCATGTTCAAGCTGTAATACATTAGATTTTGTTATACTTTTTACTTATTCGTAAGAAAGTACTTTTACGAAGTAATTTGAATGATCTAACAATCGCGACTGCCTACTTCAAGCCAGTAACGATGACATCATCCTATAGCGGATGTTATTGTTCAGCTAGGGGCAGCGTAGGTATTGTTTTCCATTGCCTCCTATTTATGGTGGTTTTCAGACAGGAGACACAGCCATGCAGTTATGCATTCCTACAAAGCACTCGTACAAAAGCACTTGTACACTTGCTCATAAGAGAACCCCACCATAGCACCACAGCTGCTGTAGGTACAATATTGTTATGAAATCATAGAAGGTAGAAATACATATCAGCTTTATGTCAGGAACAAGGAGAATAGAAAGAACACAATGTTTATGTTTTCAGCTGTGATTGGGTTAGATGCCGGAGGAAACATTGGTGTTGTGGGTCTTGTTTGTTGTCGGTAAAAGTTCGAACATGATTTGTCAGCCGAGATGCTAGAGTTGAGAACAAAGGGGAGTGTTTGGTACGGTTCTGTCCGAATTGTAGACCACAATGGCTGGAGTATGCGAGGTGACATACCAGTGTAGCCACTGCATTTCAAGCATTTAGTGAGTTTCTGCTTTGTCACTCCACTTCTGAGGGACCAACCACTATCCATATAAGGCGGTACTAACTTCATTGTATGGATGACATCCATGCATGCACCAATTTTCATCTGTTTCTTAAAATAGATGGAAAAATTATCATATTGTAAATTAATGCTGCATAATGACCTAATGTATGCCATAAATTTGAAATATTGGAAATTGGATACATAAGAGTGAAGATGTAATACAAACAAAAATAAAGATGTGAATGAACAAAAGTTTAAGAATTGTTTTATTATATGTATTGTTTTAATTTAATGTTAAAATAGATTTTTGCATATTACCAGATAGTATCAATCATATTTTTCTTGTTTGATATAAATCAAATTAACAAGACCTGTAAAAAGTGATTATTATAATCACAACAAACACATTTTACCAAATATTGTTGTATTTATAGTTTGTGTTCTTATGTTTGTATGGCTTCTTGTATGGGTTGTATACCTGAAATAAAGAAATTTAATTGTTACATTATATTTTCTTAGGACTGTGTACAGAGTGCAGTATGAGTCCAAGTGGGTGTCTCAGGTCCAGGCTGTGTACAGGTGCTGTGCAGGCTATGTGGAAGTAGGAAACTACTGTCAAGGTGAGTAAAGAGCTTGGGAGCTAGACTATACTATGAGATGTTAATAATTGATTCCTATAATTACCTCTTATCATCAATGACATGCATTCAGCACCCATTGTCAAATCTATTGCAGTGGTTAAACATTTCTTAGAACAAAATGCATGCCATGATGAACTGTTGAGAAACTATATAAGAATGAATTTTTCCAATGTTCTTTCCACCAGCGGTTTGCCAGCCACAGTGTGTCCATGGAATCTGCCAGTCACCAAACCAGTGTTCCTGTGAGGCAGGGTGGAGGGGGCCAACTTGCAGCAGTGGTAAGTACTTACCATAGGTTATGTTTACCTCTTCAAAACAAGCAAAAAAGGCTTTACCCCTGAGGCATCACCAAAAAGAAGTAACAAAATTTGGATGACCTTGATGTCATAACTTTCCCCAAATTCCATATCAAAGATATGCAAACTATTTCACTTGCTGTTCTCAAGGTCAACCATTGTATTTACATGCTAGCCATCATACCTCACACTCTTTTGAAAACCTCCAATTCTAAGTACCAGAATGATCCTGTCATTAGTACAAATTAAAATTCCTTGCTACACACAGAAACTTTATACAGGTAAGCCATTGTTGTCCTGACTATATGTCTATTCTTCCAAGGTCTTCTACTCATCAATCTGTCCTTGTGTTGATCTACAGAGGCAGTTAGGGGATTATAGGATTAGTTAATCTCTACAGATCAAACTTGCAATTCAAACTTGACAAGGAAGACAAGAAACAGTGTGTTTACCATTAGGAAAAATGTCTACATCCCTTCAGGCCATTGGCTGCACTTTTGCCTCTTAGTTGTGTTATCCATTGACAACGTTATTCCACGTTTTTGTAGCTTTAGAAGATTTCCTCTTCAAGACCTTGCTGTGAATCTTCAATGGTGTTAAGACAAATTTGAGTAATGATGTTGAAAATTATAGGGTTTTCTTGGCAATTTCCAAAGATTGTCATTGAAAAAGACAGATCAAAGACATGACATGCAGTAGCTTGTCAATTCTTTGACTATACCTGGTAATAATACTCTACAGAAACAATATAGTACACTACAGAAACTTTCTATAGCATTGAAACAGATTACTTGGTTAGCATATTGTTACATCAAACTTACAAGTACCCGAAATGAACAAAGTTTCAGAAAGATTGGACAGTGGACTTTACTTGAAAAGTTGAAGATTTCAAATTATAGAATGCTGTAAGACGTTGTGGTATTTAAAAAATTTGACAAGCATTTTTAACTTGTTATGAGATACCGCTGAAAGCATGTTTTTGATTTGTTGTTTTGTTTAATGAAAGACTCTAAGTGCTGCACCACTTTCCCAATCTTTGCGCCCTAAGCCACCTTCAAAAAAGCATGCTTAGACTGTAAAACCCTGTTGGCGTCAATGGTTCACCCGTGCTTTCAAGTTCGTAATCCAGCTGGGATAAATGAGGTCACTCGGGATTATGTTGAGAGACACCTGCAGGATTTGACATTTGGATGTCACCTTTGGGCATCTTTGTCATTCACACAGGTCTCACAGCTACTGTAAATACTTTTAGATTTGCCATGGTGTTATACTTGTGCTTTTTGTGGAGACCTCTCCACTGTGAACTCCAAACCATAGTGAAAATTTTTGTTCTGTATTTTGCTGGTCTACCCCCTGGTTAAAGCACTTCATCTACATACTACACATTGTATTATGATGTGTTGAAAACAATTGTTTTGTCCCCTTGTAGCAATCTTGCCAAGTCGCTAGTAGTGGGTGTTTTTTAACTGGTTATCGGTATTGGTGCCTGTGTTTCCATTGCAGTAACTGTGGCAGTATGCAACTATAATGTTAATTGTTATCACAAACTCAAAACCACCACAAACTCTCCATTTTCTCCTTACAGCAAAATTACATCCCAGCAAACTTAAAATGTACCATTCTAAAACTGAAGGCACAGTTGATATCTATTGGCAGTATCTGTCTCTAATTTGCTGAACTAAATCCCAGCTCCTACCGTAGGGTGACCCTTCGCACCTTTTCTTGTCTGAGTGATCCGTAGTCTTCTGTACAGGGATATAGACACAGGAGTTAACAATCAACGGCAAACTCAACTGCTTACAACTGCACCAAACATGGAATAATTGTTGTGATGTGCTGATGTAGGTGGCTCAGGAACACAAAGAGTTTTAAAAATAATGACTTCCCAAGATGTAGAGGTATTTAAGGAAGGTGGAAAGTGTCTTATCGAGTGTCCTTGGGTGGCGGCCTAGATAGAAGGGTTTAGTGGCATGGCTGGGGCAATTGCTTCCACCTGAGTTAGCAATGTGCTCAACTTCTGCTGATAATGATACAGGTTGTGTTAGGATTGTAGGCTAGTTTTGTTTACTTTGTGAAATGAAAGATTTTGACAACATTTTGACCTGTTCTTTTATGTCTACCCAGCCTGTGACAACTCTCACTACGGTCCCCACTGCCTACAACAGTGCCTGTGCTTTAATAATGCCACCTGTAACCCTGTAGATGGGTCCTGTGCCTGTCTGCCTGGGTATGTACTGTTTTACAGTGATTTTATAGTGTTTAGTACTATTGGTAGTTACTGACCTTCAGTTAGTAGTTCAATCAAGTGGGCAAGTCAGGCCTCTGTAAAGAAAAAGTATCTTACTTTTGGTATTAACTATACAATGTATTTTAGCTGCAACTAAAACATTATGACTACATTATATTATTTTGTAAAATGTATGCTTACCAGTGGACTAGCTCCCTGCTGTAATGTTATTGCAACTGTGTGGCCCAAGAAGTGTTGAAATGGGGATTGGCACTACTATATACACCAAAAGGTGTTGGAAGGATTCTAACTAACATTTAACCATGTTGTTGGTTGTTCTCCATTTTAGACATTATGGAGACCATTGCGAGTTCTTCTGTCCAGCGGGCACGTACGGGGAAAGCTGTCGCCAGACGTGCCAATGTCAGAACGGTGCATCCTGTGATCCCGTTACTGGGGCTTGTACCTGCAGCCCTGGGTTCATCGGTCCATAGTAAGTGCTGACAAACACTAATACCTTGTTCTGATATCATTCAAGTATGTAACTTTTGAGGCTTTGATTGTGATCTAAAATACCCTTTTTCTTTCTTTTTCTTTTTCTTTACGTTGTAGTATTAGTATGATTGGTATTATTTGTATGAGCTACATATCATCTGTAATGAAGCTAATATACAAATGTACAGGCTCCTTTTGAACTTGATTTAAAAGGGGGGGGGGCAAGGAAATAATGCAAACATTCTGATCTTAGTCGTGCGTCAAGGCAGTTTCTATGGAATGGTAAAACAAAAACAAAAGCTCAGTCAGACTGTCATCTGAGCTCAGTATTGTTTTTGTGTCATTCTACATACAGCTTTTTTGTTCTTTCATATTGTATTGTATTGCATGTTTTGTATGTTTATGAACAGAAAAAAAAAGAGAAAACACAGCTTTTTGCCATATACTTTGATTTATAGCAGTATTGTGTTCCATTATAGTTACTATATAACAGCATTTTTATATACAAATTGTTTGTCATTTTAGCTGTGAACAACGTTGCAGTCCTGGTTTCCATGGAGACCAGTGTGCGCAGGAGTGTCGGTGTCAAAATGGCGCTACCTGCCACCATATCCATGGGCTGTGTGAATGTCGGCCCGGCTTTACTGTAAGTACATTTGGAGGATCTTTCCTTTCCACAGTTATACAATCATCAAATGTTCATTAAGCTACAAAACTGAAAGATATGAAGAAAAGGTTAGACAGATGGATGTTTTTATTGTTTTATTTTTTTCAACTCAATAGCACAGTTTAAAGGGTAGCCTTTTTATACCAAATTTGAACTGATAACAGATTCAACAGTAAGAATCTTAAATGTGTATGCAAAGTGTTTTGAAAAATATGATTTTTGATGTTGTGTGTTTCCACAGAATGAGGTATGCGGTGAGCCATGTCCAGAGGGTACATACGGCATCAACTGTTCTGGTACGTGTAACTGTCACAACGGAGCTGTGTGTAACGTTACCACAGGACAGTGCAGCTGTCCGCCGGGATACTCAGGAGAAAGGTAACTTGATGATAGAATTGTTCCTTCTATCTTTTACTTAATATTATTTGCCATTTAAGGGTGATAGGACACTTAAACAATTCATACTGAGGTACTATACTCAGGGTATCATTATAGTCATTAATGTATATGTAAGTGAGTGTTTAAGTAAATGAATGAAATTGATTGAGAGAATGCATGAGCTAGTGACTGAGTAAAATTGCAACTGATTAATGTTGTCATTGGTTACTTCCAAATCATGCCATTCTACAACTCCTCAACTTGTTCAGCAATCAAAAGTCACCACACAATTTAGCACAGCACATTATTTTGTGTAATAAAGACTTGTTATATTTCCCCAGATGTGAGAAGGAGTGTAATGTAGGCTACTATGGTCCCAACTGCCTGAAACAGTGCAGCTGTGAGAGTAGTCCCTGTAACCCTCGCACTGGGGTCTGCCAGTGTCTACCGGGGTACAGGGGAAAAAGGTAAGGCATGGCAAAAATTTTATCTCTCCTTAGAACTATAATTGTAGAGTGGAACTCGTTGCCATCAAGTACAGTAGTGGCAACGGATAGCTTTGATAAAACACTCGCTGTTAGAAGTACAAAGGTTAGATGTGACAGGTCCGTGTATTATAATCAGCTGCTGCTGCATTGCGTGCCTGCCAAGCTGGTGATACACACAGTAAAGCTGGGTTATACCGGCTATATAGATACAGATACAAGGACAGGTGATAAAGTAGAAGAAAATTGAGGTTGAAAAAAAAGGACAATATTTGTTATTCATTGCTTTCAGGTACCAATTTGAGTGCTGAAATGGCTTCAAGACTTTTAGTTCCCATTGCTTTCAAAGAGATAAAATGATACTGATGAAGGTACCTGTTTCAACAACTAAGACTTGTTATTTTTATTCCCAGGTGCCAACATGAGTGTCAGGTTGGTTACTATGGGCTGAACTGTAGTCACAGGTGCACCTGTAGGAATGGAGGCACCTGTTCACCTTTTGATGGCAGCTGCAGGTGGGTGATGGGGTTATTCTTTAAATTCAAATACAGGATATTACTACAATATGTAGTTCATTATAGATATAATTCTAGATTGTAGATAAATACACACTGTATGCTTAGTCCATTTGATTATTTGGATGACATTCTCTGGGAAACCCAAAACTACTTTGAGTGTGGCAAATTGAAAAAAAAGTTAGTAAAAAGGTTGCCTTCAACATGAACTCTAACTGGTCAGGACCTTGAAATTGACTTTGGCATTTACGACATTAATATCCATTTTCAAATTTTTTTTTTAACCGAAAGCGTATATGTTTACTCATTTTACAGCCGCTTTGTACGATTTACAGTATGGTCAGAAGCTGAAAATATTAACTATAGTATGAATCAAAAATATGATTAATCTTTTTAAACAGATGTCCAAGGGGTTTCAAAGGAGAAGATTGTGAAGATGGTAAGTGTTGGTTCTTTATTTCCACTTGGAGTAAAACTTTTTTTTGTTAGAATTTGATACTTTTGAAAGGTGCTAGATTGTTGAAATAAGATGTTAGTTGCATTGTGCAGTCTTTGTTTTCATTGGGTTTGAAAGATAATGCAATGTGACAGTCAAGAAACTTGCATAAAAAGGCAGTCTGTGTTTTGTCACAAGGAATACATGACATTTGATTACAGAGCTATTCTAGTGTTTTATGTGGTATATGACATTTACTTTCTACCTTTTATTAATTTTGCTTGAGTAATGAGTTAACCGTGTCATAATCCACACTTATTAGTGCATTAAATCGTTTGGGTTCTTGAAGAAATTGAACCATTGAAAGCCTATAGTAAGACTTTTGTTTTCTGCTGTTTAGGATGTTTATGTTGTTTTGGTGCATAATTTTCCCTGAGTTAATGAATGTGTTACTCTGCTGTGCACAGTGTGCCCCCAAGGCATGTTTGGGGATGGGTGCCGGTACCCGTGTGACTGTGCCAACAGGGCGCAGTGTGACCCCGTATCGGGGGTCTGCAACTGTTCTAGGGGCTGGAGAGGGCCCACATGTTCAGAAAGTAAGCTTTGATTTGCATTTGTGTGTTGTTTATTTGTACCCTTTTATTATGAAATAAAAGCTGTGGCAGAACAAGTGTGCAACCTGTAGATCATAAGTTGCTGCCCATACGTTCTTGGGATTTGTTTAATTTTATGTGTTTTTTCTAAACAAGTACATGATGATCATAAGTCAATACCTATTTTCATATTTGTTTATTGTTTATTTATATTCGTCATTCTAGGTTATCATTTTATATCAACTTCACTAGTATTTCAATCATTATGATTCTAATTGCTATTTGCAAACTGCTTTCTTCTGTAGTTATGTTTATGTTTATCTCCTGTGTTTTTTCATGTTGTTTAAAAGTTGTTGTTTTTCCATGTATTTCTCCAGGCTGTACCCATGGTCACTATGGTAAAGACTGTAAGGAGCTGTGTTTGTGTGAGAACGATGCCAGCTGTGACCCTGTCAATGGAGACTGTTACTGCAAGGCTGGGTACATGGGCAGGTTCTGTGATCAAGGTGGGTGAGGAACTATGGTGTTTACTTACAGCACATGAAGGGAAAGTTAAGAGTAAATCAAAAAGCGAAAGGAAATGAAGAAACAAAAGTAAAAGGAGGTGAAATAAGAAAAGATGTCTTCCTGATAAGTGGATAAATTTGTATTGAGAACCTGTAATCATCTCCCTGAGGAAGGTGACAGACAGTCTCTGAAATGTTGACACTTCCAATCCAAAGCTTATAGTTGTGAAGATTTTCCAACTATGTCTTTCCACATTGTAACAAAGCTATTTCCCTGTGTTTCAGAGTGTTCCCCAGGTTACTATGGGCTATACTGTAAACAGCAGTGTCTCCACTGTGACAATGGTACCACGTGTGACAGGGTGACTGGAGCTTGTTATCGTAAGTACAATAATCATATTTATGCAGACATTATGATAAACATTGAAGAATGATCAATGCTAATTTGATATCCTTAGAGAGTCAGACTTTCCACAAACTATTTTTTTTATGGTCAGAATGAAAGTCTATGGCACAGTACTGGAAGGTAGAGCCCATCCCTCTCCTTCCACTGCCTTTATGATATCCTCAATTGTAAAAGAAGTCAGGTACTCACTTACACCTAGATGGAGTGAGGAAAGTCTTGTTACTGTAGGTGCCTTCTCCAAGGACACAACATTTAGCCTAGTCAGGAATGCCTGGAATTGAACAAATTACCTAGCTACAATGTATTTGGCCATTTGACCCCACAGAAGCAGTGAAACATATCAATATCTGTCCCATTTCTCCCCAGCCTCAGTAATATCTGGGAGAACAGGAGATAAGGTGGAGAGTCTGGACCCAGCAGGGAAGCACATTGCCCTGATCATCGGTGTTGTGATCATGGTGATCCTGCTGGTGCTGCTCATCATGGTGGTGGTGTGGTACAGACGCAGGCTCCGCGAGGAGAAACAGAAGAGGCTCAACGGGCTCCCGTCTGTCGTGTGAGTATCCTTACACAGTGATTGTATATCATGTTGGATTAATGTCGTTCACACAGCTTTCTGTTGCAGTGAATGCTGGAATGCTCCCATTTCTGCCACTGATGAATAGTAGAATAGAAATTAAAGTCAAATGTCATATACATGTATCTACATATATGGTTTACATTGATACTCTAACAATTAATCACTTTCAATTATATCCATATGATGCACTTATTCACGTTAAACATACGATACGTTTCCAAATCAAATTTTTTCCATCCCAACAGTGAAGGAGTCTAATCTTTCCACACATTGTTCTCAATTAGGAAACTGACAAAAAATGTTGTATTATTGAGAGAGTGAGATGATTAACAATCTTTTTAAATTCCCTCCCTTGTAGATACCAAGCTACCACCAGGCCGAATGACTACACTAATGCAGGTGAGGAAATGTACAACATGTTTGGAGTGTTTAATAACCATTTTTAAGCATGTATGTAAGAACATAATCCATTTTTGTAAAGAAGTGCATGATCCTTCACATTTCATGAAAGTTGATATGCTCCAGAGAAAACATTGTAAATGTATTCTGAAAACATTTTAGGACAATACGAGGGGCGTTCAATAAGTAATAAATCTGACCCACTTCCAGTTGTTTGATCTAGATGAAATTTTGCATGTGTAATGATTCATATCTCTATAGGTTATGTTGCAAAAAAGAGCTATGAACTAATTGTGGTTTCTGATTTACTGGTGTTTGAACTGAGTTAGGTGTGAAATGGACCAGGTGTGAAATGGAGCCAGTTGAGTGTCGCGCAGTGATCCGGTTTTTGTATTTGAAAGGACGCACACCAAAGGAGACTTTTGATAAAATGAAAGAAACTTATGGTGATGATGCCTCATCATATGACCTTGTAAAACGCTGGCATCCTGAATTCAAACATGGCCGGAAGTCTGTGGAAACAGCTCCCAGACCTGGTCTTTCCTCTTCTGCCATTGATGAGGCATCTCTTGGAGGACCAACCTGGGGTGTCCTACAAAAACGGTGTCCAGAGCTGCATCAAACGATGGGAGAAATGCAAAACTCTGGGTGGTTCCTATGAAGAGAAAGACTAATAACTGTGCCAAGTTTCATTAATCTCCTGCTATGGGAAATGAGTCAGAGTTATTACTTATTGAACGCCCCTCGTATCTACTAACTTGTTGATGAAAAAATTCATGTCCTAACTGAGTAAAATTTTGTTTAGAACCGGAAATTTTGAGACCGCCACCATCAAAAAATCAGAGCCAGATAATGAAAAAATAGGAAGGTTTCTTAAAAGTGAAATTCAAGCTGCATTATTTTTGCAAAATGAATTGAATGTCTCATGACTTAATGAATGTTTAATAATGAGTTAACACATTAGTAGAATAGATACATCATGCTTGTAGATGTACTAACAACTTCATAACAACAGTTGTCTTTTTTCTTCTTGTGTTTTGCTCTTTCTGTTCCCTGGACTTGCCATCCTGAATCCTTCATATCATCCTCGTATACATGTAAGTGTCAATGTGTAGTTCCCAAATGTAACCACGGTGACTTGGGTGATGAGGGTTAAAGCATATAAGCATATTTTACTCAGATGAACTTTCATGTTGAAATTACATGTTGTTGGCAGTCATTATTCTAATTTGGTGGAGTAAATCAACAAAATAAATTCACATTGATTTCTGAATGTTTGAAAATTAGATCTAAGTACCATCATTATGAAAATAGAGAAATTATGAATAATCACTGGGCACACATCTAATCAAATGTTTACTACAATTTTGCAACCAAAGCCTGAATCATTACAGTGACTTACGATTCTTTTTCATCAAGTAGTTTGTCTAAATTTCTGCAAACAAAGTCTACAGATTTGTCCCAAACAAATTGTACTGTAAACTTGATTGATAATTTTTGTCTCTTTCTGCCATCAGATGACATCGTTGCTGCTGCGGTCACGGACACGAAATCGTCCACAGACCTGCCCAACCCGCTGTACAGGAACCAGCCAGCGAGCGGAGGCCGTCCCGTCCCCACCCCGCCCAACATGACCAACAACGTGCTCTTCACTTCCTTCAAGAACCTGGAGATGGAGAAACTGGGCGCGGTGGGCGGGGCAGACGAACACGTGTACGCAGAGGCTGATGACTACAAGTTAAACAGGGATCCTAATGAACTAGGTATGTGCAGAAACACTAATCAATAGGAGTAGGGTACAACTGTCATGTGATGTTAAACATCAGACGAACACGTGTACGCAGAGGCTGATGATTACAAGTTAAACAGGGATCCTAATGAACTAGGTACGGTCAGAAACACTAGAGAGAAAGAAGTATGACTACAAGTTAAACAGGGATCCTAACGAACTAGGTACGCACAGAAACACTAATCAATAGGAGTAGCAGTACAATGGACTTTTGATATTAAGATAAACATCTTAAACTTGGATTTAAAGATTAGTACAACATGCATAATTTTGCCTAAGACGTACTATTTAGGACTTCATACACTGTTTTCAAGCCAAATTTACAACTTTGCCGCAAAGTACGCAAATCTTAAAGTTAGTGTACAAAAGCTTGTTTTAACTTAAAACATGTTTCTATCATATCCAGTTTGCTATACAGCATTTTGAATGTCCTTTACAGGAGCCTGTGGTGGGAGTGATCCTCGATATGAAGACATGAGGACCAAACTTACAAATAAAGGCAAAGGTAAAAATCACTCCTCTTACATTGTCTACTTTAGATTAATTTTTTTTTGTCTTTGTAGAATTTTTTTTTCAAAATCAAGTTTGTGAATCCTCTCATTGCAGACATGTTAAGTGTATTTTTGTTTTGGTCCCATCCCTATTCTTCTTCTCTTCTGTGTTGCTGTGTTCTACATAATGTGTAGTTCCTGGTTATTCTAAACGTGGTAAAACTCGCCACCCACGAAGAAACAAGCACACTAAGGTTTGCTGACTGTCTTCACTCTATGAATCTTCTTTGTCATCCTTTTCTATGAATCTTCTTTGTCATCTTTTCTGCCACATTCATTCCTTTGACACATAAGCACATCTGTGTCTTAAATGAGCTCAACTAATTATATCACTTAATTATACATGTACATACTGGGAAGGCTTTCATTTGAAAAAAGAAAGAAAAAGAATACAATTATGCACTGCATTGTACATGTTTCCATAAGCAAGTACATTGTATAAAATATAATGTCCTTTGAGAAAGGACATTCTACATGTATAGGATATAATGCAAGCAGATATGAGATTTAATGTCCTTGCTATAAGTATAAGTATAACTACAATCAATCCAACCGACCACCTTTGCATACAGACCAACTGCCAATTGTGCTCACTTTTTGGTCATCCCTCAGATAATTTTTCCCACTTATCCCAGCATCAATAATCCAATATCAACCACCACAAATCATATTTCATCAGTCCCCTGAGTGGTCTTTGGTAGAGTTGACTCCAATTTTGTTGCTATGGATTTCTCAGTTTTTTATAGCACTCCTGCACCTTATAGACAAAATCTCAGGAGGTAGCCTAATGATATATTTTCTATAATTTTTTGTTCTATCCAGGAGTCTTCCTCCCCCTGAGCACCCACAGTGACTCAGACGATGAGAGCTACAGCAGTCCGGAGTCTCCCATCCTCCTGGATAACCCCTACGAGAACGACACCTTCGGTTCAGCCGACAACATCGACGCACACATCTACGACACGATACCACAGAGAGCGCCGTGCTACAACATCCCCCTACCTGATAGAATATCCACCACTTGTTAGGGTTGCTTATGCAGTATTGTGGTGACGACAGAGATTACTGTGGTACTCGCACAGAACATATTGTTGCTTATTGAAATATACCCGTCATGATTTGTAAAAATTGTCCCAGTCTTCCTTGAACAGTTTTAAAGTCGGCCATTTTTGCTCTCTTCTTCTGAATCAAACTGAAAAGTTTATAATGTGCTAGGTACAGTTTGTTTGTATAAGGCATGATCAGAAAGTTTAGATTTCGGGGCGCACAATAATACATGTACTGGACATCTTTCTGGCTCTGTCAAATGTATTGTGACAACTAATGGCACAGGAAACAACGAAAAGTGAACACTTATGGTAACTGCAATTCTTTTAATGAAAAACAAAACAAGTTACAGTATGTAGCAATAATGCCAGGTGTAGAAGACTAGAGTACTGTGCTATATTGTCATTGATATCATGTCACTGATCTTAAAGAATGGCAAATTATTTACTTGAACAGTTTCAACATTTTTTGTTTGTATGGGAGTGAACAGTTTTTGTCTAAATCATGGCATTTTCATTCCATGATAAATGTGACAGACTGGTCTTGTTGCAACAATTTAGAGATCTTCCATAGTGTCACTTTGCTCTACTGGTTTACTGAACCAATATTCTTCATAAATCAAGCTAGTTGATACAATCCAGCCACAGTCACTCTGATGTTGGCAATTCTGTTGCACATGAAGTATATGTCTTAACAGACACTTGGAGATGGTGTTCAAAAGACTGGGTAACCAGGAACTACAGTCAATCTAGAATTCTAGCCTCTCATAGACCAGTACATCATTTGTTGGAAAGTTTGAGAAACTGGAACATCAACAGTATTTGGCATTAGCATCCAAAGTTATGTATTGCACTATAAATATTATATCTTAAGTGTTGCCTGGTAAAAGTAACAATTCTAAGTTTTCTGATGAAAGTTGCCAATGGCTATGTGCTCAACCTCTGGATAGTATGCTGTATATTTAAGCTGTACATGTACAGATGTAAGTGAACTGTAGCAAACATAAGAAGTGTCAAACTTTGCAATTATGCTTTAGGGGGTGTAGAAATTGATAAACACACAGCAAGCAAAACTATAACAGTATGAACAGCAACAAAATACACTACACACAGTCAAGAACTTTGTTCTTGTAAGATTTATATCAATGACATATTGTTGCCTTTAAGTGTATCATTTTAATCTCAACAAACTTGTAGATTTAATATCACATCCAGTGTATGATAAAGGCTATGTTACCACTTTGAAACTAGAAGTAATGATTTTGTAAATTGATGTATAGTTTCATAAGTCATAAATTGTAACAATTATTGAATAATTGCATCTGGAGGTTCATATTGTACAAATTTTAGACATTTTCTGACCGTTCTCTCAAATTTTTGACAAGTTTCCCACATTTTTCAAGAGAAATCTTTGTCCGAGACTAGTGCCATACTGGACACAATAATATCAAACTTGAATGTGTTTGTATATAAATCATAATATTTATTTTGTATATTGAGAAAGACTGGCTAAATGATGTTTTGATAACTGATAAAAATGTGTAAGATAGTGTGCAATCAGTGCCCATCATTGACACAGTTCTGTGAACAGTTTTTGTTACTAAGACTTCCAAGGTATGGTTCTACACATTGTCAACATCTTATAGTTTCTTACAGAAGTTGAGCAATGTTTGATGATTCTTATGGTCAGTTTTCCATGGCAACTTAGAATCTTGCAGTGATGCCTTGAAAAAAGTTAAGAAATCTTAGAAGAACTTTTCTTGTGGAAGAATTCTTGTAAATAAGTATCAAAGTCCTGTTCACTTTCATTTTTCTGGAAAGTGAAAAACACTGAAAGTGTCCTTATATTATGTTACTTGTATTAAGTTACTTGTATGATGTAAACTTAAAAAGAAGCGTTCCATGTATATCAAATATATCTAGTATATATAACACATGTAACATTACTGTAATGTACTAAACCTATTATGAGGAGGCATTTGTTTACTACTGTTGTGTAAAATTTGTTAAAAGTAGATTCTGTACTTTGCCCATTTGTTTTCTTTCTATATAACGTGACATGAGAATTTTTATGGTACACTACACCTTCTGAATATGTGCAGAAAGATCAAATGCGTACACTGAACAGAATCTAACTTGAACTGTTGTGTAAAGTATGTCAAGTATTTCCCCATATGCACTCCTCAGTATTGTGGAAACAAAATAAACGCTACTCAGTATTTTCCAGAAAACACTTGATTTTGCGTGGTATCTTATGTTGTGAATGGAGAAAAGGGACTCTGTGTGTGTGTGTGTGTGCCCAAAATGCTTTATAAGAAGACCGCCTGGGCATTACGGAGAGCATTATTGAGGAAGTCAATAATGCAAAAATTTATTTTGTCATGAATTATGGGGATGAAAAAAATATTTGTGTAATGAAAATCATTAAATATTAATATTCAAAATCATAATCTTTAGAAACCAATTAGCTAAGGATGCATTTTTAGACATACCATTACAGGTCAAGTTTGGGTACAGTTATGTATTAACAAGTACCCTTATAGTTTTTCAGCTTTTAAAGACATGATCAGCGCATGTGTAACGCCTATACACCGAATATCTAAAGGTCTTATTCATCAATCATTAGGAAACTGTATTCATGGTTACATAGGTCTGCAGTTCTTTCTGACTGCATACTGGCCGCAAACCAACAGCTGAGGTGAGTTTTTATTTCTTCCAGGGTTCCAAATCTGCACTGTTGCAGGGCTGATGTGTTGTCAGTGCAATGTCGCCTTAAGTTATCTCCAAGCAGATGTTGGATGGTAAATGTACACCCCAAGGCAGATACCACCTCTTACTCCCTCAGCCTCCCCCAAAAGAGTCAATAATCACATGCACAAGGTTGTTCTCACGATGTTACATTTATTGAGTACATTGAGTGTAATTCATGTCTTATCTTTATTGTTATTGATGAGGTGTACAGGCAGGGAGGCAGACACATCAAGCCAGGACTTGTTTTCAATACTGTGTTCTGTTCAGACAGTATTGGCTCAACAGCGCCCTCTTGTGAAATAGCTAAAAACTGCAGGCCAACAACTGAACAGAGCTGATCTGACATAACTTTCCTAGACATTTCCTGCTTTTGGGTTGAGTTTGCTTGTTAGTCTTTTTGCATGGGGTTTTCACTGTTGACTTCTGTCTAAATAGAACACAACATATGTGAGTAAATAGTTATAATACACAGATTTTCTTTCTCATTTGGAATGCTCACCCCCCTCCGTTCTTAGAGGGAATTCATTCGGATTCATCCATCCAAAGTCATTACTCCCTCACATATCAGAACTATAAATAATAACATATTATATCCACAAGGTCAATCCCGTATAATCTAGCAATAAAGTCATTAATCTCAGAATTTACAGTGACGTATTTCAGCCATGCAAATTTGATTGGATTTCTTTCAACTGCAGAATTTCAACTATCTCGAGTAATGCTAGAATTCATGACGTGATAGTGTACATTGTATGTGCTGCCACTGGATTTTGTCCCCCATATAAACTTCTGCAGTTAGACGTTTTATCAGTAGGGGGCAGCATTCCAAACAACAAAGCCAGACACTCACAAAATCACAGACAAGTGAATAATACCGTACATCAGTATATTAGTGCATCACAGTGAAGGATTTGGAAAAATGTCATTACAATACATATGGATTTGTACAAGTCTTGGCTTGGATAGTATACAGCCAGAAACAAAATCTGAATTTTTTTTTACAAAACAGGGAAAAAAGAGAATTTGACAATAATTTATGCAGACAGGATTAAATTTCTTAGCCTACCTATAGAACTAAGTTTCACTTAACAAATTGAGAAATTATCCATAAATTCTAACTGAACAAATATCTTGCTTAGTAGTAGACATATAAGTATGTGTAAAAATGCTACGAGATGTGAAAGAGCAAAGCTTAGTTCTAAGTATTTCTCTAAACATCAGAACGTTATTAGACATTTTGATATTACGAGACCACGCCTTTTTTCAGCCTATTTCTTTCGACAAAGTCCGCTTTGAACCTGTATACCTTGCCCATAAAACAATTTAAACCTGGACCACAGACTTGTCAGCTGAAGTTTTCCACTGTAAATGATTCCATCTATACCTTTTACTTTTCTGAATGGTATCCTCGCAAATACATATTGCACTTCTCAACAGAACCCATTTCTACCTCCGTACATACACTGAAACATGCATTGCCAAAGACACTTGGCTAGGCGTGGTCCTATTTTTTTTGTACATTTGTTTCGTAAGGGCTTAGACTACATGCTTCACTTAAGGTTGCAGACTACAAGCGAATGGCAAGGTATTTCTTAAGAGAGAGTCTATGTGCAAAATTCCATTGATCAACAGTCTTGGGTTCATCTTCTTTTTCGTTAAAAACAGTGACATATTTGAAGTGCAGAGTGCTATGTACAGTTATGCAAGAAAACTGAAAACGGTCCCGTATTTCGGACGTAGTCAATTTGGATGAACTTGTGAATTCTTAATACCAGAGTTTTTACAAGAATTCTCTTTCCAACATATAAGTTGATGATAACTCTGGGAAGTGTTAATGTTTCAAGATATAGCTGACAAACCCGAAAAAAAGACCTAACTACTTCTTCACTCAAGACCAAGTGGTACTTTATTACATATTAACCAGGTGACTATCACTGATTCTTGAAGCTGACTGGTTAGCCTGGTGTATAAATACAAGTGTTGAACATGGGAAGTTGCACAAGGACTGGCTGAACTTGTCCTACAGGTAAAAGATCAGAAGAGAGGACAGCACAGTTAAGATGCTGTTTAAGAAGTCTGGTTCTGCAGCCTTTACTGCTGACAGCAGGCCAGCTTTTTCTTGGTGTCTGCGTCCGTGGTGGGCGCGACCGTGATGGTCTGCACGTTCGTGCTCGGGGACTCGTCGTCTCCGGGGCTGTCGCGAATTTGCTTTTGTGAGACAATGTGGTAGATTTCTACGGAGAGAAAAAACACAACATTATTTTTCGGATATGAATATGAATCATTGTTCATACAACTTTGCAGGTCCATTCCAGAGTGATGTTCCTCAACTCGTATCAATCATATTCATTTTTACACAATAATTTACAGTGGCTTGATAATTAAAACAAGTTGAATTAAATGTGTATTAAGTCAATGTATAGTGTTATTTGAAACACAATAAGATATACAGTCAAACCTGCCCGAGCGACCACCTCTTCTCAGCGACCACCTGGCCATTTCGACCGCTTTTTCTCGGTCCCGATTTTTTTTCCCATTGACGTAAGCATTAAGCGACCTTTTCTCAACGACCACCTGGCCAACGCGACCGCGACCGGCCCAAATTGGGACCCATAACGACCGCATCATTTTCAAAATTGAGGTTTTCACCGATTTTTGATGATAATTAGTGCGATTTTGTGCCGAAATCGGTCAGTTTGTGTCGGATTTTGACTGCCATTACGATGTTATGTTGGGTCAATGGGTGGGTCAATGGGGCAGTCTACTGTATGTAATATGGGAGGAAATTTCGTTGTAAGAAAATCCGAATTCAGTTACAGAAGTATCATTATAAAGTGAATGGATGCTGAAACGTATATAGCCTCATACTTTTTAAAGAAAGATCTGTGCAGCTCATACCTTTTTAAGAAAGATCTTGTGAGTCCTTTTGTCCAACTGTACTGTACATTCACCCTTGGGTAAGTACGCTATCGGGACGTACCGGGCATCGAATTCGAAAGGTTCACCGTAGTTATTTCAGATACGGCGATCAAGAACACAGCGACGCATAAAGGTTTGTATGGTAGCTGATAGCATGAAAGTTCCGTCTAAAACGTTATTGTACAGATATTGAGCTTTAAAACACTGTATCATATAAAAGCTCGATAAAAGCTTGGGGTTAAATTTACCATTTACATTGTGCGTGTTGTATTTGAGTCATTAAATACCTCGCTTTTTTGCGTACGTGAGTGTGCTTGCTATTTGCCATTATTATTAAACGCAACGGAAACCATTTATAATTTGCATCGGGCATGTTTTGAGTCGATACTCTTCTCAGCGACCACCTGTCCAAATCGACCGCTTTTTCCCGGTCCCCCAGGTGGTCGTCTTGGGCAGGTTTGACTGTACCAAGACCTACCAAGAAAACGTCTTGTCCAAGTGTGTTCACTTTTTCACACGCAAACATCCAAAAACTGTTTTGTCCCTACACAGTAAATTCTATATTAAAGAAACCCAACAATAACTGACAGCTCATAATGCTTTCTTTATAAATTTCTATATATTCTGTGCAGAAAAATATGTCTAGAATATGCAGGTAAAAATATAGACTGTCTCTAACCAGATACTACACAATTGTCTTGGAATGCACCTTTTTTCACAACTAAGAGGCATGCAGCTAGAATATAGAAACTAGCAAGACAAAAGGTACATTTCTTAAAAATGCAGCATTACTGTCTTAATCACATTCTTTATGAATTCTCAAGTATGATTATCTTTTACAATTGTTACTTCATTTTATTGCTTTATAGCAGCATGGGCAAATCACCCTTCTAGATTTTTCCATAGCGTACAACATTTCACTGCTAGCTCTCCTTTTAACACTGTTCATCATTAAATATGAATTTCTATTATTTCACTTTTGTAAACTTGATCAATCCTCATTACACAAATTATTGGCTAACATCTTGGCTTATTCATTGTGCTTATTCATTGTGTCCTATTTTTAAATTCTACCCACACACAGAGTTTTCTTGAACTACAGTTTAAATACTTTTTTTTTCGATGTTGCTATTGCTCTCTGCAAAACTATATAAAGTATGATGCACTTTTCTTAATAATATAAATGGAAATATATAATACTTTGCCTGTACTACTTTTTAAATATATATATATATGTAAGCTGCAAGTGGTCCTTTTTAATACAGTATATTATAGTTACATTGTGATTTGGGCAACAGTAATTATCTTTAACCATACAATTTGTTATGGCTTCATTTTCTTAATCCATTTTTCAACAATTACGTGATAAAACAGAATTTTAGGCTAAAAACTGTCATTGATTAAAATGTCAAATGATCCTATCTTCATCTATTGAATTTATGGTATAAAACAATGATTATATATACAGTGGTCTTTGATTTGAAATGCATTTTAAAGAGCAATTGTACATAGAAAACCAATAAGAACTTCACCCTATACCACAACCATGAACAATTCTATCCTGCTACCATGTTATTTAGATGATGTCCCCCTACCATCCCCTCCCCTCTTCAGGTTTTACATTGGCAAGTGCAGGCAGTACTGTTCAGCTGTGATATCAACCCTCTTAAGTTACAACCATGTCGTTACCTAAACAATACTTGCAGTGAATGTTGTCTTATAAGATCAGCCACTATATTTCTAGCAAATATAGTTTCAAACCTTTAGCCCTATCCGTCGTCCATAAGTCTATTAGTATTAATGACAAAGATTCAACCTCTGTCCTACAATCCTATAATTCTACCCCACATATCCTCAACAACAGTTCTTGTCTGCCTTGGGGGCTAGGGTGGGGTCCAGGCGGGTTGCCGTGGTGATTGGGACTTGAGGGTGCGTGTAAAAGTCTTTGCCTTTCACCTTCTCGTACGACTCTAGTGAGGGAAACAAAAGAAAAAAGAGAGCCCTTCTAGTCGCCACCCGGAAAAAAAGGAGCCAAAACCAAACGCAGGACAGAGTAGAGCCGTGGAGCAAGGTGGTGGACAACGGAAAAGATAGAGTATTTTTTTTTTTTGCACTACGAAACTTTCACTCTCTACAAAGCGAAACAACTGGAGCTTTAAAGTCAGTGCCGACTGGGAGTTTTATGGGGGAGGGGGGTTCATTTTGTGCTTTTGTGGGTAGAGAAGTCGACGTGATGGGGAGGGGTGAAAGGCAAAGGCATCAGGTTAATAACGCAATGGTACAAGAAAGCTACAGGCTGTATTACTGGGAACACAACACCAAGAGAAAGGAATGTCGTGTAAAAAGACAGAAGGCACACCACAAACAACAACAACACCCAGACCCTGCCTAGCCCCCTAACTGAAGCTACATATTGTCCTAAACTGTTCTTCTTGCCACAGTGCAAGTACGCCATCCAGCAACTCCAACAAGAACTGCAGGCTAGCTTAGTTTACTGATATTGTTTCAGTGCTCAGCTACCAAAGCTTCACATTTTTTAAACCTATAATTTCTTAGAGATTAGATTATGCTTTCTGTTTTAGCCTCTATGTCGTTTTTACCTTATTCTTCAGACTAAACAACTCCTCATTTAAAAGAAGCGGAAGATGTAAAACAAAAATGTCTCACCTGTCAGAATGTTCTGGAAAGCGGTCTCAACATTGGTTGAGTCTAAAGCTGAAGTCTCGATGAAGGATAGACTATTCTTCTCTACAAGGGAAAATAAGAATCAACATCAGTGTCTGGGATGTGCTAATTATACCAGCGCTAGTTGGTATGTTTTATGATTTGCAAACAGAATACCACTCAGAGAGCAGATTTTAAAAGTCCAGACTCAATTTTGTAATATCAGTGCTACAAGAGAGAAAATACCCTTGCAGCTTGCTGTCAAATGCAGATAACAAATGTGTAAATCCTACAGTTCAATAGCCTGGATACCAGACCCCAGCTCGATCTCAAAAATATCTACCACACGATAGATATTTTTCAGATCAGGCTGGGGTCTTGTATCCAGGCTTACAGTTGAAAGAAACTATGTATTCTGTGTCCTTCAATATTAAGTACAGTTATGTTGATATAGGAAAGATTTTGCAGGTCCAGTATAGTGAGATTGTATGCTCTGTTTAGCCCATGAAAACCAACCTGCGAATGCCTTCGCTTCGTCTGTGGGCACAGCCCGTAGATGCCGCAAGTCGCTCTTGTTCCCGACGAGCATGATGACGATGTTGTTGTCGGCATGGTCCCGTAGCTCCTTCAACCAGCGCTCCACGTTCTCGTATGTAAGGTGTTTGGCGATGTCGTATACTAGCAGGGCGCCCACCGCTCCTCTGTAGTAACTGTGGGGAAAACAGTCAATGGTTCAACATGGAAGGCTGAAAACATTTGCATCTGTGAAATCTGAGTTCCTGATAATGTAGACTGTCAGCTTTTGCTGCCAAACAATTACATGAAAGTATTTCTTCACTGCAGTGTTCTCGCCAGGCCTTTTCAGCATAGCGGGCCGATACGCTGTGGGCTGGGAAAATGACGCTGTAAAGAGCCCGCTACGCTGCTTTTTCATCCAGCGTAGCGGCAAAAAGATGGGGGGAAAAAGAAAAATATCGTAGTAAAAATACATAGGCACGCGCCAAGCACGCGCCTTTGCTGTTTCAGGAAGTTATCAACTCGAAGGGAGGTGTTTTACAGCACCGGCCCGCCGTACCGCTGGCTCGCAGCCCCTCCCACCCGGGATCCCCGCGGAAATGTAAACACAGACGCGAGAGGACCTTGCCCGCACGTGATTAGCGGGGTGGGATCTCTCCCCGGAACAGCCAAAATGTATAAGATTTCCGGCGAATATTTGGGGAGCGGCGTTGATAAACAGCAGCTGTTACTAGCAGTTGCGTCTTTCTTTTTCAGTACCGAAAATAGAATCAATTATTTCTGACACATTTCTAGAGCAAGAACGGGTCGCGTTCCAAAATCTCCTGTTCTAAATTTTGCGGGTGCCGCCCTGCATTCGTGCCCCCCAAAAAATATAAAATGAGTAGCGCGTGTGCTGCGAGTGATCAGTGGGGTGGGGTCCCTCCCCGGAACAGCCAGTTCCCGGGGAATGTCCTTATTTGGGGAGCTGGGTTGACCAACATAGGCTGTTACTGGTAGTTGCGTAATTTTTATTTCAGCGCGGGAAACAGAATCAATTCTTTCCGACATAATTCTGGAGTAAGAGCGGGTCGCTTTCCCAAAATTCCTGTTCTAAATTTGAAGCTCTTTGCATCGGCATTCGTAAGATACAAACCATCGTATGTTTGTATGTAAAACCCGGGCGTTAGTTTCGCCAAGGAGGTTGAACTTGGTTTCGCCGACAAGCCTCGCCGTCTGGCCCCGCCCACAAACCGCCAGGGCAGTATCGGCAACTTTCCGATTTGATCAAAGGGCCGCCGGCTATCAATCAAACGCGGCTGTTGTTTACAGTTTCAGTCATGTGCCGTGTGCAAGTTTACAGCGCGCGAACTTCATGCTACGTAATATTACATTCCTTGGACTTTCTTTCCCACAGCGGTGCTTCTACAAAATATTTATTAGACTGTAACACTGAGTCCCACATGTTTTAAAGAATGGAATCTGACGCGGAACTGCGGTTTTTACCGGGTATTTTCTTGAAACATGTCCGTGGGAATATCGTCTAAACTCTAATGGCGAGGCGGCGACGCAGGGAGACCGTCAACAAAAGTCGCACGGCTGCTAACAGCGAAGATACTAGCGCTATAAACAAGCGCTTCAACTTCGGATGGCAACCAGGACAATATTTTTAAGTACTGTTGAGCAGTGTTTCCGCCAGACCTCAGCTGGGAGGCCGTCCACCTTGGGGCGCGAAAACCGCGAAAATTAAATTTAATTGCAAAACCGCGAACATTAAATTTAATTGTAAAACCGCGAAAATTAAATTTAATTCTAAAATCGCGAAAATTAAAGTTAATGGTTAACTGTCGCAAGAAAAAACAAAACAACTAATGTCCGATTAAGTTCAGTGCCGAAGTGTTATGATCTGTGCCGCGTACCGGTATGCCGCACCGAACGGGTACTACGACTTTTAAAAAGTTCTAGAAACGGTTCTTGGACTTTCAAAAAAGAAATAGCATTTGTATATATTCTCTTTTATGTTGTAGTATACTTATAAATCATCTAAAACCTTCCATAGATCGAGAAATTTGCGTTCAGAAATGACGAAAAACATCGTCTATCGGCGACAGTGAGCGTAATGGCGGCCGAAATCCCGCAATCTCACGTGGTGACTTCTCGCGAGATCTGGGAAAACTAGTGACGTCACAGGAAACTAGCGCTGTGATTGGCTAGGATACACAACAGCTACTGACCGCCATTTTTGATGCGTATTTATCCCGAAAATTTCTGCCGTTTTCGGAGATTTTGCGGGCTCAAAACTCATATAAAAAGGAACCAAAGTTATACTTGATGTTTTTTACGTCCATCACCTCTTATGTGAACACTTTATTTTTCCGCTGTGTTGCCGATAACGAACTTGAACGAGGTCGGGGATTTCCCGTGCCAAGCACCCGGTGGGCACATGTTTCTGTTCATCATGTTTTGTTTTGTTTACGATGATTGATGATGAAAACAGAGACTAAAGTTTTTAATATCTAGACAAAGTTAGTGTGTTTTCTTATTAAGTTTTTTCTCCCAATAACAACTATTACTTTGTAGTGTAATAGCGAGATCGACCTACCGCCAAGTTTTCGAAATGTGGCAGGGAAAATTCGCATAACTAAGACCTTGAAAGACGGGTTTTAATGAGATTATCGTATGCAAAAGGCCGCCGACACACATTGTCAACAATCATAACAATAGAAAAACAAACAGTAAGCGGCTTTCTGACTGTGGACGGCGTCCCCAAGCGTCTAGCTTCAATACAAAACACAAAACTGCGGTTTACATTTATCGACTTTGTTAAAGTTTGTACAGATTTCTCGGCAAAATGTGGGTCGCATTTTTTTATGAGGACGGCCTCTGTTTGCGTTCAGGCCGTCCAAAACGAAATGAGAACGTCAATGGACGGGTGGACGCCCCTCTGGCGGAAACACTGCTGTTGAGCTGAGTAAAGTTTGTTGTTTATGAGTTTTTAGTTGTCTGTGAAGCTTTGACCCGAAATATTGTTACGTCAAACTGCTGAAGAGAAGTTAAGTGACTGCTGCGATTATCGTAGATATGGCCCTAAAAAAATGATAAAATAAGCCTTCTCAATAGCCTAAAATGCAAGAGCTTCCGGGGGTCCCCCCAAAGGGGCCTTCGGCGGCCCCCGGACCCCTGCCCGACGCTGTGAAAAAATCCTGGCGAGAACACTGCACTGTAACTAAATGCAGTCTTTTTAGAACAAAGAAATATCTGTCTTTTCAGCTCCAATGCCATAGTAGCCTCGGAATAGATAAGGGTTCCATAGACACTTTGAGGCTGTAGGGGATGCCAGGAATCAAGCCTGCCAACTTTGCAAGCTAGTCAGTGTCCTCTAGCCTAGCCACTAGGTCGTTCAATACAGTACAGTAAGTAGCTTTTGGCACTCATACAGATAAACAGAACGTTTAGAAAATTAATGTCATCTTTTGCAACAGAGTCACTTCTCCACCTCAATTCCTATCCCATCGTCCATCCTTGCAGTTCTTAACAAAAACACAGACGCGATACGTACGCGCTGGTGATGGCTCGGTATCGCTCCTGTCCGGCGGTATCCCAGATCTGCGCCTTGATGGTTTTCCCGTCCACCTGGATGCTCCGTGTGGCGAACTCCACGCCTATCGTACTCTTACTCTCCAGGTTAAACTCATTCCGCGTGAAACGTGACAGCAGGTTACTCTTCCCGACTCCAGAGTCACCAATCAGAACAACTGGAACAAACAAAAAACAATTGTTTAAGCATCAACTAGAACAAAGCTCCTTGATACCATACCAATCAGAACAAGTGTTAGGAAAACAACAACATATGTTTAAGCACAACAACTGGAACAGAAAAACAAAAACACTTGTCTTAGCACCAATCAGAACAAAGCTTTTTGATAAGTTGATGCAATACCAATCAAAACAAGTGTTAGAAAAATAATTCTTGTTTTAGCACCAATTAAAACAAGCATAAGAAACAAAGCCCCTTGATTCACTGCCAATCAGAACAAATGAACAAAAAATAAATTTGATGTTTTAGCACCAAATCAGACCAAGTGTAAGAAAGACAAAATGTGGCAAGATGTTTATAGACATTTCCTAGTTGAAGATAAACAAAATACGCAAAAGGAAAATACAGTTTTAACTTAGATCAACAATCACATCACAATGCTTACAAGTTAAAAATATTGCAAATTATTCAATCTTTACATTACATGTACCTGCTCAAAACAACAGGCTTGTTGCACAAAATTTGTAATAACAGCCATTCAGTTTTACAATAGGCTACTTCCTACACAGGCGTTACAAAAAAAACAAATGAGTCATAACTTCCACCTCACCCATGCTCACATAACAAGTTCCAACATGTAAGAGCTGTCATTTCTCTATTTAGAACTGATAATCTGACCATGGCGATCCTGAGTCTACATTTTTTGGCACGCAAAGTCATTTCTTTGTTGTAACAATAGATTATCCGAGAGAAACATTTTCATAATTTATGAACCAATCCCTTGGTGCACATTTTCAATCTACCTTGCTTTTAAAATTTAAATACATGTAGATTCTCTGGGGTTATACCATTATTTCTGCAAGAAGAAACAGGGATTTGGTAACAGGCCATGACAGGCCCCACTGCATATAACTACTTAATACAATTAAAATATTTATCCAACATTGGGAAGATTTAGACTTTTAAACTTTGATATTTAAATGTGCAAGTAACCAATGAGCATTTATGTTAGAACTTGTCTTTACTCACTGTCACTATATCAAACATATTTTGGAAATATATAATATAGAACATATTTAGACTACATTAGAATATTTGCCATTATACTCCGGTCTAGAAAATTGTTATCCAATTTGAAAACGTTATCATACCAAATTTCATCTTCCTAATAACTCCAATTGAATTCCGTGTCCCGTGCACATGTTGGTGCTGTGCGTATAATTGAAGTGGATGGGAATAATCCCAGTTTTATCCCACAGTTAGATTACAAACGTGACCTGCTTTCTAAAATCGCATTACCTTGCATACAAATGACACCTAACTTATTGCATTTCCGAGCAGTACGTGTTCCTATTATACAGTTCGTGTATCCACGTATGGGTCTGATACATATTATCTACGGTCCGGTATGGCAAAGTATGGCTGGTTGGTTGTGAAAACCACTACCATTACGCAGTCCAATAGTAGTTGTCATCTACAGGCATTAGCAGTTATAATGTCTAATTTTCCACCAAGAAGGGAGTGCGCAAGCTTTTAGTACCCTCTTGCTGCTACCTAACCTTCTAACGGATACGACTGTGATGCCAAAAGTGTACCATAGCAAGGAGAAAGTTAATTGTGACCAGCAGAATGTATCACGATCCAAACATGTGACTTGCAGTTGCAGGGAGGGCCTAATGGCTTCCATTCCTCTTAGTGGTTTTTCTCTTTCATTTATTGCCCATTAGCCTAAATTTTGTGGTCAGAAATTGTGGCATCAATCTCCTGATGATTTGTAGCAACTGTTTTGGTGTGGAACAAATTGACAAATCTTGAATTCTGTATCGTTCAAGCAGCATTTGTTGCCATAAGTAATATTGCGTACTACAATACATTCAACTGTATTCTCAGCAGCAAAATCATTGCCCTCTATATCAAAGTATTCAGAGGGTTAGAATTATAACACTTATTAGTTTCAGTTGTTAGGGCTTCTTCCTGTGTCAAGAAAGGAATACAAAAAAGAAATTTGGAATACAAAACAGAATTTTGTGATATACAAAGAAGTAAGACACCAACTGTGCCTATACGACATATCGCTCACTGTACAGAAGTGTACGAAAACTGCTGACTGGACTGGATGTTTTTCCAGGGCTTCCTGTTTTACTGTCAAACCAGATATGTCAAATCACTTCAAAGCACTTGTGCAACTGGGTAAGTTATGACTTCAGAGGGGAAAAATGTACTTCCTGTTTTGTAACTTTTCCCCTGGGTCTTCCGCATTGCCTGAAGATAAGTAGACAAGGCAGAGTAGATATGTTTTTGTTCTTTTTAATCTCTTTTTGTTGTCTGTTTGGTAGGTTAAGATTGCACGACAAGCATACTACATGGTCATTGGGCAGTAATGTTTCTGAGGAAGTATAGGAGAGAGGAAGTAGAAATATACAGCTTTGATATGTACGTTGGAGGCAATGAAAAAATAGGCCCAAACTCGTTGAATGTGAGACAGGTGCATCAGGAATCCAGTATTGGATTGGTCCACAAGGCGTCTACATGTATAGGAATGTTATACACTCTGAACAGAATTCTAGCAGATCATTGGATGGTCACTACAGCAGGTGGCCTTGTTAAACAGTTGTTATTGGCGTAACAAATGAAATATTTGCCAAGTCTGCTTGAAGTGGACACTGCCCTAACACGCCCCCAAAAAACTTTAAATCAAAGGCAAGGAAATAAATCCCCAGTAAGATTACTAACATTAAAAATTGGTACTCGCATTACTCATTGCCTGCATCATGGCATAGTTATTGTTCTGTGTGTAGGACTGGTGACTAAGACCCTAAAAAGTGGCCATGAGCAAAAAGGCAACTTTCTTAACCTTTGACCAATTGTTATCTCTTATTAAGCAACTTGAGAAGTAAAATTAGCTGACAAGCGCATTGATTTCAATGCAGCATGGTTGCCAATTTTCTTCTTCGCAGAGAAACACGAATGCGACAAATGCAAGTCCGATATTACCTATTAGGCTTTTACAAGCAAAACCTATTACTCTTCTACAGTGGGGGGCCTCCAGTAATTGAAAGTTAATCAATTGGTTCTGATCTGGCACAGTATTTTAGCATGTAAAAGGCAAAAATTTACAGTTGTTTGTGAAGATTTCGATGCAAAAAGGATACAATTCAGGGTGTGTGACTGGGAGTGATTTGTCATGCATATAGCGGAATGAGCTGCTACTTTTCCCCAGAGACAAACTGTCAAATAACGGTCAAAAATTTACGGCCAACAACGCAGCTGTGTTAAATGTGTTACATACGGCATTTTTACATGTTGTTTAGCCTTTAATTCTGTGTTTATATGTGAAAATAAACAGTTCTTAGAGTGACTGCTTGGGTATGTGGGTGTTTGAAGGAATTTTACTGAAAATGTTGGGTGTATTTACCGAGATTTCGCGAAGTACGCAATCATAACAAAAACCTTCCGTTAAAACATATTAGCATACCGATGCTATTTGGATCGTGGATTACAGGATTTTTCTATTTCCTGAAGGAAATGAAGCGGAAAAATTACAACAGTAAGGGGATTGCCATTTAAATCAAACTCCCTGCATGATAAATATCAAGGTAAACATTGATTCCAGGTTATTTTGCAAATACTGTGCTGCCAACACGCCCAACGACCGTTGAACAGCGCAGTCTTGCTAGTCACAGAACGTACGTTTGATTTCAACAGCAAGGAAAGGATTGTTTTATCCTTAATAGATAGCCTTCCACTGGGAGAGATAATCTACTTGAACACCCACCTTTGAACAGGTAATCGTACTCGTCGTCCTTCGTTCCCATGATGAAACAAGCTGCCGACCGGCGATCTCACTTCCGCTCTGAAAAAACGCCTCGTTCACAGTTCTTTACGCGACAGCAACCAAAACTACGTTGATTGAAACAAGTCAATGTCTTTATCTTTACTCCTGGTTCCCCAAAATTACGGTGATTCGTAGGATGACAAGGAAATCGGACAGATGCTGACGGTTGGGATAACGGAAGTAAACAGTCCTGACAAGATGGCGGTTCTACGCCCCCTGATCTTGCGCAGGTTCTGACGTCATGTCTGCGCAGGGTGATGATGTCATCAAGGACTAGAAAATGCCCGGATGTACCTGCAATAATTTCATGAACTGCTAGAAGTCTCTTTTGAACCATCGCTAAAAAAACAGTGCACATCACAAGGAAACACTCTGCACTCTGCATGCTCGTTATTTGTGAGGCCCAGCTAATTTAATTCACAACTAATCGTAGCTGGTTTGGTAACGCTTAACAGTGAATTCAGGAGGTGCAGTAAATTCAGGAGAAAAGGTAACGCTTAACGGTAAATTCAGGAGGGGTTGTAAAGCACATGGTATTTGTAACTTAAGGCCATCCTAGCTTGTAAATTTTTCATTCAATCACTTTCAAAACAATATTGAATGGGGTTACATGTGGCTAGTATCCGGGGTTAAACTTTAAACACTTATATCTCGCCAAAAATGCACGCGATCTGAAAATGGATTTCAGCTTACAACTTCCTACCAAGAGACCTTTCCAATGATATCATGGTTAGCCTATTTGAAAACACTTTTTACCAACCTTAATTTTACGTTTGGCTTAGCCACAAATCAAGATCCTTTGGATGGATTGGTTTGACATTTGGCATGTAGTATCTCAAACATCGTAGCCTCCCTGCAAACACCACCATTACTTTACAGAGGGTTGTATACCACGGACACTTGTTCAACGTCAAGTGTGGTCCTCATTTTATTTATGAAGTGTAATTGGTCACTTCAATTTACCGTACTATGGTGTTCATGATCCAGATTTCATCTTTAAACCCAAGAATGCTAAACTCTACAGAATTGCTAGAGACAAGACAACTGTCAATGTCATTGCTACTAAGCCGCTTTTATTTACATCAACACAGAAGGAAAGGTTTGTCACCTTCACAGTCAAAATATATGAGATCTACAAATTTGCTCATGTATACGGAATATCATCATATCGTTCCGTGCCATACGGAATGCTCGAAATATACCCTAGTCCACTCCAAATGTTTACTTCTATTAAATAGTACCAAAAATTAAAAGCAACAGACAGCATATTTCTATATCTTTTGCCACTCCTCTTAATACACATACAATGCCCTATTGCTCTCTTTAAAGCTTTCTGTATTCTCTCCCTTTTTTATAAAGATATTAGGATTCTTTGATTCCAAAGGGTATAAAGGCACCAAGATATAAGCTTGCATGGCAAGGCAAACAAGCCCAAGTACTATGTAACACTGTTTCTATAAAACTACCCGAATACACTAGTTTGAGATATTCTAAATTTCTCCATTTCTCTATGTCTTGCATTCTGTGATTTCAGCAAACAACTATATTCCTATATTTCTGTGTATTAGAGAAGCTTACAAATCCTTTTCTTTCAAATAGTGCACCAAACATAATTGGCTCACAAAACAAAATACAAGTTACATTGTAGCTTTCATTCACGCACCTATCATTTTAACTAGAAAGCCAAAATATCTTCATTACAAATTTTTACTGTTATTGGCATTGATATGTGCAATCCGTACTTTCTAGTTCCTATTTTGAAGCATTATCTGCTGAAACATGTTACAAAGCCATAATCCATAAAATCAATCTATGGTCTAATGTTATATACTTTGTACAAGTGCTCATAAAAGTCATCAAAGAATAGATATCTGAGAAGTGATATATACATCAGGAAACAGGGTGATCAAGAAGATTAAAAAGCAAGACAGCACAAAATGTACATTTTCATAGTTACATCTGACCAATCACCACTCAACCATAACAAAGGCAAAGTATATGTTCCTGCAAGTGCTAATAGGACATATCAGGAGTCAAATAATAAAATGTGCATTTAGCTTGCTGATATACATTGCTGAGACTAGTCTCAAAGCATCTAAATTTGAAAGAGACAGAGATATAAAAAAAGAGGAACAGAAATGAACTATCATTTTGTCCTGTTCTCATCTTTTACGTTTAAGATATGTATACTTGTGGGAAAAATACTCAAGAGAAGTATAAAAGAGTGAATAGATTTGCATTATCCTAACTCTAGAGAAGTATAAAAGAGTGAATAGATTTGCATTATCCTAACTCTAGAGAAGTATAAAAGAGTGAATAGATTTGCATTATCCTAACACATAGAAGCAGTCATAGGTTCCAGCTGACTACAGGCCAGCATCAGGATGTCTTTCTTCTCCTTGGGAAAGCGGAGTTCCCTCCCCGCCGCACGGCAGCTTTCCAGTTCCTGCTCCGCCATGGCGAGCTCCCGCGAGATGACGCTGGGGGTCTCCTGCTCACGGGAAATCCAGTCCAGCGCCATCTGACTCCTCATGTCGTCATCCAGGGTACGGTTGGAGTAGTGCGCAAGCACCTCCTGTTGGTCATGCGACAAACCACAGTTAGTTAGTGTCTTCTCTATTTCCACATACAACTCATAGTAGGAGCAGGTTTTCACTCTGTTTTAGATTCAAGGTTGAAACAATTCTGAAGTACAGTGGTCATACAGAAGAGACATGTATTAAGGGTGACAAATTTGTGGTAGAGAAGATTTCAAAACTGAAAATAAAACTGCCGCAAAAAGTTTAAAGATTTACAATACTCTGATAAGAATATTGGACAACTATAAGGCAAAAGGAAACATGTTGTACTGAAGACATGAAATGTATGCTTGCAGATGTTCCCTTCAACATATGAACTAAGTGCTGATTTTGTTAGCATCTATAAGATTAATTGTTTTCTGACCTGACGTGTACATGATCTCTCTCTCATGGCCCTCAGACTGCCATTCCAGTGCAGCAGTTGGAATACTGTCATCAACTCCTGTAGTAACAAAACACCATGCAGAAGGTTTAAACATCACCAATACTGCATGGTTGGATGCATAGTTGTTTCCTAGTTAAACGCTCCTTGCCTGAGCACATTTCTACAATGCTGAAAGGTTCCCAACAAATTCACTGAAAAACTATAGTATGAGTAGAAATTAAAAAACAATTATACATAACATAGATAAAATTCCTGTAACTGCATACGGCATTAGAATAGCATAATTCCTACCTTCACATATTTGTCCCAATGAAAGACTACAAGAACCCAGCCTTACCTGGAACTCCAACATACTCTTGGTCTTGTTGGACTCTAACATGAACCTGAAGGCACCAATACCAGTGTTGGGGTTGTCTATCTCACCAGCAGCACCCTATTACAAAACATACAAACAGCCATTCAGTATATATGCACAGCTTCAAAAAGAATCAAGGACTATAAGCTGTTGTTTCTTACATAAAGATCACATATCTGTGACCATGTATAAAATATAAGTGGTGACTGATGACATTGTAAATCTGTCCTACAGCTACATTGTATACCATCATTCGAAAATTTCATTTCACCATATCAATACGACTTGTACCATTTAACTTACAAAAGCAGTATCAGTTCATTAATACATTGAAATTTTTTTACATTCAAAAGGTGATATCGATGATGATCAACTTTGGCAAGTATAACTATAAGTTACCCTTTCCCCCAATGGACACAACAATGGTGGCTTGTGCATGCAGGCAAACAATGATCAAATTTCACACTTGACATTTTCATAAGTCCTACCAGTGGACTTTGAATGGTAAACTCACTCTGAAGGAGAAAGATCCCATACAAAAGATTTTGCAGTAACCTTCAAGGCAGATTAAGTGAAACATGAAAAGAGACTGAACCAAGCTGGCAGATAATTTCATACAAATTATCTGCCAGCTACATTGCATTCTATACTATATATATAGCAAGGCTGAAGCAATTCCCAACAGGCAATGTAAGTTGTTGATAGCATGCTATCTGGCAACATAACCGTTCTGACAGTTTCAAACTCTGTCTGGTAAGGGTATACATCATGTTATCATAATGTCAACAAGAAATTTCTACTTAAAGGCTTCCTGCATTTGGAACAGCTCTTTGTTACAATATAGACTACTAACAGAAGGTACAATGTACACACATTACTGTTGTTATCTTGCCCAAACCATTTGAGAATAGACCATCACCATGTATCATTTTCAGTCCTCACTTCTTACCTTAAAAGACTTTGTGGCATCACCAATAGCCTTCTCCACAAACTCGTCTGTGATTTTGCGGGACGGGTGCTCGTTGAAGACAGAGTTCATCAGGGCAATTTTGGCTGCACTTCTCCTGGCTTCAGCTTTGGTGGGACATTTCTGGGGAAGACACATACACATTGTCACATCTAATGCTACTCTTGTAAGACAACCGATGACTTGACAAACAAGGATACTTTTATGTAGTTATTTCTTCACATGCAAAGTGTAAACATATCAAACTACGACATGACTGACAATGTTAACAGTTTTAAAATGTGTCAAGAGCATCAAACAAAACTTAAAGTTTACAACACAAATAAAGAATAAATGTTTTTGTTAGATCACTAAATTACAACACTAGATAGAAGAATTCTGAAGATAACCTATCCTTTTCAGTATTCAAAAGAATTGCCATAAACAAAGAACGAATTCTTACATTTAATGTGACAATGACGTGATTTGCGACATAATATTATGCATAGTTTACATCAAAAAGTGTCGCAAACATTACTGGAGAGCAAATATACAAAACAAGAAATAACAGTTGTTACTACCCTACCTGAAAACTTCCGAAGCAGCTGCCTCCCGGTAGTGTGACATAGCAGACGTACGGAGGACTGGCCGAAGGTTGCGACTCGTAAACAACAAGAGCACCATTCTTAAAGTCTGCTCCTCGTGAGGACTTCATCTGCCAGAACTCCTGCAGAGCTTCCACCACATTCACTAAGAAATCAGAATAAAAAACATTCAAAATCTATATTGTATACATTTAAAACATTTATGTTATTATATGATTAAAGATTATTGAATGGCAGCACATTGTATCTAGTTGGTCTTTTATCAAGATTTGATGTTTTAATTTGACAATGGTCAAATATGTTGCAGTTCCCATCATGTAAAAGAAAAGCCATAATAAAAATTGAGTCTCCCGGGTCACTCTCCCCATAAGCGTTGCATACTGTAATACAGGCATTCAAACATAGGCACAAAACCTTTGACTGCTTCGAGTGTTTACAAAACTATATATTTATGTAGAGTTTCTAATTATAATTACCCGGACATCTAACCTTCATCAATGTAAAACTAGAGTTCCACGAACACATACCTTTGCCAAATAAACTAGGTTTGTTATGTAGAATGGTGTCTGTAGACAAATGCGTTACTCATTTCATTTTGTTTTATAATTATATGCTTGGAGTTGGTTTGTAAAATTTCGGCATTAATTGTGCAAATTTGGTCCCAATTTACAATTAATCAATATCAAATTGTATCAAGCATTGCTTAAGCTATCAGCATACCAAGCTATCAGCATACCAAGAATCAATTTCTTGACTTATTCTCTTTCAAAGTCTTTAAATACACCCCTTATACTCTCTTTCCTCTTTCTCAGTTACATGTGTGACAACGTTGAAACTACTATAATGGAATGCAGTGGATTTATGAACTTTTCATAATCAATTATGCAAATTAACTGTTAATTTGCATGATAAGTATCACATTGTGTAAGTCTTCACTTAGGCTATCTACATGCCAAAAATCGTGACGATCCGTCAACACGTTCATATTTTCTCATTAATTATGCAAATGAGGTCATCATTTGCATGATTAATATGTATTGCCATTTCTCTCCTCTCAGCTACATATGTGACAAGTTTCAAAGTCCTATCATGGAATGTAGTGGATTTATAAGATGTCCTCATTAATTATGCAAATTATCTGTTGATTTGCGTAATTGGTATCTCATTATGTAGGTCTTCACTTACGCTACCTACATACCAAAAAACATGATGATCCGTCAACATGTTCAAATTTTCTCATTAATTATGCAAATGAGGTCATCATTTGCATAATTGATATCTATTGACATTTCTCTCCTTCTCAGCTACATATGTGACAAGTTTGAAAGTCCTATCATGGAATGCAGTTGATTTATAAACTTTCCTCATTAATTATGCAAATTAGCTGTTGATTTACATAATTAGTATTCAATTATGTAAGTCAACACTCATTCTATCTACATACCAAAAATCATGAAGATCCGTCAACACGTTGCAGAGTTATTCTCGTCCAAAGGTTGAAAGGAAACCGGCGCCTGCAGTACCAAAAAAGCCGCTAGGGGGCCCAAACTCACAGCACATACTCTCTGCCCCGTGGGCTATCTACCACCTATAAATCATGACCACAGCATGTCCAGAACACGAGATATAAAAAATTGAGTTTCCGCTGCAGTACCTTACCAAGCTGCTAGGGGGCCCATTATCGAACTTGACCTTCGTTTTCCCGAACCCTACCCACCTACCAAATATTATCGGGATTCATCCAAGACTTCTTGAGTTATGCTGTTAACACACACACAGACACACACACAGACACACAGACTCACAAGGCCAAAACATAACCTTAGCCATTCTGGCAAAGGTAACTAAAAGAGTATGCTGTTTACCAAGAGTTCCTTTTCACACATGGACACTGTATACCTAGTGAGAATAAATGTTCTTTCTGAGACAGCAAGCATTTGACTAAGAAGCAAGTTAGCACAGAGTTATTCTTCTGTAAACAAAGTATTTAACCATGTTGGGGTATTGTTATTTTAAGAGCAATAAATCTACCTGTTCATATTTACATTCTCCTTTGAAGTTGACACTTGAAGCTGCACATTGAACTCCTGCGTACAAGAATGTGGCAATTCTGACTTCTTAAGGGCACGAAGTCCCCACAGCTGTTAAGTCTCCCACAGAGAGAACAGGAGGAATTCCTTAAGGTCTCATTGATGTATTACTCTGCGAGTGGACACCCTAAAAGAGATCCGAGCCAAAAACTGAACGGCTGTATAGACGCATGTTTTTAGCGGTGAGAAATTCCCTTTTAGCCAGCGGAACTGATATCAAAAGTTAGATTGGTGAAGTTTTGTTTCTAACTGAAGAAATAAGCAGGTAAAGTTTGGCAGCCGCGCGCTAGATCGGAGGTACACAGTCGTGGGTTCTGAGTGGTGCGGTTGTACAATAGCAGCGAAAAAGTGCCTTTTGTGGGGATTGACTAATCGTAGTTTGTAATTGCTATAAAAAAAGTTTCTACGTATAGTTTACATTGGCAATTTTTTCCCACGATATAGGGTAAATGTGCTCGACAAAGAATGAAAAATCTGCTGAAATTTCACGTAGCTTCATTATGAGCGCGCCCATTTAAACCACGAATTATAACATAGAAGTCTATGGGAAGAAGAAACTCATCAATGAGACCTTAAAGGAGTCTGACTGTAATGTGACTACAGTAATCATCTCCATGAGGGAGGCTATGCTTAGGGTTGGTTTGTATTTGTTTAGCTACAGTACCACTTATAAAGTTATGATTATGTATGAACGGAACAATCCTAGTACAGATAAATATGGGTAGATTTTCTTTCAACTATTTTGGGTCATACTGTTTGTCCTATTCAACGTGATGAAACAAAATAAATTGACCATACCCTTTCATTGTATTACTGACAATAATTGTAAGCTCTTAGCCCATAAACTAGACCTACACCTGTGAAGGTTGACACAATGACAGACTCAAACAGACTGAAATAATTGAGTTGCTCATCCAAGCTGCCATGCATTACCTTACAATACACAAATCTGCAAAAGGAGAAACTTGAGACCTGCTTTGCAGGGGACTGTTTCACCCACTAAAATTTACACAAAAATAAACACTCCCTTTTTTCCAGCTGTCACAGTGTTCCACAAAGGCATGAAAGGGGTTTTCGTGTTGTGAATACAGTTTGCAGAATTAGGGGCCCCAGATAAACATACTATACGGTATAGTATGTTATACCTGTACTTGCAAAGATGTGGACGAGATTAGTGGAGGCTGAGGGCGAACAATGAGGATTTGCCTGATTTTCAGGGTGCACCTGGACATTACCTGTCCACGTCACAGTGATTCATGAGAAAAGAAGTTACAGTGGCCCTTAATTATACTTATAGGCTTCAATTGCTGCTGTTTGCCATCACTGGCTGTTAACTTCTTTGCTTTACTTGTAATTCACTAATTGTATTGCAACCAGGTTACCTGTACATGTAGGTAGTCAAGTCTTGCTAAGTTAGCGACATTTGAAGCAAAAGAGTTCATCTTGATGTCATTTATACAAAGTACTAGTGTACCAGAACACTTTTTTGCTACAATTACTATAGTATTTGATAGACCAGCCAAATCTTGAAGAAAAACACATGGACACCCATGGGTGCAAACTAATCAGGTATGCTGACAGGACTTCCTCAGATAAAGGCATGCCTGCTGTCTGATTTCCGTGACTTTTCATCAAGTTTAAAGACCCTCAGCCTGAACCCTTAATTCTTAAAACCGGGATCTACTAACCTGTTACTTAAGTTTCAGTGTCATTTTAACAGTCCTTTCAGGTTACTACTACTAGTACGGTAATACTAATAGTAATTAAAGGTAATCCAGATTTTTAGTAGAGAAATGGACCACAAAACAAATCATTATACCATTTCTGCTGACAAAATGTCTCTATCATTTAAAGACAGCTGCATAGCTTTATCTTTATCTTGCTTGTAACAAGGTTGGTTCAAATTATCAGTATCATTTCTCTACAACATCCAAAACAAGATGGAGATCTCTCTACATGACTGAACACAGACAATCATACATAACATCACGGATTGGATACAGTTTCAGCCCCCTAGAGCTAAGAGGATGCTTGTCGCTTCCTTTCCTTTGAACAATAAGGGTTTGTACATGTACTATGGTAGGTTCCTATGTGAGAAAAATGCAGGTAACATCTTTAATCTCAACGAGTCAGCTATTACGGTAAACAGTTGTACATGTAGTTAGAAATTGCTGGTAAAACCTAGTTTCTAAAGATAACATTTGCCACTGGAATGGCGTTAAAACAAGTAAAATCTTGCCACTTTGTGGATGCATTGTTCAAGTACTCTAGTCTAATATGTGATAACTCTTTGTTCCTGAATAAAATATGTACAACTTGGTACATTTGTACAACGTTACTTTCGGGTCATGCAAGGTATCCAGAACATTTTCAATTTCTGGACAACGTTACTTTCGGGTCATGCAAGGTATCCAGAACATTTTCAATTTCTGGACACACTCATTGCTCATCTTAATTACCCAGAACAATTAACCTTTATGAACTTGATTGACAGGAACAACAGACAACAGATGGACAATAGAAACCATTGGTAATAACAGAGCGGGCTCTGGTATGCAGATCAATCAAAGCGGCCACACTCAAGTCAATGAGGGGGAAGAAAAATACCTTTAGATATGTAAATTCGGGAATGAATAAAGCATACAGGTAGCTGTTAGCCATGTGAACACTTTTCCCTTTAATTTTGCGATATAATATGCGTTTATAATAGTGGTGGGATAAGAAAATTTCAAACAACTTCTTCACTAACTAGCAATCTTGTTACTTATTTACAAACATATTTATGTACCAAGTCTTGCAACTTTGATGGATTTTTGTCAAACGACACCTTTTCTCGTGAAGGAAACTCCTTCAAACTTTCCAAAGGAACTGGAGTGTTTGTGATAATCCTTACCAAATGGACAAGAGAGCAAACATGACGATCCGTTGTGAAACGAGATAGCGTGTTCGTGCAAAAAAACAACTGGTGTTTTCAGTAGTTACCTGCCCCCCTCCCCAAACTGGGAGATACTGAAAGACGGAATACCAAGTAATACCAAGTAATACCACGTAATACCAGGTTAAACATCACGGAACTCAAATATTTTGTGTGCATATGTGTTCCCCACACATATAAACCAAACATTTTGTGGTTTATAGGCTTTAAAATTATATTTTTGCCTAAGAATTCCGCTAACAAAACGCCGCGCACCGCTGCCCCGCGCGGCATGATAGCGCTGGCGGGCCGGGTCAATCAACAACACGGTTCTTCTTCTTCCGGTATTAAATGTCCAACTGCCGATGAGTCGGCATTGATTGACTAGTGTTTCAAACACTTATGTTTTATTCTTGAAAAAAAAAAAAAAACCTTATACACGTAGTTGGAACATTCAACAACATAATTGTACCAGCGTTGTCGTCGTGTTGCATGTTGTAACTTGTAACGTTAAACCGCTGGAGATTTTGCGGCACAAGCGTGTCACTTAACCCTGAGACCGACCTGATAGAAATTAGAATCAAAAGCAACTAATGGGCCAGGACGTGACGAAATGACTAAAATACAACTGTTTGAAACACTGCAAAGATAAACCAGGGCACGATGTTGCAAATATGACAAACATTAACGTGTCGCGGCTCGCCGTGTTGTTGATGTGACCCGGCCTGCCAGCGCTATCAAATATCATGCCGCGCGGGGCAGCGGCAGTTTGCCACCGGAATTCTTTGGCAAAAATATTATTTTTAAGCCCATAAACTACAAAATATTTGGTTTACATATGTGGGGAACACATATGTACACATAATATTTGAGTTCCTTGATGTTTAACCCGGTATTACGTGGTATTACTTGGTATTACTTGGTATTCCGTCTTTCAGTACTACCGCCCCAAACTTACCACACACACACACAGAGAGAGAGAAAACCACCCACCTCTTCCATAGCCATGCGTGTGTTTTGCAAAGCTGTTAACCACCGCATCGACGGCTTCTTTCAGTACAGATTTTGTTCGGACATCTGCTTGTGTGGGGTGAGATCGCGGCTGTTGTCCCGGGACGGTTCTAGGCGGCGGCCCCGGCACAGTCCTCGGCACTTGAGTGGAGGGCTGCCCGATACTCGCTCCTTGCACGGGACGGTAGTTGTGGACGTGCCCAGGCATTCCCTTGCCTTGATACGCCATACACGACTTCTACAACTCCCTTAGAACCTCCTCTGAATCTTCTGAAGGAAGAAATGTCTTCAAATCACCAGTAATTGGTGATTTTGAAGAAGAAAAGCCGCCGACTTCTTCCGGCCTCGAATCCCCAGACCAAACATGTAACCCGATAATGCAGAAAAGTTGACAATCCCGACTGAGAGGTCAGAGGCCAATTTTGTATTCATCCGCACTGTCGTACAAAACACAAAATATTCAATATTTTTGGCACAGTTTTACACCTAAAATGATTCTATTGTAGTTATAATGCAGGAACTATGTTTATCAGAGGAGAAACAAGCCATTTTGTGGCGAAAAATTGTTTCTAAAGGGAGTTATGTTTTGGCTGCGGAGTGAGCCGGCCTAGCGGTGAGGAGTCCGGATGGTGGCAGGTGAGATGCCTGAGGTGGAAACAGAAACACAGACTGAGGTGGGGAGGGGGGCAAGGTTTGAACTTGGGAGTTTGCAAAAAGAAAGACCTCTGATCGCCGTAATATTTGTAGGAACTTGTTCTGGAGGTGTACTTTGAAGCTTGATCCATTGTCCGTGAAGGGATTTTGTTTGGAACTTCGAATAGAAGATTGTTATTTTCTGAGGAGATGGGCGGGAAATTCAGTTCATATTTCATTCACACACACAGAGAGATATTTGTTTGTCCAAGGAGGTAAAAACTCCTGTTTTTCAATCATTTTCAATGCTGCAATACTATGTGTGACATTTGGTATACTGTATGCAAAGCAAGTAGCGTTAACTAGGGACTAGAAATTATCTGAGGTGTTTCTTTTGATTAAGGCAGTTTTATCAAATTTTAACCTCCTTGCGCATTGTTTTGATTGTTGCCCTGTTGCATGTCTTGGTCTCTAGGCCAAAAGATGGGCGATGAAATTGACTTGAGGCCTGTATGGAAGATGTGGACAATACTTCAAAGTAGATTTAGGAAGGCATATATTCATATCCCTGCAAATTTAACATCAATGACATTTTGTGACGCCGTGAATAGTTGTACCTTTTTTTGCTAACATACAGACTTGCCTTTTCAGAAAACACGAACCATTTGATTATGGACAAAACAAGCGACTACTAGTGTGCACTAGTACCAGCTAAATACAGACTACAACTGAGGGACCAAACCTGGGATTGTGTCTTCTTTTGCCTTCTCGAATCTCGGTAACAATGGCACGGGTACTCGGTGTTGGAACTGGACTCTTCCTGCTAGCTGTGATCATTGTGCTAGCTCTGTTCCTGTGCATTGCCTTTACAAAGGCTGGTGGAGCTCTTAAGGTAGATTGTTGTCAGTCAAGCTATTTCCACCATACATCCATTAAACCAAACATTCAGCAACACTAGTAGGTAATGGACTTGGAATTATGTATTGATTTGGGCTCCCTCGCAGATTTTCTTGGAACTGCAGGCATGTTTTTGTTTGAAACTTTGAAACACAGAATTTTATTATTTTGAGTCTGTTAACTTTGTGGGTAACATGTAATGTGTAAATTCGAAACTTTGCAGCCGTTAGTGCTGTTTATACACTCTTAAGAAATTTCTATTTGCATTCTAAATTGTGTGTTAAAATTGAGTTAAGGTATATTTTTTGTAACTGTGCATCAATCTCATCCTTTTCAGAATTTGGCCGTTGGTGTTGTTGCGCTCGCTGTAATTACAACAGTAATTCTGGTCGCCCTGCCACGACAGCCAGAAACTGCAGCAGACCAACAAGTAACAGTCATAACAGGTAGATGTAGGGTTTATAACCTGGCCCCGGACTCACATGGGGCCAGCATGTAGGTTTCTTTGGCTTCTATGATGATATTAGCAGAGAAAATCCATATCCTGGCTTATACCAGTCTGGTAACCAGCTTAGTTAACCATTGGTGGTTTCCTGCATGATATTAGTAAGTATTGTAACGTCTCATTTTTAGAATCCTTTGTTTTTTTTCAGTAAATGCAAAGTTTCTGTATCACATCACTTATACTAGTTATACACTGCTTCATGTATAGATTATTTTATAGTTACAGTGTGTTCTTGGAGTTGCAGGAATGATTTTTACCTCGCCTATTGATCAACAAGTTTCAGACAAGTTTATGATATAGCCTCATCCAAATATTACAGTCTCTTGTACACTGCATGTAGTTTAGTTTCCTTGAACACATTAGAAAATCTATTGTTGTTAGGTATTATAAAACCTGTCATGCATTGTATCTTATGCTATTGTTGTGCAATTAAGTTTACTTGCAATGAAGTTATGTTTGTCCTCATGTTTTACAGATGACATGGTGATTCCAAGAACAGTGCTGTTATCCTTCATGGTCATCTTCACTCTCCTGTCGCTGGCGTTTCTTGTTGTCTTTGATTACGTGGAGCCCATCTATGCCAAGCCTATCAGGACTAGATAACAGTGCTGAAAAACTAAAGCACTTATTTGTTCTGTATGTACTTTCAAAGTATACCCCAACTGTTCACACACAAGTAAATGTACCTCTAAATTTGTTGTTCAGAGAGTTGAATGAATGTTTGGATACTTGTGATAACAGCATAAGATAGGAGTTTTTAGATTTCAACCATGGTTGTAGCCAACGTTTTGCTATGTGATGTGTTATAACAGTCAAAGGTCAAAGTTTAGTCAGATACCATACTGTATATACGAGAATGTTTAGCAATACATTTTCTTGTAGTGTTTTGTGGAACAAGTTTTTTTAGACATGAATATAATGTTATGAAACTTTGAAATGGAAAATGTAAGAATTGTCTATATAGAATTTGTATAGCCTGATTAAATCGCACTTGTAGCAGCGCTTCCAATATCTGTCAGCCTCTTGCTGGGAGGGGTCAGTTATAGCCCCGGACAGCGCAGTTTGCATTACACAAACTAGGATTTGTACATAATGTATATAAAGTATTTCTGAAAATGTTGATGTATTTAGTTATTTTCTAAAATACAGTTATTTTCTAAAATACAATTACAAGTGTGTAAAATTACAGTTTTGACCTTTTACATGTGATTTTTGTGTTAACAAAGCTGTGTGCAAAATATAATGGATTTCAGATTAATTGTATGTTGCTTTTGATAACAGGCATATCCTATTAAAACTAGCATTGCATCTGAAAGACTTGCCATGTACACTTTTTGAAAATACATTTAGAATTATTATTAGTAACAAGCTGTGTAATTTTGAAACAGGATAGAGGGTGAAAGTTCAATTTCGACAGTGTATTCTAGCATGTGACAAGATAATAACAGAAGTACAATGAACTGTGCAAAACGACCACCTGTATCCCTACAGGGGTACTGGTAGTTACCATAGCAACAGTAAAATGATTGACATTTGAAAAAACCATGACTTCAGCTTTTCAACATGTGTTATCACCTGTCATTCTAAGAGGAAGACATTGAAATTTGTTGACATAAGCTAAAACATTTTAAACTAAAATATTGGGAAAAGGTTCATGCTTTTTCTTGCCCTTCAGACAATCAGGTCGTGTGTACCCTCAGGGGTTTTACTTCAAATTTTGCACAGACGACCAATTATGGTGCAGGGCGTATGTGAAAACAAACTATGACCCCTGACTTGTTGCCAGTCTTGTTAGACAACATCAATTTGTCCGTTGACTGTTTGTCGCGGCCAGACAGATGCAACGTTTTTGAGAGACGAAAGAGCTCAAAACCACGGTTTGTACCATTTGAGAATGTGCTGACGGAGGTATCTAAGTCTATGTGAGTAACATGTTTATTTTCTATAACTTCTGTAACATTGCTAACTCATTCAAATCCTGGAAACAACTTTTGAAAATGCACTTCTTGTAGAATGCACTTTTTTCTTAAGCCCCTATACTATTGTAATGTTTCTTTGTTCAAATTGTCAGTATGTAAATGTCTCTAAGTTTACTTTGTTAATACCTATGAAAGTGATGTAAGTCTGGATTTTGGAACAGTTGATTTCCAAGATAATATCTTCTCATTCTTAGAAATATCAAAATGTAATGCAACATCCATTCTGGTAATATATCTGTTATGTTAAAAGTCAAAGTCATCTTAAAAAAGTATGTAGTTGAGGTAGCTTCTTTCTGCTAGACAGCAAACATGTATCAAAACAAGATACCATTTAACCTATGACCCCTGCAGTGTGTATCTATTATTGTCATCATTAACACTTCCATTGATTTAAAGGATTATAAGTCACTAAAAAGATTACAGATGTTTAAAACCCTTAAGAATTATACTGGGAAAACAGTAGTACACATTTTTTATGTCCCCCCCCCCCCCCAAAAAAAAGAAAGTACAGTTTGATTATGGATCTCCTTGCCGCTTTCTATAGTACTGCAGCAGAACTGTGGTTTTCATATCTTTTGTTTGTGAATCAAAAGTGTAAACTCAGTGAAATGATCCTGTGGCTATTTAACGACATTTGTACACTTGAATAATCTACAGCTGCTATCTGTCTAACCGACTTATGTTTGTACAAAAACAGATTTGAGAGGAGTGAGTGAGAATGATGGAGGCATTAGAGAGTGAGTTGACGTGTCCTGTGTGTCTGGAGCTGTACAGTACACCCCTGCTCCTGCCATGTCTACATAACCTGTGTCAGAGGTGCGCCGAGGAAATTCTACTGGCAACAAAGAAGAAGGTGATTTTTAAGATTACCTGTTGTTGTTTTTGTTATAAGAACACAGTTGATCAAATAATTCCTAATACTCCTGAACCAAAAATGTGTGCTGGCCATATGCAGATTTGAAACTGTCAAAAATGTATGCAAAACATTTTGGTAAATACAGTATTTTTCCAAGGTTTAAGGATCAAGATAGCTTACTGATCATGATATACCTCTACATGCACAAAATGTATCAGCTTTGTATCGCATACATAAGCTGACTCATGGCATACAACACCAGGTTTGTATTTTGAACCGTAAGTTATTAAGCTGCATATTTAGGCAGATTTATTTGGTCCACCCACAGCAGAATGGACCCCTGCTGTTATCAAGGTGTGTGGGGAGTAAAGTGCCTTTCCCATTACTGGCATTAGGCCAATACATTGGGAGCTGGCCAGGATTCAAACTCAGTACCTCCAGGTTCTGAGTCAACAACACTAACCGCAAGGCCACCTTGCCAACTTAAAGCTGTAATGTTATTTACATACTTTTATCATAATTCTCTTCAAGCTGATACATTAATGTCTGTAACAGTAGTCTTCAACCAAGAGCATTTACACCCTCTACTGGACAATTTATGATGCTGCTTTAATGTACAAATAGAGACCTGACCTAGCTGTTTGGAAGAACCGGTTTAGGTTGTACAAGTTGCGTATGTTGAAAAAAGTAACAAAGAATTGCTTTGAGTTCAAAAAAGGCTGTCCTGGAGAAACATCTATAGTGTTACTGACAGTGATTCGTTCTGATTGCTGCTTTTGATTACATCACATTAGTCTAGCGTTTTAAGATGATTTTTCCCCAGAAGGTCAGCTACAGCGTCCTCTAAGTTTGAAAAGCTTTGTTTGATGGACAGTCTAGCGGAAAATCATGACCACACCTTCTAACCTTGCGCCCTGAGGCAAGTCCCAACAGAATACTACAACAACAACCGTCTTCACAGTGCCAAAATATGTGCTCCAATGTGCTATTTTCACTGGCTGAAATACTCAGCCATTTATGTACTCATTGTGTTGTACAAAGCTGCATCGTACAGCCTGACATTTGGCAGTGTGGGGTTTGTGATGATCCTAAATACAGTCGACTTTCACAGACGCTTCATTTCTACCCGCAATTTTTTCCAGGGCAAAAAGAGTGCCGAGCCAGAGACTACAAGTCTGCAAGCAACAGAGACTCACACAGAAGGAGAGGCTGACGTATTGGGGGAAGATGTCGACACTGATTCCTTAGAGCCAGACGGGGAAGAAGTTCTTGTATCAGATGAAGATGAAATTGAAGATGATGTTGCAGAATTTGAATTAACAAATGCACCTGAAACAACAAATACACCTGAAACAGCAAATACAGCTGAAACAGCAAATACACCTGAAACAGCTAAGGCACCTAAAGAGGAGGAAGATGTAGCAGACCCAGAAGCTGAAACCACAAATGAAAGGGCTGAGGAAGACAACTCTGAAGACTGCAAACCCAACATCCCTGGATCTGAAGAAGAATGTGCTTGCGCATCTGAAGAGGAAAGCGATTTGCCAGGAGGGGCCAGCACAGCGAGCTCACCCCACACTGATGGTGAAAGTGGAAACAAAACACCCACCAGTGATGACATTGAAGGCATCAAAACAAATATTGCAGAATCTCAAAAATACCTGAAAGCTGCACTGAAAGTTTATGAAGAAGATGAAGGAATTACAGTTGAAGAAACAACTCAAGATACGACTTCCATGAAAGTGGACGACAAAGATGAAGGGATTCCTGAAGAAGGAGCTACTGAAGGTGCTGATGGAGAGGATGGAAGAAGTGACGAGGAAGAATCAGATGATGATGCGACAAGTTTCCCCTGTCCAACATGCAGGAAAAATGTGGAGTTTGAGAGGGGGAGGGGACTGGAAAGTCTGCGTAGAAACATCACACTGGAGAACATCATTGAAAGGTATCTTGTATAACAAAGTTTGTAAAAGTAGAGTGTTGAGTTTCCAGTTACATGTATCTATATCAAAGCCTCTAATACTCTAGTAGAATTATTTCATCAATTTTGCATTTGTGTTATTTATTGCGCCAATACAGCAATTTGATCTACGGTTGTAGGTATGTTCCAATATGTTTCGTTCCTTAAAATACGTCTGCTGCAATGATATCCAAATGACTTTTTAGAAAAAGATCTACAGCAACGTGTCTATATATACTACATGTAGTGGCATTCATGCATGATTGTGACACAGAGTTCTTTAGGTTGTTTTTTATACCTTACTGTATATTGGTTCAGGTATCGAGAGCTGGCAAAGGGAACCAAACGATCGCCCGTCCTGTGTGACGTGTGTGACGCGGACCCCCCTCCCAAAGCCACCAAAACATGCCTGACGTGTCAGATCTCGTACTGTGATAACTGTGTGAGGACGACCCACCCCAGCAACAAGAAGGCTTTTGCCAGGCATAAACTGGTGGAGCCACAGCAGGCAAAACGAAAGGTACTTTAATTGTAATATGAGTCAGAGTCTTTATAGTTTTACCAAATTATACACAGGAACTTTTAATGGTTAAAGTTATTAGACTTTTTGCTCCAACTTGTTACCAGACTTGAAGATGTTTCATCATATGTATGACAGGGTTTACTGAAAACACTGGCTGTCTCATGGCCAGGCTGCCAGGCAACTTCCTCTCTAGACCACAAGGGCATGCGTTGAGGATTTGATCTTTGATATGACATTTTGTAAACAATGGTATACTTGTGGCTCATGACTGTCTTCTGTTAGTTACAGTTTTTGTGTGTTTTGACCTTCGGTAGAACTTGTTGAAACAATGATATAATTGTGCCTAGAATATACTTGACATCTACTTGAATCAGTTTATATAGTTTTGTGAAATGCTCATGATCCATTTGTGTGTGTTTCTAGACTTATACATCTGATTCTTGAAAACAATTAATATGGTATTTCATTTGCTTACTTGACTACCATTGGTTGTTAATTGTTTTGTGACAATGGTATGATTCATATGTGTGTTTTGTAGGTGCTGACCTGCCCTGACCATGAGGATGAGAAGTTGAACATGTTCTGCTGTGTGGATGAGATGCCCATCTGTGCCCTGTGTAAACTGGTGGGCAAACACAGCGAGCACAAGGTAGCAGCACTCGCACAGATGTACAGGGCTAAAAAGGTAAATGTAATTCAGTAAATCTTGAACTACCGGTAGTTTTATTTTTTTGCTTGTTAATTTGCATCAGATATGCATTTGTAATGTTTGTTTCTAAAGAATTATTTCAATTGCAAACTTAAAACACCCTGAAGGTTTAGTCCTCCATTCTGCTGCATAATCAAGTCTCCAAGAAAAAAAATGAATTTACAGAAAGCTCTTTTTGTATTGAACACCTCCTTTAATTAGCTCTGAGTATTAGCTGTGAGTATTAGCTCTGAGTTAAGTGTATTTCATTTTTTTCAACACAAAAAGGGCGGACTCAAAGTCAATAACAGAGTCTCATTTACAGAGGAGTCACATTAATTTTACATAAGGTCACGTGACCAAAGTTGTGGGTCAGTCAACTTGATTTGATGAGGAAGGCTAAAATTTTTTGTGAGTTAGTATTTTTTGGTCAGAAAGTCACCTTGATTCCAATGTCAACACTGGTTCCTAATATTTCCCTTGCTATTTTCTTACTTAATGTAAAACTTGTGAAAAAATAGAGTAAAGTGCCGAAACTATTCCTAAAAAGACATTTACTTCACTACAGGAATCGGTGGCAGACAGTGTGTCCAGATTGGAGAAAGAGTTAAAGGAACTTGGAGCGTTTGTGACCAAAGTGAAACAGTCCATCACTGAACTGGAGGTTAGTATCACTTAAGAATAAATGTGGAAAGATTCCATGGGGGAAACTAGGGATTGTTAAAAGGAAGAAGATAGGAAAAGATAATGTAACTTTTCTTTATGTTTTAAAGATGAACAGTGAAAGCTTGAAGTCTCAGCTGTCCTTGGCAATAGAGGAACTGTGTGGGAACTTACAGAACAGGAGAGATGCCATGGTGAAGGAAGTGGAACAGGAGAAAGAAGTACAGCTGGAGGTGAGAAACTTTAATTTGTATCTGTCATAATGTCTTACCTGGGCCATGATCATGTTTGATACAGGTGTTCCATATAAGGTGGGTTATCACACTGGCTTCTACTGTTATCACATGGGCATCCATAGAATCATTTAAACTAACTTAGACTGTGCAGTTGTCAATCATCTGAATACCAGAATCGGTCATTGACATTGCTGTTGGTACATTACCATATTTTGTATGATGACACCAAATGGCACATTTTGCATTGAAACATGTTTTCTTGGGTAGAAATGTCTTAAATGAAATACAATACAGTGTATTTTGCATAAACCTCAGGCAAAGATCAGTGGGTGTTCAATAAGTATACAGCTCTCCTCAAACATGCAACACTGAAAGAATGCAAGTACTTAATATGCATGCTGGGATTCGAACCAGAAACCTTTTGTCCAGGAGTGAAGTGCAAATATGCAGCGTAAGATTTAATGAGTCAAGAATGTTATAATAATGTCACAATAGCCCTGTGTTAGTGACTGCACCTTTGTGGGGGAATGCCACTCCTTATGATGATGTTTCTCCTGTCCTCTCTCAGCTCCTCCAGGTAGAGCTGGCCACACATGAGGAGCAGGTGAAGAAGATGGATGCACTGATGATGTATGCTAAGGAAGCACTGAAGGAGGAGGATCATGCCAGCTTTCTACAGGTATGCAACTAGCTAAGGAAGACAGCATAAAGATTTGACTTTATTTGAATTGCAAAAGGGACAGTACAATGTGGACACTAGGTAGCTGATATAAACATATGAACAAATGAATGAATACATTTTATAGTGTCCTTATATATATAAGTATATTTAACACAAAATCTAGATAGCATGTCCAAGAAAAAAGATACAGAAAATGAAGTTCTGCTGCAATACCAAGAATAGCCGCCATGAAGCTTTTCAAATGCACCTGTTGGGTATTCTGTCAGATGTGAATATGAATTAGACAAAATGGAAAAAAAAGTTTTAACTGAAAGTTAACCACTATTTTTTCTTTCCTTATAGAGTGTGAGAGAGGTGGATGGAAGGTATGTATTCATTTTTACCCAATACAATTCAGTAAGGCTTTAAAACAAAGCTCCCTATAAAAGTAACAGATTGGTAACATTGTCTTGTAGCCATTCACATCCTCACAAGGAAATGTTTTATGTTTATGTTTTAAAAACCTTTAGTTGTGACAAAATCTAGTTTTCATGTATATGCCAAAATGCATGAAGTAAATAACTGTAGAAAATCTTGGGCCACAACCAAAGGGAGTTGATACTTTGGTTAAAAAAAAAACTTAAGTACATGTCCTCTTACTGTTGTGAAGAATTGGGCAGTCTCTCTCAGCAATACCAGAGCGAGCCACGCAGGCCTCCATCCTTTTTGACTCCTTCCTCCTGAACCTGGAGGAAATCAAACAACAGGTCACACAGCTGGGCTTCCTGGCAGGTACAGGACACAAGGCTGCAGTTTGGCGAGCAACTGCTAGGGGGTGTTCATAGGATGTAACCACAAGGGGCTGTTCATAGGAGTTTGCTTCAGCCATGGGGCAAATAAAGGGATTGAAAAGGCATTGCCATATTTGGGGATGCCTGATTACAAAGGAACTGCCTGGGTTGTAAAGTCATGGTTCACATAAGGCATGTCTTTGGTGCAGTTCTACAGAATATCAAGAGGTGGCACTTGTGAACATGGCAGGTGGCAGAGGTGCTGAAATGCCTTCATCTGAATGCTTTTCTTCTAATTGTGGAAAAATTTTCTATAATTGCTGCTGAGTAGATAAAGAGGGTCCCCTGCATTTACCTTAGAGGTAAAACAGCATCAGATTCATAGTGCTACCAATCTTAAAATCATGATTGTCAGAGGGTGCAATAAGGCTCAAAAGGTCTGTACTTTTAGATGTTCTCTTGTAGTAGAAAACAGTAACACCAGTGATAACTGTTTGTCTAACTTGTTCCCAGCCCCTGGACCAGTAGAAATCCTGCGGGAAGCCTGTCATGCCACCAGTGGTAAAGCTATCCTACACTGGCAGCCAAAGACTAAAGGTGTTGTTGGTAAGTACAGGTGAAACTCAAGTTCCTGGGGAATTTTGCAGAATGGAGAAAATGTAGACTTGAGTGTTTGCAATTGTTGTAAGATCACAGTTAAAATGGAGGTAGGCAGGCAGAAGACAGTACAAGCCACAGTGATTGTCACATGGTTTTAAGTTAGCAGTGAAGAGGTTACAACAATTAAAACCGCAAATATTAAACCACCACAAAAACTTCAACATTTGCAGTCATAAGTCTGTAAAAGTTCTGAAAAGTGCTGATTAGCCTTTCCTTTTTAGCTTGACACTTTCAAACAGTCAGGATAACACTTTGAAATAGATGGACAGGGAAATATGCTGCGTTTTCTGGCAAAATGTTTGCTTTAAATTTGTTGTTACTCTCTTTTCCATAAAATGTTCCACTCTTATACTACAGACAGCTACACAATCACCTGCCTTATCAAATCGCTGTCCTGGACAGAGGAGATCGCGAAGGTGACCTGCCCACAGCCTTACCAGATCTTCACCGACCTCAGGCCCAGCACAAAGTACATCTTCCAGATCTGTGCTAACAACAAGTGTGGGCCTTCTCCTGCTGAGGCTGTGGAAATCTTAACCAAACGTAAGTCAGGGGATGCAAAAAAGTATCATGACCTGTTGATAATAGCTTTGAAATTGATTTATTTGGTAGATTTAGAATTTGTGTGGTAGATTTTATTATGTATATGCAAAGAGGATTATCAATTTAAAACTGCTATTGCCACATGAACAGGTCAGAGACCTCATACCTCTGAAATATTTTGAGTTTCTCACATGTCTTCTATTGTATTTCATTCATTATGCAAATAAGATTTTGATCAACATTACATTTGTTAATTGATCACTTTCTGTATGTTACTAGCATATGGAAAATATATCTGGGAAAAGACAGACAAACCAAAGGCAATACCTCCCTTTGAATTAATAGCCTGTGCCATTGACCCCATGACCTAGAAGATCTGTCATGTCTGATTAATGACCAGTTCTACCATCTCTGAACTCCACTTCCTGTCAATTTGTCCTGCATTTTTGGACATTTTTTCTAACATAACCTGTATCTTTCCAGCCCCCCTCCCCCTTGTTCTGCAGTTAGGCCATGTCACAAACAACTCCATACAAATCAAGTGGTTTGATTACAACCTGGGTGACCTGAAGATCATCTACTACCTGCTCTCCTATAGGCTGGCAGTCAGGTCCGCCTACAATGTCCAGACCAATGAGGAGTGGGATGAGATCTCTAACATCATGGGGCTGGAGTATATATTAGATGGTCTGCACAGTAGGAGTCGTTATGATATCAAAGTCACTGCACTGTACCAGGCTGGCACAAGTGTGACAAGTGAGGTTTTCCAGTACTGGACAAGAGGAATGTAGGTCAAGAGTACATCTTATAATGTGGAGAATGAAGAAAGTGATGCCTTATTGGCTTAGAATTCTCCTTTTTTTCTGTAACATGCTGGGAATGCACATTAGTCACAATAGGTAACCATCCTTAGAAGCGGTGCGGAAAGGGTACGCTAGTGATAGTTGAGACCAGCTGGATTGCAAGGTGGGTGTAAGTTGGGAGCATATGCATTGCACAGTGGGGATCAGTAGCAAAGCCTTTCCCCATTGCCTCTAAGGATTCTGGTTTCCCAGAGTATGAAATAGGCTTCAGATCTCTACATAATACTCCTCTCCTGTTCATTGACTATACAATGCTCCCAAGTATTCTTGCTAAAGATAGTGATAGGCACAAATCTTCAAAGCTTGGAGGACATTTTTACTTTTGTCTCTGACCACCTGTTCCAGATACTGACTGCTGCATGAATGTCCTGCCACTCAAGACAGCTTGGCTGGTGCGTGCTGTACGTCTTTGTATGAAGGGCTGAGCTAGCATCTTCTGTAGTTTGCACAAATGTTGATAATACATCAAGGCTGTGCTTCTAGCTCGGTATCATTTGAATGACTGTCACTATACTGTACCAGGCTGGTTCATGTGCAGCACTGTTGGTATCATTTGAATGGATGGTAAGAGTTAGAACTAGAATGTGGGTTCCATGCTGCATCATTTTTGGAAAGAATCACAATAATGGTTTCAGTGTGCAAATGTCTTGACATAATGTGTGTCACCTTAAACATTTAGATTAACAAAGCTATCCAATGTATTCTACAAATACACAGACTACCACTCAAGTACCACTCTTTCATAATGGTTGCTAACTAAGTGTGGTCCTCATTAAGATTTTTTCTTTTAATTTGTTGCAACTTGTGATAATTCTTACTAAGTGTGATTTGCTCAGATGGCTATTAATAGTATTATGCTGCAAAAAACTAGCTATACAGTATCTTTGATTTTAGGTAGCTTGGGCAAAATGACATGAAGTTAAATGTTCAAATGAGAATTTTCAGTCTAAATGTACATTTTACTTTATTGACCATGCAGTGGTGACTTTTGACCCCAATGCATGTCAGTTATTGCAGATTCCTCTGCAGATGGACAGGACCAAAATAAGAAGAAAATTTAGTTTTAGACATCAACAACTCTGCATTTTAGTCTATCAATGATTAATAAAAGCAAAAAAGATATTCACTTTGACTCTCGTAGCATCATTGATAAGATAGGAAACTACAAGTATTAGTTTTGTAGTTGTTGTGTTTTCCCTTATATTACAGTTAAATTTAGGTTGTTGCTTGGGTAACATTGGTACTTATTTCAAGGTGTGAATATCATAAACAATTTAACTTAAGAATTGCTAAATACTGAGACATAGTGGTGGCAGAAACACAATTGTCTATTGCAAAGCAGGTTAAAGATACTCTTCAAGCAGATGTTGGTGGGGAAAATCGTGACCTTTTCCTTATATGCCGTCTTTTTCTGTCGACTATCCCCACCTGACAAAAAAAGACAGCATGTGAGGAAAAGGTCACGATTTTCCTCACCATCCTCTGCTTGGAGAGTAGTCTACAGACACAACACCCCCCCCCCCCACTAGACTGCCCGCCCCCACGACTTTAACATGGAATCGTCCGGAGATTAGTCATATTTCCTCTAGTAGTTGCTACTATGTAATGCACTATACTACTATCACTACGTCTGTCATTGCTTTAATAATAGTACACACAGCGCTTGAGTTCAGAGGACGCACCCTGTATTTAGGAACCTTTGTGTATAATCTACTTGGAATTTGCCGTGGGCGCTCTGACCCTGGAGTCAAATTAAAGGGAAAGGCAGAAAGAATATACCATTGAAAACTTCAGGAAAGGGGAGGGTTTGTCTTTGTTACGAAAAGGGGCCACACTGTTTAAATGACAAGGACTGCACTGTCCACTTCTCACTGAAGAGAAAACAATATTGTCTACACACAAAAAACGTCTGGAATAGAAATTAAGAGCAACGGTAATTCTGACATTCATAAAAGAGTGAGAAATGCAAACGATATTTTCTACACCTACCTCTACAATGGAATAGTCTTGAAGGGAAGTGACATGTTTCTAAGTACAGACACATTTGTTCCTGAAAAATATTAAACGACAAGCCAGTATACAACTCTAAAACAGCGCCTGGAGAAAGTCTATAGAGGAAGTCGTATTTGCGAGGTAAGGTGAACAAACACTCTAATGTCTTTTATTAGGATGTTTTCACTGATTCAGATTTGAACCTTTGTAATGAATGGACATTTCCTGACTTTGTATCCTCCTTCGTTACATGCAGTCTATTGACAGGGTGGATGCTACGTTGCTATTGTAAGCTCCCGAACGTACGTATTTATCCATTTTGATACTCCAATGATTCGTAGACGTATTTTGGGTTGGAAGTGTTGTTTGTCGTCATGTTACAACACCATTGAATATACGTCAACCAAGCTTATGGGGAATTTAGATTCCACCAAAAGAAATTACTAAATGCAAAGACGAAACGTTAACCTATCAACAAGAAAATACGCCACATGCAAAAGATAAAGTCATGTATCATACAAAACACACTTTCAATGGTCCAGGAGTAAAATTGGAGAGGGTGTTCACCTGCAATTCGCTACTACCAGTGATTAACGTTTCTATATTTAGCATCATATTGTTTTAGGAACGCGTACATGTTTTTGTCTTATAAACAAATAGTGAACTTGGTTCTTGCTAGGGGTCGCCATAGTCAGTTGAAACCCGCCATGTCTGTAGAGTTGTTAGTCCGGCCGAACAGCTTACGTTATTTGGGCGTTAACAATGTAGTCACGTACTGTAAAATGGGAAATGTTTGCGGTGGTTTTATGTACGCGTTTTTGCGATGTACTCTACACCGCGAACTTAAAAGCACCGCGAACGTTTCCCCCTTTTACAGTAAGACCACTCCATTTTCTATCTGCCACGACATTTACGGTATGTCTGACCAAGGAGGTTTTTTAACCTCCTTGGTCTGACAGATTCCGGTGTTAGTAATGCTAGGACAGTCCATGTACCTTTTCACGGATCCCATTGCATTTTTGAATACCTGTAATTACTTTTTGTAGGCCTTGCCATGGAAGACGCCGACCGCTCAGTCCTGAAGAAGCACACCCAGCGGTTTGTCGACGAACTGCAGGTCGATGATCTCTTCATCGCACTGGCATCCAAGGGTGTTTTCGACTTCAAGGCTCTGAAAGAAATAAAGGTGTGCTTGCATGTTACACGATAGATTGTATGTGTAACCGTTTGTAGTGCATAGTTAGTTAGATCATAGTTATCATTACCTTCGCTTTTAAAGAAGAATTCCGCTTGAATGTGTTCGTGTGTATCTGTGGACATCCGAGTAACTCGAGAAGCTGTGGATGGATAATTATGATATTTGGTAGGTGGTTAGAGGTGTGGAAAATAAAGGTTAAGTCCGATAATGGGCCTCCTTCTATGGTACTGAATATTGACCTTTGATAGTTCTTGGGGCAAAGGCTAAGCGGCGTATGTCTAGGACGCATAGCGCCTTTCTTTAATAATTGCAGGGGTCGAGTTTGTTTTGAGACTTTTCATCGTTATTGTCGGCTTACTATTTTGTATTTGTTTATCAAGGCACTACAGACACGGGAAGACCAGGTGAGATCGCTGCTCCAAATGTTGATGACACGCGAAGGTGACGCACTCACCATGTTCTCGGAGGCGCTCATGGAGACAGACCAGGGACACCTGGCGGAACTTCTTCATCCTGCAGCAGACAGTAACGGGGACCAAGAACCAACAAATGGACAGGACTCTCAGGACGAAGATGCATCATCAGGTACACTAGTAATGGATCGAGCCATATGAATGCAGTTTTGCGTCCATAATGGCACCTTTGACCTATTTATTGTCACGTGCCTGCGGTGGTGGGTCATCCACTCCGAAGAAGTCAAAAATCTGGTGCATATCGTATTGTGTTTAAAGCGAAAGATAAGACTTAACAATCTATTTTTATGCTAGGTATTCGAAATCATTTCGTGCTCGTATGTAATTATAAGGTATACGTAATTTTCTCATTGTTCTTCACAGATACCGGTAAATCTGCGATCCGCACCTTCTTGGCTGTGGCAGTGTATCCTGTAAGAAGCTATGATCAAGACTTCCTTCTGCAGCCAGGAGACGAGGTACTGGTCACCAGCCAGGAAGGGTCCCAGTGGACGGTCGTTCATGGAACACGGGCGGTAAAAGTCGACTCGGCTGCGCTGAGGGTCAAGTACGAACTACAGGACTTCGCTGTCCGACCTCCTTCTACTGCCCCCCTGGTTCGCACTCTGGCCGCTCAGGTAGTCAAGCCACATCAAGCCAGCGGGCCCTACCAGCTCAGCTTAGAAGGAGGGGAGGAGGTTCAGGTGATAGAACAGCTCTCTACAGGCGTATGGACGGTTGTGTGTGGAGACAGGGTGGGGAGGGTGGACCCGGCATGTCTGAAGATCACAGACGAAGGCATGGAGCTATCTCTACGAGAACAGGTCTACCGGGGAGGGAATCCGGCGGTGGTTGCGCTCAACCTCCAGGGCAGGGCTCTCCACTCTCTCCCCGCCGAGCTGTTCACGCTACCAGAGGTCCAGCACCTCTACATCGCAGACAACCTGCTGACGGCCTTACCGGAGGACCTGTTGCAGCTGACGGAGCTGACCCGACTGGACGCCAACAGGAACAAGCTGCGGACCTTCCCGGACGTTCTGCTGAAGATGTCGCAGCTGGAAGACCTGAACCTCGGAGAGAACGACTTCAACAGTCTTCCGTCAGACATCGGGAAACTCATCAAACTGAAGAAGCTGTGGCTGAAGAATCTGAACCTTACCACCCTACCCATTGCGGTGAGCACATTCCAACGACCCATTACGTTTCAATGGACTTAACCAACAGCATATCGAATGTCTAATACCTCCGAGAGATATCTTTGCTTTTGTAAATTTCCTCATACCTTAGGCCTAGTAATCATGAATAATAGTGATCACCCTCTTTCCTTCTTCGCCATATCCCTCCCATGAGGGGTCAGTGTCATTGGTCATCCCCATTCTAAGGTCAGTTCCGGCTGACCAGACGTCTATGGTCTGTAATGCTGCGGTACTGACAATACTGCTAGGTATAGCTACACTCATACCAACATACACATCCGTCCAAATCCATCTAAAGGATCTTGAGTTATAGCTGCGTACACACAACCAAAAACAGTACCTCGTCTCAGTGGTGAACCTTCTTCTAGGAGGTAAGAACACAGTTGCCATAAAAGCAATTTCTGTGTTGTTACTGCTATATATGTAAATTACCCTTTTTTTCAATGCCTCTTTAATTAAGACCGTGCCATTCTCGAAATCCTATATTCATTTTTGAAAAAGTATATCATCATATTTATCATACAAAGTCATTGGCCCGAAAAATGCCGGACAATCCAGATACTTCATTAGAAATGTTACCGTTTAACAGAATTCCGATACTGATGCGTAATGTGATGATAACTTGTTCTAACGCCTGTTTGTATGTTTATTTGTTTGTACATACAGGTTTGCTTCCTGAGGAACCTCCGAACGCTGAACATCCACGGTAACAGCCTGAACGGTCTGGATGACGCCATCGTCAACCTGGGCGACCTGACTACTCTGGACGCCAGCAGTAACCAGTTCACCCGCTTCCCCAAACAGATCTGCGCCCTGACCACTCTCCAGCGCCTGTACGTGGGGCAACTGCACGGCAACAAGCTCAAGGTCATCCCAGACGCCATCGCCAACCTCACCCACCTCACGGTCCTGGCCGTGGATAACAACGTCCTGACGTCACTTCCGGCCTGTATCGGTCAGCTGGAGAAGCTGGAGACCTTGCACGCTCACAGGAACAAGCTGACCGCCATTCCGGACGAGATCTGCGGCCTGGTCAAGCTGCAGAGCCTCTGGCTGCACGGGAACGCCATCCGCAAGCTTCCCAAGACCATGGACCGGATGGTCAGCTTGCAGGATCTCCGGGTGGAGGGGAACCCGCTACACTACCCGCCCATGTCCGTGTGTCAGAAGGGGTTCGGCGCCATCAAGAAGTTCATCAAGGAAGACAGAGAACTGAACGAGATGGCCGGGTAGTGCAAAAATGTTCCGATGGTGATGGAAGAATGAAGTGCAGAAGACTTTGGGCCGCGTTAGTAGATTCCTAGGCGCTATACAGGCCGTGGGTGGGGCACATTAGATTTTGACACGAGATGCAATGTTCCTGGTCATGTGATGCGTAATAAAATGAAACTATCTAAGTGTAAATAATGCAAGGAGGTAAAAAGCTATTTTCATCATTTCTGTTTTTTGGACAAGTTCTATGATTTGTTGACCATTGAATAGCCCATCATATTCATTGAATATGTTAGTCTGGTTGGGTAGATGTCTTGAAATTTCGCTACGAAGTTGTCGCAACTTCTTACCGCATTTTGGCGCAGTCCAATGAGATACCGGCTTTACGAACAGCATGTATTTACACGTATTTACTGACAGCAAATGTCAGTCGGTAAAGGTACATAAACATACCGTGATAAAGGGATTCATTAAAATTTTGTCGGTTTTCTGCGACCTTCGTGCCCTTATGACCGCTAGAATAACCCGCACCTTTGGAAAGTCAACGCAGAGAGGTCAACAATTCAGGGACACCGGTGCACCTGCTGCAACCCAATACTGGCAAAATGGCAAATAGTGTTTTTGAAAGCGCTGGCTCGTTAAAACACTCACTCTGGTACAACTGCGTTCATTCAGAAGGCGTTCTGTTTACTGTAAACTAAAGGGTCATCTATGTGTCACCGATGCATATCTGTGCAAACGCTCCCCTTAAGAGCAATATTGTGGGTTTTCGTCTATGTGACCTGTGCTTTTTTTCCTTGCATGGTCGGTAACTTGTCGTATATTGTACAAACTTCCAATTGAATTAAATGTAATGATTCCGTGCTTTTAACATGTGTCGGCCAAGGGGAAAAGGTTATAAAGATGAGTTGACATTCGATAATATTAAAAGTGCCGGAGGCATAGGAAACACACGGATTGTTGTTTGGTTGGTTGTTTGGTTGGTCGGTTGGTTGGTTGGTTGGTTGTATTATTGCATGGTTGGTTACATGGTTGGTTGGTTGCAGGGTTGCATGATTGGTTGCATGGTTGGTTGGTTGTGCCACTGCAGTAAAGGATCCGCCCATGGCACTCAGCCCTTTGTGTGTAAACGCTACGCGGGTACAGGTGATTTTGAAGTATTGTTACAACTACTCCAAGTCCATTACCCAACCATACATCTTTGCCATTAAGACATTTCTAGTTAGTATAAAGGGAACCTATTTCAACAATGTTATACAAAAACCGTATAATAAGATAGTATGATACTGTCCTGGTGTAGAGACAGGTATCTTTGAAGTCTTTTTTACAACTTTGACAGCAAAACATATTGACTTCCTGTCTGCCACTCCCCCGCGGTTTGATATTTGAGCAGCCATGCCTGATAGGAAGTGAACAGGCTTTACCCTAGGTGTTGACTCGCCATCAGTCGGGCAGAACACTACAGTGACGACTCGGCGTCGGGCCAGGACTGTGCCGATTTCTTAAACAGGTGAGAACACTTCTCAGCTAATATTGCACGCTTTTGTTATATCTTGGTTTATTCATTCATTCGGACCCATGAAGTGCCTAGTAACACATAGGGTAGCAAGTGTCCTTGCTGTCTCTCAAGCAGGGTATACACGTTTTTACTGCGAGGTTTGGTAGCCTTTTTCCTTTTAACGTGCTTGAAGTACTCTCCAAGCAGAGGTTGAGTCGCGGAGATATAATAGTAGTCGGGAGGAGCGCGCCAGTAAATTTCCCGACTACTGCTATATCTCAGCCTCTGCTTGGAGAGTAGCTGGAGGTACCTTCTCGAACACGAGACCCAATTTTTCGTCCCTTCCGAAAGGTCGGTGCAGCCCCAGCCGAGCCTTTAGTTACCAACTGATTGAGTCTCCCAGTTACCAACTAATTGGAACCAAGAGCTCGACTGCAAGGCTGCTACCATTTGAGCTAAAGGGTCATTCCACTTTTATGGTATCCAATCCTATCATAGCTGCCGATTACGAGCCTAGCTCTTTCATCCTCTCTGCAAAAAGAGACTGTGTACGTAACATACTTTTGGAGACCAGGCAACGGTTTTGTGCTGCGAGCATGGTTTACAGTCGGGCAAGCTTCTAGTCATTGTGAGATAATCAGTACTTGTTAAATCGAGATTTATATGTTACAACAAGAACCGCGTGGGACCGCGTGGCGCAGCGGCAGCATTCGTGCCTGGTGACCGAGAGGTTGCGGGTTCGAATCCAGCTACGTGTCACCGATCTTGTGCCCTTGGGAAAGGCACTTTACACGGCTTTCCTCACTATACTAAGGTGAAAATGAGTACCTAGCTTCGGCTAGGGCCGTCCCTCGGATAGGACGATAAATGGAGGTCCCGTGTATGGGGAGAGTCACACCCTATACACGTTAAAGAACCCCCACACGTGCGATGGTGCGGTGTGAGATGGAGCAAACCCTTCTGTCTGGAGTTGGTGATTCACTTCAAATCACCCGGACGGAGGCCTGGCGAACCTCCATACCGTATCAGCTACACGAAAGGGTATGTCACCCCGTAAGGGGCGGTATAACCCCGCCGTGACATGTGCGAACATGTGTGTATGGCTGCTTTGAAAAGGTGTCCATTGTGCCCAACACCTGTTCCGTCATACCCTCCATATATATCGTCATCGAATATGGAGAATCCTAATAAATAAATATAAAAACATTTCCTTTATAACTCTTGGCGAATATCTTCGCTCTCACGGTGAATGAGTTACCCCACCTGCAGCTGGTTCTCTAACTCCTGGAGCCACGCGAACGCTTGAGGCATTGAAAAACTGATTTATACATTGATTGACGCAATTGATACATTTAGGTAGATTTGAGTGGACGGGTGACCCTTAAGGACCTAATGTTGCTCCCCTGGCTACAACGTCATACTTTTGAGTTTAAGTACAATGCCGTAACGTCGGGTATGCATTAAGCTAAGGGCACAACCCGCCGTAATTTGTCCGTACGTTTTTTTGGGAGGCCACGGACGTGCACGTCCGCCACGTATTTCTGAAAACGTGGGGAACGACTGGCAAGAGCAGGGAGGGAGAACGTCAACGCACGGCACACAAAGTTTTGCCCGCACGTTAAGTTCTACGGCGTGTCTGCGTGCTCCAAAATCCGTCGGATTCCCTACGAGTTCGTACGGAGACGGCACTTACAACTTACGGATCCCAACATTGCCACGTTTTGGCACGTAGACAGCACGTATTTGCACGTACGGTGTGCCCTTAGCTTTAGTCGTAGGTCGTCGTACGATTTTGATGTCAGTGTTTTCAAACAGGCTGTAAGAGAACCAAGATGCACGACCGTCGCAAGAATGCCCTAAGTTTGCAATCGTACGACGAATGTAACAATGCTCTTGGTGTTTCGTACTCAACCAGGTCAGGACAGTAGAAATTATGAGACGGTGACACATAGTATCCTGTGTCCAACATTGGCTCAACTTTTCAAAACTTGTGTCCAAACATTCAAATTTAAAAAAAAAACATACTAGTACACACACCAGTAGTTAAAGAGCTCGCTTCACGATTCCACGCTGTTGCTATAGCTAATAATGAAACATAAATTCAAAGACAGCTGTTGACAGTAACAGACTACCGGGCTGCGCTGACAGTTGCCCAGAGGTCTAGTAAAACTAGTTATAAACTAATTCGCACGGTAATAGCGGAACTGCCGGAGTCGAGGCGCCGACGTCGCGTTCTGCGGGCAGGTGGAATGTTAAAAGAGTTGCTAATGGTGACATCAATCAGCTGAAAATTAAAGTTAATGATTGTAAAATCTTGACTCTGGGGATGTCCCTGTAGCTAAACCAGACTCGCAGTTGAGCTCCTGGTTCCAATCAGTTGGTAACTAGTACTGGGAGACCCCGGTTCAAATCCTGGGAATGCATCTGGGATGGGGCTGCACCTGTATTTTGGAAGGGAAGTCAATCGGGAACCCGTGTTCGAGGAGGGGTTAGCGACACCTCCATCCAGAAATATATTCTGCAACAGAAACAGCAAGAAAACTATCACCCATTAGAACAACAACAAAATCTTGACTATAACATCCCCTGTTGATCATATGACAAAGTTCGTACGTATGTTCTAGATATGTACTAAAACGTTATTCTATGGAGAAGTAAAGGACAAAATGTTATCAATTCCTTTCAAATGCTTTAAGACGAGAAACATATATATATAAATAAGCATAATATAGGGTTCTTAGCTTTTTATAGTTATTTCATGGAACATGATGCATTTATTTCCAATGGGCCATAAGTATGCACTACATTTCATTGTATGGAGAAATAGTGTTGACCATATAATTTGTTCTTGAGTCATTAATCTACCGCGTTGACAGGTGATGTAATGATTATGAATAACATAATTTGCCAGGTCTAAAACAAAAGTCTCCCGACTTGCTGGCACAGACCAGTTTAATCGCATCATGTGAGCCACGCGAGTCTCACAAAACCGGAAAGGAGCCTCTATTAGATTAAGGATCATTAAGGAAGCCGTCCGCGATATGGGGATTGTAAGTGTCATGTACTGCAGTAATAACCCGTTTTCTGTAAGGATTTAGGGTTTGGAACGAATCATATCGCCGTGGTGTTTACCGTTTCGACACCACCGGGTCCTCACCAATTAGGTCTTCGGTAGCTCCAGTGCTCGAGCCCGCCCAGTCTCCGGTACCATTACGGTCAACATCAACTGGTCATAAGCGCAAAGAGAATATCCTGCAAGGACGTTCGCAGGTAGGTGACTGTGAGGATTTCAATGACTGGCGTAATTTCCTTGTATATTCCATGTATATCTTACACCGAAAGGCGGAGCCGATTGTTACCGACTATACAATCGGTACTCCCTTATAACTTCGGGCAATCGTTTCTATATTTATTCACTTAAAAACAGGAGAGTTTCTTGGTGATGATTTTGTAGTCTGGAAACTCAGTGAATGAAATGTTGTTGGAAGGTTTATGTAGACCAGTACAGACCTTATTGTCCACCGTGGTTCTCTTTACTATTGAACAGTACTAGTCACCTGGGATTTATGACAACTTGAAAATATGCATATACGAGTATAGGTATGCAGTCTTCGGGGGCGCCACATGCCTAGTTGAAATAATTATTTTTGAAATAGTTGCAGCAATTACCATTTGCACGCATACTGGAATACGTCCGTTAAACTAAACTTAAAGGCAATGCAGTCATTCTAATTTGAAGGGAAGTACAACGCCTTTTCCAGTAGCTAGTGGTAGTGCTTTGTTACGGCTCGAACCTCCAACCAAGCATCATCTCTCAATTTGTTGATTCAATTTGTTGATACAACTAAGCCAATTATGAAATAAGGTACAGCTGATAGGCACCTAATAAAGTCAGCTGCAAGTGTAACCATTAATAATAGATTAGGCGTTGGACGAATATTCTTATTATTATATTAAGGAGTACAAGGTGGTTCCTTAGATAGTTGATATGGTATAGAGGTCGTAATCTGGCAGTGTTGCCGTTTCTGCCGACTGTACTTTACAACTTTGATTCCTGTCCCTTAAAATCAATGAATTTACTTGAAACTTATCGATGTATAAGACTGACGTTTCTAACACATTCTGATTTGATTATATTGAGGCCATCCTCTGCGCTGGCGCACCCCGAACATGATACGATCGTTAAAGAATGTTCATTATGAAATCTAAGTGGTCAGGAAAGTTAAACAAATGACTGAACACACAGAACACTGTATTCTGTCACGTCTTTACATTGGAAGACATTACTATTGGTTCTCCTAGTATTTATTCTCCGATATTTTTTTTTGCAATACAGTATACGCTCATGTTTACGATTTACTGAATGGTTGCAAACCTTTTAATTGGAAACGGTGGGAAATTTATATTAGATAATTATGCACGAATGGATATTCAATCAAGTCAATGTGGCCTTACTTAAGAATAACAGTTTTCTCATGGTAGATTTGTGATGAGTATGTTATCTTCCTAAGATCCATGTGTGTCCTTTTCTTACAAGTTTTTCTTCAAAAATCATAGACCTGTGTGAGAATGGCTGACACCATCATGGCGGAGGTGGACCATGACGCCATAGTTCTGTTTCCGAACCAGACACAAAGTGGCAAGGAAAGACACAAGGTCTCAACTACAACTCATCATTCTGATACTCTACAGGGGGCATTTTCGCTGGAATTACAGGGAGAAAATGGAATGTTCACAGAGTATATACGTTCGGGGTTAACACAATGGGGTAGTTACGGAACAAACATTTTTGTGTTGGTTTCAAGTTAGCGGTTTAGATATATATCTCCCTTGCTAACATTTTCCCATTTACAGTAGCTGTTCATAGAGGTAGAATTAGTATGTTTCTCCATTAGCAACACGGTTTCCTAAGCGAGGGAATAAAGAAATTGTAAAAGCAAAATTAATGAAGTATTTTTTAGCCATCTTTATTTATTCACGAGAAGCTAAAATTGACATGAGAGGCCGCTTTGAATCGAAAGTAAAGTTGGCAATCACTGTATAATATCATGTATTATTTCGTAGTTGAAAGAAATTGTCAGACGTGGCCATCATTCCGTCTGATGATAGTATTACCATCATTGTACATGTATAGAATGAATCGTCAATAATGTGCTGTTACGTTGTTGGTATCTTTTCCCTTGCCCAGAGCGCGTCTGAAACAATCGTGGTCAACTACGACAAAGCTCTAGAGTACCTTGGCGGGTTTGGGCCGTGGCAGAAGAGGGTGTTCTTCCCCGTCGCTATCCCTATCGCCATTAGTGCATTACAGGTCATGGGTATCGTCTTCCTGGCGTTCGAGCCCGACTTTAAGTGCCGGGTCCCTCTGGAAACCTTCTCGGCGCTGAACGCGACCCCGGCCGAGCTGCTGAACGTCACCATCCCCTGGGAGCTGGAAGACGAGGAATGGAAGCGGAGTCAGTGCAGTCGGTTAGTTATTATTTCATGCAAAGTCTCTTTACACCAAATCATCCATATGTAAAACATATCACACATGCTAACCAGCAATTCGTCAGGTTTTAATCTAAGAGAAGGAGGTTCACCTCCGACACAGTTTTGGTGTTGTTTCTGTGTCTGTGTTCGCACCTGTAACTCGAAATCCTTTCAATGGATTTTTTTTGTATTTTATGATGATTTTTGCATGTTAGTACACATGTAGTAGGTAACAATGAAACATGTAATGCAGAATCACAGACCAACAAGTCCATCTTGGAAGTAGCGTGGCATTGGCAATTTGACTACTCTCCAAGCAGAGGTTAGACTCTTGCTTGCAATGGAAACGGGTTGTAAAACATTTGTTATTCCTGGTTCAGAGGGTATCAAACACCTTTCCCCACACTGCAAACCCCATTACTGTACTACTTCACGGAGGTTTGTGAACTTCGGACTCCTGTAAACTCGGAAAGGTTGCCGATGACTGACACTCATTTGACAGTACTGTCGCCCAGAGTTAGTTCAAATTAAAACCAGTAAAATGTCAGTGTCTAGAATGATATAATCTTACAGTAAATGTTCAAATCCATGCCTGTAGCAATATTTCACACTTGTTTCGTACTAAGTATCGACGTGCTAATGTATTAACACAATAATGGCATTGGATTTCCCCTATGATTAGCTACAGCTACAATCTATCCGACACGGTCTTCAACACCACATATGAAGAGTTCGTCAAGGCATATCCAGCGGCCAACCGGACCCAGATCCCGTGTGACCAGGGGTACGAGCACGACAGGTCTCAATACAAGAGCACGGTCGTTACGGACGTACGTTACTTCTTAACATGTATCTAACGTATATGCTCCTGCAAGATGCCCATGAGATCATTTTGTGGCAGAATTATTCCTTTAGGAACTCTTTGGCTCTCAATATCTTGCAAGAGTTGGACCTCTGTATTGTTATTAAATCTTGAGCGTACTTCTGTTTGTTTGATTCTAGTTAAGAAACCGAGCAAGAAAAAGTATTAAACCAAGAATTATAGAAAATAATTCTATGCTTTTGAAATTTTGAAATCAATAACATGAAACCTCAACATTTTGATACGTGATGTTAGAAAATGGATGATTCAAAATATTACCTTGATAATAACCAAAAAACAACAGCAAAGTAGAGAATTTTCCATTTGGCATGTTTACCGCCATGCAACATGGAGGTACAATTTTGGGCCTCCAAGTGGCCGACTTTGGTACTGCAGCAGAACGTTCGGCTTTTGTATCTTATGTCCTGGACATGCTGTTATCTTGTTTGCAGTGGGATTTGGTCTGTGGTGACAGTTGGAAGGTGAACCTAGCGGAGTCTCTGTGGATGGCAGGTCTCATGGTCGGCGCAGTGGTCGGGGGGCATGCAGCCGACAGGTACGATCAGGAATAAACAAAAAACAGAACAACAGCACAATACTCCACCACTGTATGCAGATTTCTTTGTGCAATTTGTTTGTTTCATATGTAGTTGATTTGATGCAATTATAGTGCTCCCTCATGCCAGAGGCATGTCCCTTCGTAACAAAAAAACCTACGGGGTTGGTATGTTTCATGATCAAATTTTAAACGGGGGACGATGCCGACTTCCAGAACATGTGTCCACCTCTGACGTCACGTTCCGTGTGGTCACGTGTCAGAAGTGAGTGAAGCAGTTTTCCTGATGAAGGTCGAAGCGTCGCTTGTGTTCGTATGAAAGTTTAAAAGAATCCTGACCAAATTGCTGTTCTTTCTTCTGAAGATGGGGCCGTAAGCCGGTGTTGCTGGTAGCCCTTGCCGCAGACTGTGTGTTCTCCACGGCGAGTGCCTTCTCCCCAAACTACGTCGCCTTCGCCGCCTACCGGTTCCTTATGGGCGCGTTCACCATGGTTACCACACTGGTACCGTTTGTGTTAGGTACGTAAAGCAGTCAGGTTTGTCGCATGATCACCGTATGGTCGTTAACTGAATGCATTCTTGGCATGGTCGTGCATGTGTCGTGCAACGACAAATGGGCCTGTGCCGTGAGCTTTGCAACGTATGGCATACCGTTATAGAGCCGTTAGTGTACAAGTTTATTTCATCATATTTATTTGCAAGTCTTGCTGGAGTGCCTTATGCATCTTAACGCCACGTTTCTTTCCCCGGTCCACCAATTATAAGTTTGATGATGAGCTTAAATGTTTTTGTGACGCCTCAAGGGCTAACCTAATACTACGGTATACGTCCGTTTGGCAAAGATTTCAGGACTTCATCATTGTGTTTCCTTCAAGGTCAAGATAGTTTCCACAAACTTGTGACCTACATAATACTAATCATATTCCAAACTTATATAACGCGGCCTATTCATTCTGACCAACATTTTTTCACATGTAATACGCAACTTCATATCCTGGATTAGGTTCGGAGTTGGTGTCCCCCGATAAGCGAGTCTTGGTGGGGGTGGTGATTTTCATTTACTGGTCCGTTGCATACGTGCTTCTGGCTGGCATCGCTTACGTCATCCGCCCGTGGAGGTGGCTTCAGATCTTCATCAACTCACCTATCCTTCTCTGTCTCGCGTTTGGGGGGTAAGTTCTGACCAATGGTTTTTCGCGATATCTAATTAGATTATGTCTATCGTCCAATAGGCACAGAGCTGGTGTCCGCCGATAAGCGAGGGTTGGTTGGGATGGTGATTTGGATCTACTGGGCCGTTGCTTACGTGCTTCTAGCCGGCATCGCTTATCTCATCCGCCCGTGGATGTGGCTACAGATCACCATGACCGTTCCGTACCTCGTCTGCATTTCCTTTTGGTGGTAGGTTCTTTCATGCTTTTAACACTGCACGAAATACAGTATTTAAGTACGCCTTAAAACCTGCGTAGAGATTCTGTAATTTTGTAGTCAAAGTATGCTTTACGAATGCTGTACGTGTGCTTTAAGACCAGATTTAATGCAGTGTAAGCATTTGTGTATGTTTCTTTTGTTTTTGACGGTTGTTAATGAACAATACTTTGAGAGGAATAAGTAAGCACACTTCAGCCTGTAGTAATGATAGGATTTCAATTTCAACAATGGCAGCGTCAGTTTGAATTGGCTATATCATAATAACTTTAATGACCAACTTTTCCCCCGGGGTTTACGGTGACATGACACCTGATCAGTTAACATAACAATGACCGAATAAACCACCGAGTGAGCAAAGCAAAATAAGGTCGTTAGTCGTTAAGCCTTTATCATAAACTCTTGAATCAAATCTTATAGCCGTGACCAAGCTATTGACCTATAACCACGTGCACGACCGAATAAACCATTGAGTGAGCGAAGGAAAACAGGTCATTTACCTTTCGTTAAAACCCCTTGCCATATCCAGGATTATTCCCGAGTCCCCCCGCTGGCTGATCTCCAGGAATCGGCACGAGGAGGCGGCGGAAATCGTGCGGAGAGCCGCGGAGGTCGCCAAGGTCACCATACCTGATGAGGTCTTCCATGACGCCATCCCTCTGTCTCAGGTGATACTCGTTAATCGTATCTAAGGATGCGTCAGAATCAGAATTTGTGTAACATTATTACTTTCGCCAAAAAGGTAATGTCATATTTTGACTGCCTTTTGTGTGTGTGTGGTTGTAGTTGTGGGTTGTGGACAGCATAACTTAAAAATTTGTAGACGGATCCTTGTAAGTAGGTAAGTAAGAGTCGGAAAAACAAAAGTTAAGTTCGATAATGGGCCTTCTAACGACTTTTTACGACACGACACGGAACGGAACAGTTGGTTTTCATATCACGTTTGTCATTTCATGTTTGATGCTGTCAGGAACACACAGTATCACTTGTATCTGTAATTCATGTTCTTGGGACTGAGCATGCGCAGTGTTTGGCACGAAAGCAAGATGACAAAAGTCGTTGATGATTGATTTTTGTACTCACGTTTGGATGTAATCAGCAGTTGATAGACATTGTAGCTTTCTGAAGTAACCTTCTTCGACGATCAGGTTTGGTTAAAAAAAAGTGATAGCAGAAATTTTCGTAACATGGTTTCATTTTTTTTTCTCTAAGGAACAAGAGCAGGCCAAGAAGAGTGAGACCTACACATTCATCGACCTGATCAGGACCCCGAACCTGCGGAAGTGGTCTCTAAACCTCTTCTACAATTGGTCAGTAGAGCATCGTACTATCGTCTCTCTTTGTATACGACGTCATGCAATCTCTTGCTTGGTATGTTAGACCCAGTAACAAGAATTTCTGACGGTTACAGCTATATCTAGTTACTGTATCCTGTATTCTTTTTTCACGAACATTTGGAAAACCGCTTCGTCACGCAGCGGCGCCATGTTGGATGACGGAGATCTCAATATCAAAACGAATCAGGTTATCATCCAATATTGCGGACTTCCGGTTCGAACGTGATTGTGGCGTCACGCGAAAGTAGTCTAGTCTTTGTCAAGAAATGAGCAATCCATCGTTTAATGAAATCACTGTGCAGGCCAATAGACCACGTGACTCGGTGATTAGTTGCAGATAGTTTGTAACGTCCCCCGTCTCGTGATGTGTAATACTTGTTCTATGATGCATTTACTGCAGGTGTGTGAACTCCCTGGTGTATTATGGAATATCCCTCAACACGTCTGCCCTGAGCGGGAACGTGTACCTGAACTTCGCCTTGTCCGGTTTTGTGGAGATCCCGGCCTACCTGATCTCCATATACCTCCTGGATAAGTACGTGTTATGGATCACACTTTTCAGACCGGCTTAGTTCTTGTTTAATCATTTACGGGGCATTCAAGTTATGTAGTTTAACAGTTATATTCTGAGTTGCTGTCGAGCTTTCATTTGAGTTTCGCTGACATAACAGATTTCAGCATACCCAACATGAACAACATGAGCAATCGGTGAATCGACAGTCTTGGCTGTTTGTGAGTGATTTGCTCTAACTTTCTTTATAATTGTTTGTTTGTTTATTTGTTTGTTTGTTTGTGTTTGTGTGTTTTTACACGGTCCGCTACAACATGAGAGTATTGGGCAATCATAGATATCCGTGCTGTATTGTGATGCATTTTTGACTGTTAAATATTATCAATGAGGCAATCAGTTAAAAGGCTGTCATCAATAATCTCCAAGCAGATTCTACAATGGCGTAAGATAGTACCAAACTGGCCAAGGAGTGTATTCAGACAAGAGGTGTACATTTGCCCCGGTGGCGGAACACACTCCTAAGCCGGCTTCACTCCTCTGACAGCTTTTGATACTATCTTATGCTATAGTAGGATCTGCTTGGAGATTAGTAATCAAGATGTTATCTCTCTCTGTCTGACCCAGGTTCGGAAGACGCTTGCCTCTGTGCATTCTTCTCATATTCGGCGGTATCTCCTGTATAGTGGCCTTCTTCATACCAAAGTGTGCGTATCACTATAACTACAAAGGCGTGGTCATCAGTTCTACTCTCGTTAGAATAGAAAATACCAAATGAATTGCCATCCAGTTCTAGGGTGAAGCTCATTAGGTTACGCAAGCTGCCGTGTGGGGTGAAAAGAAAATAGATAGAATATACTGTGTCAAATTACATGTGAAATACGTCAGATATGACGCTTGCAAGTAACTTGTTGTTACGGCTTCATGAGTCTATTCTGTTGTACAATTGGATACAAACCTATTTCATTGCTTTGTACAAAGAAAAGTCATGACAAGGGGCCATACCAATGTTGATAGTCACATTGCATAATACACGTCAATATATGTGTGCCTGGCCCAAAGCGGACGATGATTGGTAGTGTGCAATAATAGGTACCGTTATGTTACTCGTATTAGTGATAGATTTCTTGATATATCTATCTAATCTTTGATTTATCTCCTGTATGTGACAGCCCTCGGATGGCTGACCACCACCCTGGCCATGACCGGGAAGTTCTGCATCACCGCCACCTTCGGCATCGTCTACATCTTCTCAGCTGAGATCTTTCCTACCGTAGTCAGGTATGCTATTTAAAACTTTTGATTGAGAATAACACACTTCACAGAAATGAAATTATAGTAATTCATCCAGTTGAAATGCAGGGACTTCAGTTGACATGTAGAAAATAACGTCCCAGACGTTTGTATTTCTAGTTTTTGTTGTCAGTAATGGTGCACATTTCCCATGCAGCAGGCTGTATTTGAAGTTTGATAACACGTGACAAATTATTGAAAACCATCAAACTGATCATTCATTCACTCATTCATTCACTGTCATATTCATTCCTTCATTACCCCCTTGAAAATGGGGGTATTTTGATCAGTTGTTGTGTTTGTCAGTCTGTTTTTGTTTGTTTTGGTATGCGTCATCAGATATGTGAATATTGACGAGAGGCAATCTATATGGCGAGAGTGGTGTAATAGGAAACTTGGAGAATTGTAAAAATGGTTTGGCTCAGGTCCAAAGGCGTTGTAGTGTAGTGATCACTAATGGCTACATTCACACAGTACTACTAGTGTCAGGTCACCCTTTTGTGATCTTTTATGCATTACAGGCAAATCGGTATCGGTATGGCTTCGATGAGTTCCCGGGTGGGCGGGATCGTCGCCCCGTTCGTCAACCTGACCGAGAGCTACTGGGCGCCGCTGCCTTACGTCATCTTCGGGGGCACGTCCATCCTCGCCGGGCTACTGACCCTGCTCCTGCCGGAAACCAACAAGAAACAGCTGCCGTCTACCATCGAGGAGGGCGAGAACTTTGGGAAGGAAGGGATTGTGCAGGAGGAAGCTAAGGAGTAGACATGGGTTATTGGGACACATGAGTGTGGTGAACCCGCTATATTGGTTGTAAAGTAGATGCCGAAGGAAAGCGTTAAGCTGCCCATCTATATAACAGACAGAGGATAGGAACATAGGTTGTAAGAAACGTATATGTATACAGATCTAGAGGAAGACTGTTAATGGATAGCCTGGTATCCAGTCGTATTATAGCTCCCGAGTCTCTCTGTCCTCTCCGCAAATACATGTACATGACATCGTGTATTTGCAAATATTTTTGGACAGGACAGACGAGACCTGAGGAACACCAAGTCATCCATTTATGATGTCAAAGTTTCGATTGGTTGCTAACTGACACAGAAGAGAGAAAACACAGTCTACCTTTCGGTACAGGCTGTAAGGCACATGTACCTAACATTACATATTTTATTTTATTTTAATTCGAGCGGTGTAATCAGGTGCAAGGACAGCACACTCGTTCACCACAGGAACAATTATGTATAAAGAGGTGAACATTGAAACAACATAGAGAAGTATACGAATCAAATTCAACAAAAGTACAATGTCAGATGATTTTTGACTGCCTTAAAGCAATGGCATTAAGTACATTGTCTTAATAATTTCATGTAGAATTTATCATTATGGAGTCGCATATATCTTTTCCTTGAAATAGACAGATTGCTATCATTCTGACAGCTGCACAATAGAAAGAAAGATGTGAAAGAAAACTTTGCCAATTGCAACTTCCTCTCCTTTTCTTCGTATCATCTTTGTTAAGGACTTTCACAGGTTTACTTTATCTTGGTCAAAATGAGTGACCGAGAACTTGAAAGGCGCAGGCATGGTATACGCTTGCGCACGACTCGTCAAGTGAGCGTCATCAACTGGTCTCGCATTCTCTCTCTGAATCTCACGAGGACTCCCAGCCACTTCGGCCGTTGTCGGCACAAGTTCGGGTCTGCTCGGCTCCAGAGTGATCCTCAAGTCACTTTGAGTAGAGATCGGCACAGACGTTTGGGATGTCGATTGTAAAGACGTGACGTCAGAGCTACTGAATCTCTTCGTCCAGTCCGGTCTGTATTTCATCGGTATTGAGAAAATGGACAGTCTTCCTCGATGATGTCCTACAAAGACAGGGAAACATGGAATATCAACTCACCGTTAACGTTTCTCCGTTATCGAGTGATTGAGATAAGTTAGACTTAATTTGCAAAATTGGAGATTTGTACGAATTCTGAAATTTTAAAAGTTTTTAAAATTTCTGGAGGAAATATTATGTCCATTTTACATAGAATGCATGCCTCTCACTTGCGCACATACGCCATCCACTTCCTGCCAGCCTGCCGAACAAATTTAAACGCAGGCCAGCTTTCGCTATTCTCCAAGCATGGCGATCGGGTTGCGGAGATAGGAGTGGTCGGGATTTTTACCGGGTGAGGGGAGCGAGCCAGTAATTCCGACCACTTCTATGTCCGCGACCCAACGGTTCTGCTTGGAGAACAATCTTACGCATCCTGCCAGTCTCCAGTTACAATTCAGCCGGGAACAGCCTTTGAGTCGGACTAGCAGGAACAAACTTAAACACACACCAAAACAAACAAACAAACAAACAGATTGAAAACAATACCTCCGAATAAAGAAAGAAACATACTAACTTCTGTGTTCCCGTTCCGGCGGTGCCGTGTCCAAGGTGAGTTGAGGGACGGATCTCTCCAAGAGGCCCGGTTTGTCTATCGGCCGGGTCATGCCTAGATTCTCCGCCAGTTCTCTCAGCTTCGGCTCTGTCACTCCGTTAGACTCCACGTTTAACGTGGCCAACTGGTGGTTATGTACTAACGCCTCGCCTAGAGGATAGAATAGAATATCTTTCTATTGTGAAGTGGTGAAGGAACCCGTCAAATTTGAAATTTCCGTCTTTTAGGGCATGGGATATGCCGGGGAAAGGATGACTTCGATTTCGGACGTAAGAATGACTTCGATTTCCCCAACAAGAATAATATAACATTTGAGCAAGTACATAATGTTTACCTTCACATGGTCTACAATCTACGATCCGTTTATTCTTTCTCAAACGCTAGCCCCTCCAGCTCTGCCCTGTCACATACTACATATTGTAATCGAATAACACCGTGAATGACTTTTACTTACCAGTAACCATGGTAACAGCGTCTGGTACATGTAATTGAGCTTAAAACAGGAGAAACAACGAAAGAGAAAGAAGAAAAGACCGAGCAAATTAAAGCAATGTTCCCCTTCCATGAACGTAAACATGAATGCAAGCATAAAATCAAGACAATGTAGCCCAAGTAAGGTTAACGTCACATTTCCACAAAGGGGCCCGGCCGGACAGTTTTTGGGAACGAATATAAAAGGCGATATAAACGGTACAATATAAAAGGCCAACAAAAGCACAAAACGGTATGCCATGTGCTTATTTATTGGCATAAAATTTTTCGTTTCCGCAAACAGCCCGGCCGGGCCCAGGGTAGGGCATATGACGTAGACCTAAAGATATGGTATAAAGTGGGCCTTTCGGCATGGTGGCCTTGAAAAGGTGTCTTCTACCAATAAACACCTGTTCTGCCATACCTTCCATTGTATTGAAGAACCTTAATAAATAACTAAAGGAATTATGAGAACCCACCGAGGTGTCCGACCCCGATGTCCGTGAGCCAGTTCCCGGACAGGTCTAACACCTGTAGGGTTTTACAGCAGGGCAGCTTCCGGGATAACGCCAGCACGTCATCGTTCAGTATGAAGTTGTTGGCCAGTTTCAAGGTTTTCAACTGCAGACGGTCCAAATGAGGCCCGATAGCAGAGAGTCCTCCCTTACCTTAACATAGAGGAGTGTTAGCGTGAAATAAAGATCATATAAGCTGATCATATGATTGGTGGTAAATGACAGTATGAATGACTTTACAAGACCAACATTTTGAAGAAACAGAGATGAATTTCTATTCAAGAGGAGTGAATTAAGCGGTTTATATCCGAATCCGCAGTCCTTTGAACAGAGACGGGGGGGGGGGGGGGGGGGGGGGGGGGGTAGCGACACAGGTTGTATGGAACTTCAACGACCCGTTACTGCAGTCACCTGTCTCTATTGTCACTTCCTGGAAGTATTCTGTGAACAAGCTAAGGGGTCAATTTTCAATTTGCAATCTTACATGCTTAGTAAGTCCCAAATTCATCAAAGTGTTGGCCTTGTAAAGTTCAGTCTTTAAGTTAGCTGACAGAGAAGGGTACTTTTAGCATCGCATCATGATAGTAATTGGTTGAAAAATATCCATTCCTTGAAAATTGCTTTACTTGTGATTTCTAGGAATGGTACATGTACAGAGGAAGCAACCATATTTGACTGAAAAGGCTACCTTATCTACCGAACGTAGCATGTACAGAACATGAGATTTCAAGTCATGCACTACCATGAAAACCTACCAGGATATGATATCTTATTTTCTTCATTTTGCCAACCCCCACCAAAAGACAAAATATCATAAAGATCCATGCAAAACTTCTCGAGTTATTCACAGACAGACAGAGTACCCGAAAACAAGACCTCCTTGGAAAGGAAATACCATCCACCACCATTCTCCTGGTACCCTTCTATTGTAACGCATTCGTACCAATGCCATTGGTGCTCATGTTCAACTCGGTCAAGTTCGGCATCATCCCCAGAGTTCCACACAGCCTGGCAAATCCCGCCCCCGAGATTTGATTGACAGCGAGGACAAGCGAGTTCAGCACGACGGGGCTCTCTATGGGCCGCAACAAGAACTCAAGGCTCAGGTCGTTCAGACCAAGTCCACTCAAGTCCAACTTGTGGAGAAAACGGTGTGTCTGAACAGCGACCCCTATCGAGTGTAGCCCGTGTCGCAGGAAGGGCATTGTGGTGCCAGCTAGGATGGCAGCCTCAGTCAGGTCCACTTCCACCATTTGGTCTGCTTCGAAACAACATCTGACTAGAATCATGGTGATGTGGGCCTCTTTGTGGTCTATTTTCATCTCCCGCGCTCTTTTCACAAGTTTATGCATGAATACCTGAAGTAAAAGAAAGGCATAGTTTAAAACAACATTTAGGAGGCTTCATACCTCCGTCAGATGTTTGAATTATGTAAATGACCATATTTGCATGGTCCATGTGTGGTATTAAACACCTATAACTAATTCGTACATAAATATAAAATTCTCTTTACCCTCCACTATGGTAGCTTAACATAATCATGCAAATCAGGCCAGTATCCGCCATAAGCTATAACGTTATGTGTTACACGCATTTAAGTCCCACAGCGGAAAACACTAGGAATATAGATTTTCATAATTAATACCGCCTTCTTGATCATTGTAATTCATTGACATGTACAACCTTCTTAACAGAATCTCAATTTCACTTACCTTGCATTTTTCCGGGTGCATCGCCCCAAGAAGACCGGCCAACAGTATACAGACGTCTTCTGTGTGCGGCAATTTCTTAAGACATTTCTTTACCTCATCTGGCATGTGATACTTGGAGACCATCTTTTGTGGAAACCGATGACAAAGCCACAAGGCAGCAAGGAAGTTTTCCACGATTTTATTCCTGAAGACCACGTGATCGTCACGTGATGAGGGCATGTCCAGGAGACCCAAGGTGTACTCCGAAAAGGCGACTTTTGTGTAGGCTTTGAACTTCTTCCTGACTTCTGCTTGCCGGATCTTCTTTTTCTTAAAGATGTGGTCGTAGGCGAATTTTCCCAACAACGTCAGAACCCGGTCTAAGACAAGATGTTGCATTGGCTTACCTTGGAAAAGGTAAAGAAAATATTTTCAGGTTCAAGTCGAAAAAGTCAGTGTACATTTACTTGAACATTTCACATTTTGTATACGCAATCATAACGTTCAAGTTGGTTCTGGGGTGCAACGCATGTTTTGCTTCTACAGAAATTGTCCTAAAGGACATCTAGTTAATTTCCTACAGCAGGGTTGACCAACCTTTGCTTGACATTATTTCGTTCTGTGCGTATAACCCCGTATGAACACATTCGTAACATACAAATCACTTTTGACGTAAGCATTGCCGAGAATTCGAAATCGTCATTTGGAAAGTTGTTAATTCAAATCAAGATAAAGTACTTACCCATAATGTGCACTGCTGCCGCCTTGCAGTCCAAGTATGCCCTGCAGATCTGCCACCACCTGTTGGGCAGGGTTAACCCAGAATCCACCACAAGATCACATATCTCCCTCTCGTCCGGACCGGAGTAGTTCAGGTAAGACGTGCTGTAGGGGTACGACACTTCTTGTCTTGAGTATAAAGGTGCATCACTTGTTAAACTGCGCAAGCTCACTGAGCTATCGCACAAATACGCACTGTCTTTAGACATCTTTAGTTTGGAGACGGGTCCACAAAATCTTCCAGGAGCTTTTCTTCAAGTGAGAGGCCCTTCGACTATCCTATCCGACGTTTTCGACTTATTTTCTCCCTTTCGGTGTGCTCCCGGTGTTGTTGTCATGTGGGTGACTCGTTCTTCAGTGCTTCCTAGTGGTCACCACGATCTCTATCACCGAAATATTCCTCACAAAGCTTGCTTTTGGAACAACTGTCGCTGTTTTGAGCTTCACGTCTGTTTCTGTGTTGTTTTGTTTTTGATCGTGATTATGGGATTGTGATTCATAAACACATTGTGTTGTCATAGCAACGTACGCCAAGACCACTTTAGGATTGCTTTTTATGAAGTAACTTGCTGCCTAGCAGCTATCAAATAACAGCTATTTGCGTTTTAGTTCTTCCAGAACTGTGTCATCATGGCACCAAAAAAGTAGAAAACTTCATTATCTTGAAACTTTAATAACTTTAGGGGCAAGTTTATAAGGATATGCGAAAGAAGGTTGTTTATGAAGAGCTGTGTTGTGATTGTTTACGTTTGACATAGTTCGAGAACAACTGTTCTGTCGACACAACGGCAGAAACACATTGGAACGGCTTTGTTCTGCTGTTGTTCCTTGTTTTGTTTAGGCACCCTATTTGAAGCCGCTTGAAAGGTATGTCAATTTCATATTTTATTTGTAAATCTACTGAGTTTGTGTCGTTGTATAGTGCTTCTTATAATCTGGCAGTTTTATTTGTTGTGAGAATTCTTTAAACCGGCTACGGGATCAGGATATTTCTCCACGAAGGCGTTATAGTGGAAGACGATTCGCTGCTACCCTGTGGATGATTTTACGTGTGTAATCGTTCTCCAAATCACTGTTTGTAAGTCGACTTTTGAAGAGTGTCATATGTTCCTGTATAGTAAATAGTTTTAGAACGGCGATACGTCTGGAAACTGTGACTTTACATAATACGTATACGCAATGCTTATTGATCTGATATCGTCGCTAAAAGCAAAGACCGCGTACAACAAGGTGCCCCCTTGCCCTCCTACAGATGAGTCAGTGGCCCCTGTCCTTGGTGCTGACTGCCTTCCTTTCACAACAGTTCGCCGGATGTGCGGCCACACACCGTCCAACGGTGGGTTGATTTACGTCGTACAAACGGTCAAACATTGCTTTTCAAGCAGAGTAGTTGGGCAAAGATGAAAAACATGTTACCGATAATAGGAAGGTGTTATGTCCACTTGTGTTAGATAAGTGTATTGGTCCTTTTTATTTACACGTATAAACGGAACACACACATGGACACATATAGTGTTATACATGATTTGAAAATTAAGAACCCAGAAGAAGATGTTGCAATTTTGTTATCGTTATCTGATCTGCGCTAAAATGTACAGGACAAATGCCTGTTACCTGTTGTTGTTTTTTCATTAGAGAAGCGCCCCCTGTCTGATAGACGCAGATTGCCTGGTGTTCCAGGAGTGTGTGTGGGACCGGTCAGACTATGCTGCCAGCCCGACCGGGATCTGTTTGGGGGTAGGACTCCGTACGAGTGACTTGCGGAAGGTTTTCGTCAAGACTTTATGTCTATGCATCTTTCGGTCGTCAGGGTTGTATCACATGTGCTTGGCAGCATTGTTATGTTAACGCTGTGTTAACTTTCCTTTATTTCTATTTATCGGCCGCTTTAAAATGATACAGTTAAACTTTTTCCTTTCTATCGCTATCCTTCTCTTAGGAAAGCTTCATTTTATACACATTTATGGTAACAAGAACAAGCAGTACAAATACATGGCTGAAAAGTTGTACTTTTGGTGACGCTCTCATGGAGCGAGCACATTCTTACTGTAAACTATTGTTGTTACTTAGGTATTGACAAGTTGATTATGAATGTTTACAGAAGAAACACCTTATCCGCCGTGCCGCTCTGAAGCAAGAGCCTGCCAACAGTCCGTCTGTCCCAAAGGCCATCGCGACGCCTGCCGTCAAGGCTAAGACAGCATCGAAACGTTTCAAGCATGATACATCAGCTTACATGCCGAGTGCGTTTGGTGGTAGCAACGAACCAACCAGATTCGACAACCAAAACTATGGCAGGATAACTGGCGGAAGATCAGGAAACGTTGTCAATCCAAACCAAAGTCGCAGACCGACGACTAGCCAACAATATCAGGGATCTTCGGCCTTGTCTGGAGGAGACAAAAATGGCGGATTGCAACAGGGGACTGGGTGGCGTTATGGTAGTGGACCGGAGCAAGTCAGACCGGGAATAATAATCAAGCCGTCTTTAGGACAAGGTCAATGGCAGCCGGACTTTCTAAGGGATAATTTAGGCAACGTGGCCGCACAAAGTTCACCACAAGCTCATCTCGGAACATACGGTACAGGAAGCAATCGACAGAACGAAAGAAAGCCAGGGGGTTATATTTCTGGTCCTATCACAGGTGCTCAACAGACGTCTCAAATCCTCCCGAAGGAAAAATCTTCCACAGAATACAACCATGACATCGCGCCCTCTGGCGGACAAACAGAAGAGAGCACCTCAAACGACGGTGACGATTGGAGAAGCCATGTGAGCACATTCTCTGAAGACAGTTCTGATGAAAAGATTGTTCTCGACAACTCCAAGGACGTCAACTTTGTTGAAACCGTCCCTAAGCACATTGAGCCCCACAGAGGTGACTCGTATAACCAGGGCGCCGTTGCAGGTGGCCTATCACATGGCATCTCACAACAGAACAGAGAAAAGGCGGGAACTGATCAACAAACAAGACGACACGATGTGCAGCGCGCCCAACTACAAAATTTCAACTCTCACGGTAAGCTCACAACTTATTCTTCTCCTTCAAGCCTTCATAACATTTTATCTTGAAATGACCACAATCGGCGAAGTTACTGTAGCCACTGTATTAGTTATGTTGGTTTTAGTTTATTTCAGCAGCTCATCAGTTTATCAAAGTCTTGAATACTGGCTGTAGATTCAAACTTAGTAACGATATATCATACGGTGATACAGTATCATTCTGTTAGTATCAAGTGCGTTAGTTTTGGTACCATGTACATGACAGAAAGAAAAACGTTCAAGCGACGATTTGTTGCAAAAGTTTTTCTGTAACTCAGGTTCACTTCAACCTCCGAGGAAGGCAGCCACTCTCATCCATAAAGTCCCAGTCAAACCAAGGACGTCATTGGTCAAACAAGATCCCAGGGAACGATTCTCCAGCGAAGTCTTTGACCCGATATTAGGAGGTGAGATTATATAGTATGTGAGGAAGGACAACCTCAAGCCAACCGTTCACACTTTAATACGCCACATCTTCAGAAAAGACGCTGGAGCCGCATGTTCCCCGTTTAGGAACTTTATTAGGAACTTTATTCGAACCGACACTGGAGCCCATAACACTGAGGAAGCCACACGGCGAAACATGTTTGTTGTGTGTCGGTTCGACTAAAGTTCCTAAACGGGGAACATGCGGCTCCAGCGTCTTTTCTGAAGATGTGGCGTAAGTGCGAACGGTTAGCTTGAGGTTGTCCTTCCCCACATACTAGGAGGTGAGATTATAGATACGACACTCATCACCTTCTGATGGCTTTCTATGAGTCGTTGTTGGGACTGAATGTTTTGGTATCGTAAATTCTAAACATGCTATGGTTTTTCCACATTCAAGTAGCATGGAACTATGTTGATAGGGGTTAGCCTGGGTACCATCCGTAGTAGTTCGCTCCGACTTTTATTTCACACTAAATACATACAGTCGCATCTCTGCTATTCCAGAAGCGAACATAGGAGCGACCTACTACCCGGATCGTACCCAGGGTAGATAGGGGTTCAAATAATACTAGTATACAAATACTACTAGTATACAAACGCAACACGGGACTATTCAGTATACAAACGCAACACGGGACTATTCTATTTTTATTGACCATATTATGGCATATAGACATGTTTTTGTTAGAAATGTAGACAGTGTGGGTACTTTGTGTGTGAACACACACTCAAGACACACAAGGCAGAATACCGTGTAGGACTGCTGCAACGTTACCGAACGATGATGTTTTCCAACCTCTCTTTCCACAGAGCCTACTGGTGTGGAACAAGATGGGGACGATGTGGATGTTGTCAGTAAGAACGAACAGACGAAACAGACCAACAAGGATTATTTCTAGAATATCTAACAATGACAGTACTAATGGCCTGGAACAATTGTACTTCATCTTGTGTGCGCTAGTTCTATATATCCAGTCGGCCTGAATTGCAAAGAAAGGAGACTATAGGTCAAATGAAATACATCTTCTTTTGTCAAAGAATATTAAGGAATGGTTCATTACAGCTGAAAAAGAACTACATGTAGATCCAGCCACAGGCTAGTCGCATGTGCAGCAAATATTGCATAGTTGACAAGTTGTGTAGGCTTCATGCATGTGCAGCAAGCCTACATCAAAGAGAATATCTATATATTTGTTTTCACCTATCTAGTTCTGTTTTTCTATTTGCAATCTTGTCATATTTCTGCACAACAGCCCAATAAAGTCATAATGGCAAACGTTCCATACATTGATGAATAACGTTCAGGAACATTTTGTGTTACGTTATCATACAGACCTGATTATTTATCACATTTATTTAGCACTGAAAAGTATATAAAATAAATGTCGTGATAACTGAAAAAGATGTGATAAAGGATTTAGGTTTTTATATCACATTAATTCACCAAATAAGTGTTACTACAATCTTCTTCTGGAGAATAAATGTGATAGCAACCCCTTTATCACATTTATTCTCCATAGAGAGAACCAAGATTCTTCTTCTGGAGAATAAATGTGATAGCAACCCCTTTATCACATTTATTCTCCATAGAGAGATCCTGAATTCTTCTTCTGGAGAATAAATGTGATAGCAACCCCTTTATCACATTTATTCTCCATAGAGAGAACCAGAATTCTTCTTCTGGAGAATAAATGTGATAGCAACCCCTTTATCACATTTATTCTCCATAGAGAGAACCAGAATTCTCTTTCTTGAGAATAAATGTGATAGCAACCCCTTTATCACATTTATTCTCCAAAGAGAGAACCATAATCCTTCTTCTGGAGAATAAATGTGATAGCAACCCCTTTATCACATTTATTCTCCAAAGAGAGAACCAGAATTCTCCTTCTGGAGAATAAATGTGATAGCAACCCCTTGATCACACTTATTCTCCAAAGAGAGAACCATAATCCTTCTTCTGGAGAATAAATGTAATAGCAACCCCTTTATCACATTTATTCTCCAAAGAGAGAACCATAATCCTTCTTCTGGAGAATAAATGTGATAGCAACCCCTTTATCACATTTATTCTCCATAGAGAGATCCCGAATCCTTCTTCTGGAGAATAAATGTGATAGCAACCCTCTTATCACATTAATTCTCCAAAGACAGAACCAGGATCCTTCTTCTGGAGAATAAATGTGATAAAGGCCTCTTCGTATCAGTTTGCGGTTAACGTCACTAGCTCGCAGCATGCAATCGTTTCCGGTTTTCGTCGTTGTGCGACGTCTCGATTCGTGATTTGCGCAAATTCCGTTCCGACTTAGAGTCCATTTAAAAAATCAAAGATAAAGACGGTTAGATCTCACCATTAACATCATTAACAACGTATGAGCTATGTATCACTTTAAGTCAGGCGTATTGCCTTCGTTAACTAGTGGCATAGTTATGAATGTCACTGCAAATCGTACTGTTGAGTAGCGCGTGTGAACTAATACAAGTATACCAATAGAAAGTGCATACCGTACTCGCCGAGGTAACCTTGTCAGGATGTTGCGAAAGCACGTACGGAGACCAAGGTACGGACACAATGACATGTGTAGTCTTTGCCAGTTAGTGGCAAACCCTTATCACATTAATTCTTCAAAGAGAGAACCAGGGTTCTTTCTGGAGAATTAATGTGCTAGTCCTGTGTTTCAGGTACAGTACTGCGCAAACCATAACTACATCTCGTCAGGTCTTAAACATCTCTGGAATAACAGTCCCGTGTTTCTGTTTAATTTTTGAACACATCATGGATACATGTACAGCTCGTCTTGTTGTGCACGTTTCTGGAACAACGACTTGCATATCTTGTCAACTTCTGCGTACCAACATGTATCGGTATTTTTCTCAGATTTTACCACAAAAAATGATAGGAAAATGCCTATTTACTTCAATTATTTTAAAAGCGCTGTGGAAGACGACTGGTGACAAAGTGCCGTCTGTGAAACGGTGAAACTTCTGAATTCACCTTCCCACGTTTCACGTTCGCTTCCTCTCGCTGTGCATCGTCAGCAAATAAAATTTCCTTTCAGTTAGAATCTGAAGTTAACTGTGTTCCGACTCTATCGGGTATGTAAATTACCAAAATCTCCGTGGCCTACCCATCTGGATCCAATTCCATGGATCTGTGGGCCTGATGAGTTCGATGTCTGGATTCCGGGGTCGGTTCAGCTCGGCTAGGTTCGGACATGTTGTAAGAAGTGATTGCTTTCGTCTTTCGGAAGGGACGTAAGACGGGGTCCCAACCTAAAACAACTACCTTGTCCCTACCTGGCCTGACGAACTCTAAGAGTTCTCTATGACAAAGTCAGATGGCTTTCCATGCCGATTTATGTTTTTGTTCCATCCCGCGGAGTTGGGGGAGTACCCTGTGACGTCTTTTCCGGTCTCATGTTCGCAAAATAGGGGCGCTTCGTCTGGACAAACCTCAGCTCTGGAGAAAACTTATACAGTTTCCCCCAAATCAAGGACGTTATATAACCAACAGAAGTGTATGTACGTAACATTCATAAAGTTTCTCCCCAAATCAAGGACAATATATTACACCCAAATGTAACGTGTGTGGTGTTTAATTCCGGAAACGATTGCATGCTGCGAGCTAGTGACGTTAACCCCATACTGATACGAACAGGCCTTTATCACATTTATTCTCCAGAAGGAGAATTCTGGTTCTCTCTTTGGAGAATAAATGTGATCAAGGGGTTGCTATCACATTTATTCTCCAGAAGAAAAATTCTGGTTCTCTCTTTGGAGAATAAATGTGATAAGAGGGTTGCTATCACATTTATTCTCCAGAAGAAGAATTCTGGTTCTCTCTTTGGAGAATAAATGTGATAAGAGGGTTGCTATCAAATTTATTCTCTAGAAGAAGAATCCTGGTTCTCTCTATGGAGAATAAATGCGATAAAGGGGTTGCTATCACATTTATTCTCCAGAAGAAGGTTTTAGGTTCTCTCTATGGAGAATAAATGTGATAAAGGGGTTGCTATCAGATTTATTCTCCAGAAGAAGAATTCAGGATCTCTCTATGGAGAATAAATGTGATAAAGGGGTTGCTATCACATTTATTCTCCAGAAGAAGAATCCTGGTTCTCTCTATGGAGAATAAATGTGATAAAGGGGTTGCTATCACATTTATTCTTCAGAAGAAGAATCTTGGTTCTCTCTATGGAGAATAAATGTGATAAAGGGGTTGCTATCACATTTATTCTCCAGAAGAAGGATTATGGTTCTCTCTTTGGAGAATAAATGTGATAAAGGGGTTGCTATCACATTTATTCTCAAGAAGGAGAATTCTGGTTCTCTCTATGGAGAATAAATGTGATAAAGGGGTTGCTATCACATTTATTCTCCAGAAGAAGAATTCAGGATCTCTCTATGGAGAATAAATGTGATAAAGGGGTGGCTATCACATTTATTCTCCAGAAGAAGAATCTTGGTTCTCTCTATGGAGAATAAATGTGATAAAGGGGTTGCTATCACATTTATTCTCCAGAAGAAGGATTCAGGATCTCTCTATGAAGAATAAATGTGATAAAGGGGTTGCTATCACATTTATTCTCCAGAAGAAGAATCTTGGTTCTCTCTATGAAGAATAAATGTGATAAAGGGGTTGCTATCACATTTATTCTCTAGAAGAAGAATCCTGGTTCTCTCTATGGAGAATAAATGTGATAAAGGGGTTTCTATCACATTTATTCTCCAGAAGAAGAATCTTGGTTCTCTCTATGGAGAATAAATGTGATAAAGGGGTTGCTATCACATTTATTCTCCAGAAGAAGAATTCAGGATCTCTCTATGGAGAATAAATGTGATAAAGGGGTTGCTATCACATTTATTCTCCAGATGAAGAATCTTGGTTCTCTCTATGGAGAATAAATGTGATAAAGGGGTTGCTATCACATTTATTCTCCAGAAGAAGAATCTTGGTTCTCTCTATGGAGAATAAATGTGATAAAGGGGTTGCTATCACATTTATTCTCCAGAAGAAGAATCTTGGTTCTCTCTATGGAGAATAAATGTGATAAAGGGGTTGCTATCGCATTTATTCTCCAGAAGAAGAATCTTGGTTCTCTCTATGGAAAATAAATGTGATAAAGGGGTTGCTATCACATTTATTCTCCAGAAGAAGAATTCAGGTTCTCTCTATGGAGAATAAATGTGATAAAGGGGTTGCTATCACATTTATTCTCTAGAGGAAGAATCCTGGTTCTCTCTATGGAGAATAAATGTGATAAAGGGGTTGCTATCACATTTATTCTCCAGAAGAAGAATTCAGGATCTCTCTATGGAGAATAAATGTGATAAAGGGGTTGCTATCACATTTATTCTCCAGAAGAAAGTTTCAGGATCTCTCTATGGAGAATAAATGTGAAGAATGAAAATCCTTGTTGGCGAAAAAATGAGACAAAGGTTTTACTCATCACTATCACATATTTTGTAATTATCAAGCTTTTCATGAGAAATACTTTTTTGAGCTAAAAGAATGAGATAAATAGCTGACCTGATTATCACATTTATTCTCCAGAAGAAGGATTCAGGATCTCTCTATGAAGAATAAATGTGATAAAGGGGTTGCTATCACATTTATTCTCCAGAAGAAGAATCTTGGTTCTCTCTATGAAGAATAAATGTGATAAAGGGGTTGCTATCACATTTATTCTCTAGAAGAAGAATCCTGGTTCTCTCTATGAAGAATAAATGTGATAAAGGGGTTGCTATCACATTTATTCTCCAGAAGAAGAATCTTGGTTCTCTCTATGGAGAATAAATGTGATAAAGGGGTTGCTATCACATTTATTCTCCAGAAGAAGAATTCAGGATCTCTCTATGGAGAATAAATGTGATAAAGGGGTTGCTATCACATTTATTCTCCAGATGAAGAATCTTGGTTCTCTCTATGGAGAATAAATGTGATAAAGGGGTTGCTATCACATTTATTCTCCAGAAGAAGAATTCAGGATCTCTCTATGGAGAATAAATGTGATAAAGGGGTTGCTATCACATTTATTCTCCAGAAGAAGAATTCAGGATCTCTCTATGGAGAATAAATGTGAAGAATGAAAATCCTTGTTGGCGAAAAAATGAGACAAAGGTTTTACTCATCACTATCACATATTTTGTAATTATCAAGCTTTTCATGAGAAATACTTTTTTGAGCTAAAAGAATGAGATAAATAGCTAACTCTTCTTATTTGCATAAGGGAAATCAGACAACATGAAACACAAGGTCTTACCAGTGTTGGCGTATAGTTGTTGGATAAAAAAAAGCGTTGAATCGGCTTCAAACTCGTCTTATATGAAGAGATCTGATCTGACTATCTCTGTCGAAAATGGCGGGCATGCTGAATCAAAAGCACTTCTGATGGTTAAAGGTCAAAGTCTATTCATCTGAGTACCCTATCAGAAACAAAAAATTACCGACTGTAGCATAGCGACATAGGGATGGCGTCAACTGTGCTTTTTGGCCGACTCTGGCATATCATTTGCCCAATTTAGATTTACTATATTTTCCCACGGCATGTACAGTTTGGTAGAAGCTTCTATGTTATATGTGCTGATTTGCATTTATTTAGGAGAAAATCAGACACCATTCTATGGAAAAAGAAGGACATTCTGACAAAAGAGCAATGCCGTGTTTTAAATTTATTGACGAAACTGGATTACAAATCTCTAGCAGCCTACTGCACACTAGTATAGACAAACACTATCTAGCAACACCTTGATGCACATACAGTTAAATGTTGACTACAAATGATACTAAACGCTTTGGTATATTTACCGTCAGTCAAATATAAAGTGACAATTAGATATTCAGCAGCTTAAGCGGACAAAAAAAGGAACTGTTATGACTGTTCCATAACGTTAAATGAAACTGTTACAATCACTAAACTACGGATCATATGATTGAATAGTTATTTCTACGACGAAATCCAATTACAGTTTTTTTATAAAGCTAGCGTTCTTTTTTTTCAGTGGGGTCATAAAGTGCATACTCAATAAGTATATTACTGAATCAATATCAGTATATGTTTGGTAACATGGGTAAGAAAAGTTGCACAGCATGGCAGCCTTTGAAAGAACTATTGGGTTGGTACCAGCTTTCTGGGGACCGACACACGGACGATCACTGAGAAACTCAAGCAAACTAGCATAACCAACTTGTAGAATTGTCAGATTTATGAATAGCCCAGTGCCTTCACTGTTGCGCCTCCTCAACACTACGATGTGCAAATTTTAAGCAACATGTAATTTATAACGCCAACACATTAATGTAACATCATTTCCTTTCATCACCTATGTCTCATACTGCGCCACATGTTGTAATCTTCACACAGGCATTGACAGGCATTCGCCAGTGTGAGCTTGCATGTGGACACGCAAGTATTGCCTGAACTGCTTGCCGCACTCCACGCAAGTTGCTTGACTGACGAAAGCCCTTGTTGCATTTCTCACACCTGTACGGTTTCTCATCTATATGAATCGTCTTGTGATCTTTTAGAGTACCAAGCTGCCTGAACTGCTTGCCGCACTCCACACATTTGTATGGTTTTCCCCAGTGTGAGTCCGCTTATGCCTCTTTAAATTTGATACCGTAGTGAACTGTTTGCTGCATTCCTCACACATGTACGGCCTTTCACCGGTGTGAATTCTCATGTGAGTTTTCAGATGACCCAACTGTTTGAACTGTTTGCTGCACTCCGCACATGAGTATGGTTTTTCACCTGTGTGGATCCGCATGTGATTCTTTAGATCTGACAAAGTACTAAACTGCTTGCTGCACTCCTCACACTTGTACGGGGTTTCCCCTGTGTGAATCCGTATGTGGGTCCTCAGATCACCTGAATGAATGAAGCCTTTGTTGCAATGTTCACACTTGTACGGTTTTTCACCGGTGTGAGTCCGCAGATGTACCTTCAGAGCACTCAACCTACTGAACTGCCTGCTGCACTCCTGACATCGTTGCGGTTTCTCACCGGTATGAGTTCTCATGTGGCAGTTCAGATTACATACATGACTAAACCGTTTCCCGCATGCATTACATTGGTATGGTCTCTCACCAGTGTGGGTTCGCAGGTGTACATTGAGATTACTTTTGAAGGGAAACTCCTTGTCGCAATAGCTGCACTTGTGGGTACGGGGAGAATACTGTCTATCCTCTCCCTCCGCTTGTGTCAGATGAGATCCGGCTGCAGTCGCCATGTTGGTCAAACTCCAGATCCTGCATGAGTGATGAGAACTTGTTAACACGTTGGGTCAAGTTTGACAATTCTATCATTTTATTTGTCTGAAAAAATATACATGAGCTTGTCATAACACACACACACACAAACACATAAATTGAAGGGAATATATATATATATATATATATATATATATATATATATATATATTAATGATATATTGCTTCTGTATTTTTATGATCACAATACAGATGCCGAGGCAAACATACTTACACAATAAATGCTAGTAACTAGTTGAAAGTATTCTAAGCGGAAGAACAGGTTTAGAAGCCTGCACATGTATTTTGATTGCAGAACAAAAAGGAGTGTGGATTAGACACCGTGACTTGCATAGGCAGAGATCAGACAAGTCTGTGAGGAACAGGGTAATATCCTAACAGTCGGAATATGAACGTAAATAATGCTGTTAACGACCATAAGATAAAGGGTTTAAATGGTTTCATGTCATACCTGTGACGCGAAAACGTTCGATACGGGTGTTTCGGACCGGGCCATAACGTCCGTATCAGACCGGTTAGAAAGGCGTATCACACAGGCTACATTCAAATAAATCGAACTGTTTCGATCGGGCCGAGTGCGGCGTCATCGAAAGTTCGAATACCTGATTCCGACGTTGGAACATTATTGTTGCAACACTGTTTGTTTGAGGGCACCAAATTTGTTCAACTTCTGGCGCATTTCGCATCCAAGCAGGGGTTTTCTCAGGTGGGTATGACATAAATAAAATACAACAAGGTGTATTCCGCATCACCGGAATACATGTACACCGTGTTGTATTCTATAATTATCTTATTACCGAACAATGAGAGTAGTAACTTTCACGGACAGGTCAGACAACATCTAAGACAATACTAAGGCATTAAACTGTAAGAGCACATGGGAAAGTAAATCTGCTATTGCGGGCTAATATTAATTAATGCTACTTGTGGGCATTCGGCAAAAGTTATGCTGGCTACATTGCAGTATTTCCTATGCATATTCTTAACAATGGGGATCATGGGAGAAAGAGGCTGTCAAAAATCACCTACCTGACTTTTAGAACATTTGCCCTGCTAGACGGGACAAAACGACTGTTTGTTTATATGCATAAGCGGGCTAATTTTTAGTCCGTTAACTTCTTTGGTGCCTCGTACGGCAGATAGGACTGCCTGATTTTTAACTGGATGATCAGTTCACATTAACGGCGCCCCACTCCTCCCGATTATTGCACTGCCCCCTCCGCCATACTCCGTCCCACAAATCTTTTACCCTCCGGGCTTGGTCCTGGTGGTTGCTTATTCAAGCATTAAAGTTCTTACCAAAGCCACCCCGTGTCTCCGATCTGTGCGTGAGTGCAGATAATTGTATCTCTTGGATTTAACTCTTGGATAAGCTTGGATAAAACTAATATAAATACTAGTCAGTACTTACCAAGGTACGCTGATGCTCCAAACTACTGCGCGGTGTTTTCACGTCGACACAGATCCTCACGGCTTCAGGGTCAGAACCGGTTCGGCAGGTTGTGGTTGACGGGACAAAACGACTGTTTGTTTATACGCATAAGCGGGCTAAAATGATAATGGGGAAAACGAAAAGTAAGTAGAAATACGGGCCAAATGTCGCCAACTGTACTTTTTAGCCCATTAACTTCTTTGGTGCTTCGTACGGCAGATAGGACTGCCTGATTTTTCGATGTGAGGTGATTAGTTCACATTAGCGGCGCCCCACTCCTCCCGATTATTGCACTGCCCCCTCCGCCATACTCCGTCCCACAAATCTTTTACCCTCCGGGCTTGGTCCTGGTGGTTGCTTATTCAAGCATTAAAGTTCTTACCAAGGCCACCCCGTGTCTCCGATCTGTGTGTAGGTGCAGATAATTGTAACTCTTGGATTTAACTCTTGGTGCCAATAAAACTAATATAAATACTAGAGTTCCACGAACACATACCTTTGCCAAATAAACCAGGTTTGTTATGTAGAATGTGTTACTCATTACATTTTATTTTATATGCCTGGAGCTGGTTCCCATTGCTCATACAAATTAGATCCCTATTTACATAATAATATTAAATTGTATCAAGCATCACTTAAGTTATCAGCATACCAAAAATCATGATGATACTTTCATCCTTATTGAAACCGGCTCCTGCAGTTCAAGGAAAGACGTTAGCGGACCCAAACATACACCTCTTAGTCTCTGCCATCTTTTTCAGTTACATATGTGACAAATTTGAAAGTCCTATCACTTAATGCAGTGGATTTATCAACTTCCGTCATTATTTATGCAAATTAGCTGTTAATTTGCATAACTAGTATCTCATTGTGTAAGTTTTTACTTAGGCTATCTACATACCAAAAATCATGACGATCCGTCAACACGTTCATATTTTCCCATTAATTGTGCAAATGAGATCATCATCTGCATAATTAATAATGTATTGATATTTCTTTCTTTCTCAGCTACAAATGTGACAAGTTTAAAAGTCCTATAAAGGAATGCAGTGGATTTACAAACTTTCCTCATTAATTATGCAAATTAGCTGTCGATTTGCACAATTAGAATTCCATCATGTAAGTCTTCCCTTCGGCTATCTACATACCAAAAATCATGACGATCCGTCAACACGTTCATATTTTCTCATTAATTATGCAAATGAGGCCATCATTTGCATAATTAATATGCATTGATATTTCTCTCTTTCTCATCTATATATGTGACAAGTTTGAAAGTCCTATCGTGAAATGCAGTGGATTTATAAACTTTCCTCATTAATTATGCAAATTAGTTGCTGATTTGCATAATCAGTATTCCATTATGTACATTGTTACCTGGGCTATCTACATACCAAAAATCATGACGATCCATCAACACGTTCTCCAGTTATTCTCGTCCAAAGTTTGAAAGGAAATCGGTGACTGCAGTTCCAAACAAGCCGCTAGGGGGTCCAAACTTACGGCACTTACTCTCTGCCCCAAGGGCTATCTACCACTAAAAATCATAACCACAGCATGTCCAGAACACGAGATATCAAAAATTGAGGTTCTGCTGCAGTACCTTAGCAAGCCGCTAGCGGGCCCATTATCGAACTTGACCTTCGTTTTCCCGACCCCTACCCACCTACCAAATATAATCGGGATACATCAAAGGCTTCTCGAGTTATGCTGTTAACAGACACACACACAGACACACAGACACACAGACTCACAAGCCTAAAACATAACCTTAGCCATTCTGGCAAAGGTAACTAGTCAGTACTTACCAAGGTACGCTGATGCTCCAGACTACTGCGCGGTGTTTTCACGTCGACACAGATCCTCACGGCTTCAGGGTCAGAACCGGTTCGGCAGGTTGTGGTTGACGGTAGCAGAACACAGTTTTAGGCCTATGGGGATTTCTAAAGTTAATGGCCACAAGATGACTGGCTTCGACGCGGAAAAAATATAGTAGGGTGCACTTTTTATAATAGGAATACCAAAAATGGATATGTTCGATCGAGTTCAGGGTATATGCCACAAAAGATTTTTTTCAAAAATCCTGTCGGCATAAGCTATGCTGGCTACATTGCAGTATTTCCTATGCATATTCATGGGGATCATGGGAGAAAGAGGCTGTCAAAAATCACCTACCTGACTTTTAGAACATGAAAAAAAGTCACATTGGCATGATTGTCCGCCCTCTAAAGATTAATTTGACGAAAAAAAAAATTACGGATTGATCATGTTATACATAGGTGGTGACCTTTTGACCCCTTGTCACTGCCTGTAAATAACAACAAAACACCTAACTAAAGCCTATTGCATCCACAAATATTGCTACAAATCTGATTTTTCAACACAATATCTCCGAGGGACATGACAATATCTCCGAAGTCAAAATGTAAACGTAAATGAATTCTTTTTGTCAGCATTAGACAAAAGTTGTAGAGAAGGACGAGTAAGAAGTGGTTCTTTCAAACGACTTGGCAAACAACGATAATAAAGGTTTGACTGTTGGCTATTATTACCCAGGGTAAAAACAATAAGAAAATGCTCCCAATGTGACCTTTGAAGGCAGATTGACCTCAATGAATACATAAACACATAAAATCTTTGATTGTGTGCCAGCTTAGAGAACAATTGTGAGGACCGATTAGCAAAAAAGTACCGGTTAGAAAATTGTCTATACTGGTTTTCATAGGAACATTGTCAAAGCATGAAAACCTCCCAGATAACTGTAAGAGAGTCACATGACAATATAGCTTACACGTCCAAATGTAAACGGCAATTAGACATTAGACAGAAGTTGTGGGATAGGATGACTAATATGTGTTTCTTGGCAAAACACTTGGCAAACAACGATAATAAATCAAATTGCCGATTTTGCTATCCAGGGTAAAAACAATAAGGAAGTGCTCCCAATGTCCAGTAGTTTGCATCTTGGATTGACGCCAATTGAAACACAAACACATAACAAATCATGAACTTGCATAACTGTAAGAAGAAAAAATATCAAATAACGACATGCTTACTTCAACTATTTCTAAATGGTAAAGACCTTATAAATCTACAGCCAATGTGATTACTACTTCATGCGGCTCGAAATACTTTTTCTGCATACCTGCACTGACCATTCTTGTATATCTACATCGACGTACATAAAGTGACAATCAGCACTCCAGTAACTCATACAGATAGAGCCCAAGTCGTTCACTGTGCTATAGAACACAGACTAGACGCCTTTACGTGAAACAAACGGCGTTGTGTTCACATGGAATTTACTGTCGATATTGTCCGAACTTTCCACATTGAACATCTACTTTGTCAAGGTTTTGTGAGGAGGAAAACGATAACATACATGAAAGACGACAACGCATTCGCATTTTAGTTTATTGAGGAAACTGAGGGGGGAAAGGTAACAAATCTCTAACATCTTACAGCATATCATGAAGGCAAACAATACATAGCAACATCTATATAACTAGCATATTTCCGAAGCTAATTAGAAACGCCAAGGATCTAGTTTATTTACAGCGATTAATTTGACGTAATAAATGTTAACTACAACTAGAAGAAGTAAGAGAAGATCAAGGTATAAAATGAGATTCGTGGGTATCAGAGATAACCAACCGTTTTCCTAGTCTATACTTAATGTACCGATTTCCATAGAGTAAAACAGACAAGACAAAAAGTTGACAAATCACTAAAAAAATTCAGAAAACGACATGCTTACTTCAACTATTTCTAAATGGTAAAGACCTCATAAATCTACAGCCAATATGATTACTACTTCAGGGCTCGAAATACTTTTTCTACATACCTGCACTGGTACAGCTAACATTGAACATTACCTGTACCCCTATGAATTTAGGAAGTATAGATCATACTAAAATTGTTCAGGAACCATTGTAATTTTTGTCTTCTATTATACTTGATAGGTGGTAACAGTCAGTGCAGCTGATGACAATCCATATACACCTACACCCTATTACTTTTATGTATGAAACCCAGTACATGGACCAGTGCAGGTTATGTGCAGGTAAACACCAGAAATACCTGCACAGCTACAATTTTACCTGCGCTAACCTGCATATGCAGGTGGTATTTCGAGCCATGTACTTACAGAAACGCCAAGGATCTTGTGCATTTACAGCGATTAAAGTAAGGTATCAAAGGTTAATAAGAACTTGAGTAACTAAAACTAAGAGCGATGGCAGAAAGCTATGTCCAGCAATATTTTGCCGTTTTTCTGTCGCTAGTGTCCAAATAAACAATCTACAGTCGTTTTAAAACAACGCTTCTAATTCCAATCAAGTACGGGACGTGACAGTAGTAACTACTATACTGTAATTTGGTTCCCGTTATTTTTTAACAGTGAGTCATGTTTTTTTTTATTTTTTTTTATTTTCAGACACAGGGAGCACACTGCTAAATAAAAAGCGGTAAATCATACATGTAGGCCACCTTTATTAAGAGAAACACCTTTACTAAGAAAAAAACCCATCAAGTGACAAACTTTTGGTTTGTGGCTTTTTCTACTAAGCCACAAGCTTAAGATGTAATCCTTTTTCTACTGTGTAACAATATGTACATGTTATTGCCACACCGTTATGATACTTTCACTGATGTGAGATTACATGTGCGCACGAAGACTACGCGACTGGCGAAAGCTTCTGTTGCATTGTTCACACCTTTACGGTATTTCACCAGTGTGAGTCCGCATGTGTTTCTTCAGACTTCCCAGGTGACTGAACTGCTTGCTGCATGCCTCACATGTGTACGGTTTCTCACCTACCTGTGTGAGTCCGCATGTGTTTTTTCAGGGTTCCAAGTTCACGGAAATGGTTGTAGCATGTCTCACATTTGTACGGTTTCTCACCTGTGTGAGTCCGCAAGTGACACTTTAGATTTGACAACGTAGTGAACTGTTTGCTGCACTTCTCACATCTGTACGGAAGTTCCCCCGTGTGAGTCCGCATGTGAACCTTAAAATTTATTGACTGGCTGAAGCATTTGCTGCACTGTTCACACTTGTACGGTTTTTCACCGGTGTGGGTCCGCATGTGTACTTTTAGATCGCACAGCCTACTGACCTGTGTGCCGCACTCCTGATATTGGTACGGTTTTTCACCCGTGTGAAGTCGCATGTGCCTCTTCACCGCACTCTGACTGCACCGTTTCCCGCATTCCCCACAAATGTATGGTCTCTCACCAGTGTGAGTAAGCAGGTGTCGGTTGAGCTTACTTTCGAAGGGAAACTCCTTATCGCAATGGCTGCACTTGTGGGTACGGCGAGAATACTGCCATTGTGTCAGATGAGATCCAGCTCCAATGTTGGATTCCCCTGTGTGAATCCGCACGTGTCTCTTCAGATGAGTTGACTGACTGAAGCCTTTGTTGCAATGTTCACACTTGTACGGTTTCTCACCAGTGTGAAGTCGCATATGTGCCTTCAGATTTCCAAGTTGATTAAACCGTTTCCCGCATTCACCACACCGGTATGGTCTCTCACCAGTGTGACCACGCAGGTGTTGATTGAGCTGACTTTTGAAGCGAAACTTCTTGTCGCAATACACGTTTCTGGAACAACGACTTGCATATCTTGTCAACTTCTGCGTACCAACATGTATCGGTATTTTTCTCAGATTTTACCACAAAAAATGATAGGAAAATGCCTATTTACTTCAATTATTTGAAACGCTCTGGAAGACGACTGGTGACAAAGTGCCGTCTGTGAAACGGTGAAACTTCTGAATTCACCTTCCCACGTTTCACGTTCGCTTCCTCTCGCTGTGCATCGTCAGCAAATAAAATTTCCTTTCAGTTTAGAATCTGAAGTTAACTGTGTTCCGACTCTATCGGGTATGTAAATTACCAAAATCTCCGTGGCCTACCCATCTGGATCCAATTCCATGGATCTGTGGGCCTGATGAGTTCGATGTCTGGATTCCGGGGTCGGTTCAGCTCGGCTAGGTTCGGACATGTTGTAAGAAGTGATTGATTTCGTCTTTCGGAAGGGACGTAAGACGGGGTCCCAACCTAAAACAACTACCTTGTCCCTACCTGGCCTGACGAACTCTAAGAGTTCTCTATGACAAAGTCAGATGGCTTTCCATGCCGATTTATGTTTTTGTTCCATCCCGCGGAGTTGGGGGAGTACCCTGTGACGTCTTTTCCGGTCTCATGTTCGCAAAATAGGGGCGCTTCGTCTGGACAAACCTCAGCTCTGGAGAAAACTTATACAGTTTCCCCCAAATCAAGGACGTTATATAACCAACAGAAGTGTATGTACGTAACATTCATAAAGTTTCTCCCCAAATCAAGGACAATATATTACACCAAAATGTAACGTGTGTGGTGTTTAATTCCGGAAACGATTGCATGCTGCGAGCTAGTGACGTTAACCCCATACTGATACGAACAGGCCTTTATCACATTTATTCTCCAGAAGGAGAATTCTGGTTCTCTCTTTGGAGAATAAATGTGATAAAGGGGTTGCTATCACATTTATTCTCTAGAAGAAGAATCCTGGTTCTCTCTATGGAGAATAAATGTGATAAAGGGGTTGCTATCACATTTATTCTCCAGAAGGAAAATTCTGGTTCTCTCTATGGAGAATAAATGTGATAAGAGGGTTGCTATCACATTTATTCTCCAGAAGAAAAATTCTGGTTCTCTCTTTGGAGAATAAATGTGATAAGAGGGTTGCTATCACATTTATTCTCTAGAAGAAGAATCCTGGTTCTCTCTATGGAGAATAAATGTGATAAAGGGGTTGCTATCACATTTATTCTCCAGAAGAAGGTTTCAGGTTCTCTCTATGGAGAATAAATGTGATAAAGGGGTTGCTATCACATTTATTCTCCAGAAGAAGAATTCAGGATCTCTCTATGGAGAATAAATGTGATAAAGGGGTTGCTATCACATTTATTCTCCAGAAGAAGAATCCTGGTTCTCTCTATGGAGAATGAATGTGATAAAGGGGTTGCTATCACATTTATTCTCCAGAAGAAAGTTTCAGGATCTCTCTATGGAGAATAAATGTGAAGAATGAAAATCCTTGTTGGCGAAAAAATGAGACAAAGGTTTTACTCATCACTATCACATATTTTGTAATTATCAAGCTTTTCATGAGAAAAAACTTTTTTGAGCTAAAAGAATGAGATAAATAGCTAACTCTTATCATACTGTTATGTCTTACTATACTAACACAAAACAGTTATGCTTTACTATATAATACGTACTATATATTCACTGTCATATATAACTAGTAAACGACCGAAATGTTCATCAGCGCGTAAAATTGGCATGTATAACGGAATCAACACAACCCGCGGCCCGCCGATATAAAAACAAATTCAATTCACCATTTTGCGTCCTTATTTTACTGAGTTTGCTCTAATAGTCTAGGAGGAGATTCTCAGAAGAGGCCTAGAAATAGCGTTTCGTAGCACACCCCGTACTATACTATAAGTCTAAGTCCGTTCCACCAACATGTCGGCTAAGTGCTGTTGTTTGGTATTGATGAGGCCATGGTGGAAGACATAGAACGCCCGGTCTCCTCGGGTCGGCACGATTTCCAAGAGTTTCTTGTTGATGTCTTGCCGGGTGGTCTGCGCCTTGGCTTCCGCCTGAAGATGGTCGTCTAAGACGTTTTCCTGGTACAAGTAGTCGATGATGCCATTGGGCTGCACGTCTTGTATAAGCTGGGTGTGATGTGAGCGCAGAATATCTTTATGTCTGTTTGACATCGTCGTAGCTGTAGCTCCATCTTTAGACGGCGCTCGTTTCCCGAACACCTTGTTTCGTATTTCTGCCATTTCCGCCCGGAGATCTGAATAGTTTTCTTGTAGTTCGTCCAACCGTTTTTCTTGACTGGTAATGATGTCCTGTAGACGACTGTTCTCGTATTGCAGTTCCTCTATCTGTGCTTGGAGAGTTGAGGGCGCTGTTTCTCCGTCCGTGGCATCAAAGGCGGGTGTACACTTGTTATGAGAGATTCTTCCCGCTGCTCGGCGTAGGATGAAGTCCCTTATAGCCTCGGAGCCGTAGTGCAGAGCGCGGTCGTACACGGTGTTGCCGTCATTATTCTTACACGTTATGTCGGCTCCCCTCGCTATAAGCACACGCAGGGCGTCCACGTTGTTACACCTGGCCGCCAGGTGGGCCGGTGTATTCCCCCACCTGTTCTTTGCATCCACCTCCGCGCCGTCAGCCAAGAAAAGCTCGGTTAGTTCTACAGACGCTTGTCGGTCTCCGACTTCCATTGCCTTATGCAGCGGAGTCGTCCCATTCGCGTTCGTTTGTCTGACATGTGCGCCTTTATCCACAAGGAAGCTCGCCAAGCTTACGTTTCCGGATCTTGCAGCATACCATAGAGGATATTCTTTAGTCAAATTGGCCTCCTGTAGATTTAGAGAAGCTCCCTTTTCCACTAAAAGTTCGACAATGTCAAGTTTCCCAACATCGCAGGCGTGGCAGAGAAAAGTCGAAATATTTCCGGGAGGTTCTGCGCCCCCCTCCCCATGCACGTACGAGTCGTTGACGTTAACTTCCCCGCCTTCTAAAAGCACCCGGACCAGCTTTACGTCGCCTTTACGGATAGCGTTCCACAGGTGACTTCTCGGGTCCGACATGGTGTCCAGGAACTATAGACTCGATGTCTTACAGAAATATCAACTTAACGTGACGTTTCCTCAACGGAATGTACATACGTGTTCAACAGGGTAGAAGCAACAGGTGAGGTCGAAGTCCTCAGGTAACGTTAGCATGCATCAGTGAGCACCAGGGCCACCCAGCGGACAACTTCAGTAATGCACGTAGAAAAGAAAGTTGCCCGGATGCCAAACACAGGATAGGTTTTGTGGCGGGAAGTCCCCTACCAAAGTTAAAGTTGGCTCCCGATCTCTGAATATTTCACTTAACACAAGGGAGAACTCTACTAAATTTCCTTGTGGGTATATTAAAGTCAAGGAACTGGCATGTGTAGGCCCTGAAAACTAATAGACATCAAGCAAGGACAATTACAACAGGAGTCCATAGGTCAAAAGTCTCAGTGAAGTAATTATGATGTTTGCAGTGTTGAGTAAGTTGTTCATCAGGAATAACAATTTCTTTAAAAGGCGTTTCCATTTTTGTGCAGGTAGTTGATCATTATAACACTATTAGCAACAGTGTAGCAAGCCGTCTCTGCTGTAGAGTAGCTAATTGACCTCACCTCGTACAACACACGTATTAGGCTGTATGTCAGGGACCAAAGCTTGATCAAGACATTATCATTTTCAATCTTGTTATTTTAATGAACATGCGACAATACATCAACAGCATATCAGAGTCGTTTTCTATATATTTTAGTTTACATCCACCAGTAAAACAATACAATTAATGTACATTTTTGCATGTGTGGTATTCTGCAAGTAACTGCTCAACATTGTCACTGTTTACAATGGCTCTGGTTTTCAAGTTACACATTTCAATGTCCAATGCCTACGCTAAGAAATTCATCTTATACTTAAACATGTTGTTATCCAAAAGTGTTTAGCATCTTGAACACACATGGGTTGTACCATGTTTACCAGGGGGACATTTGCTATATATTGCATAACTTTAATCATTTCATCAAAATGGATTGTGTAAACCACAAACACATTTTTTTTGTAATTGAACAGATATATGTAGAAACACCACAATTCCCACTCCCCTGACTATGAAGTATAGTTATGTATTAGTGATACATAACAAACAATGTCTTTGCACTTGACATACATCCCTATACCTTTAGACTACTAGATAAATACTAAGGTACAGGAATGTGCACACCACTGTATGCATGATAAGCACCACCTTACAGCAACCATTTTTGTGGACAATTTGCTGCTGACTTGTGTTGAGGCAATCAAGGTATGAATCATACAATCATGCAAAAATATCACTACATGTACTTCCCAAAAATCTATACAACATACGGCTTTTACCGAGGATCGTTAAAAAAAAAAAAGGAAATACATTTTCTGATCAGGTGTCTTTAAACATGGCAAGTCTGTGCAATGTCCGCTGGGTAAGGTCAAAGGTGGTGAAGCTTATCCCTACAGCGATTGGCCCTTTGACCCAGTTCATGCTCAGGCCCTTGTACAGTCCTCTCCTCACGCCCTCCTCCTTGATAATCATCCGCGCCGTTCCCAGGATGCTACTGCACGGGTTCCCCGTCACGCCCTCCGTCTGCATACGGCGCCGGATCACGTCCAGCGGGTAGGACGCGGACTGGCCGAACAGCCCCGCCAGCATCCCGAATATCAGTCTGTGGATGGGGTTGGGCTCCTTGCCGCCTGTGAAATCTTGGGGGAAAAATAACACACTTTCAGTTTGTGTTTACCTTCACTAAGGGAAAAGTAATTCAAAACAGTTTCTTTGCTCTGTTTCTTCCTCTTCTTTGTTCCAAATGGGTCAAACAGCTGTCACCATGGTGAAAATCAATTAAGCAGTTGTCTATTACGCTACATGTATGAGAAGATTAATATATACGTATTTACTTGCAAATGTTACCTTAAGTTCAAAATATATTTTACAGTTGCATTGCAATTGTTTAAATACCCGTAAAACATTTTTTAATAGACGTCGGGTCAAAAATTCAATAAACAGCTAATCATCTACTCTATTCATTTTTTAGCCATCAAACTAGTCAACCAGGTATCCAAAGCCTTTGCTAATTTCTACTTAATGAAACCAGAACATCTTGTTCATTTCTACCCAATGAGCACTCACCTGCCAGTAGAATCTTCAGAGTCTCGTAGGTAAAGAAGCTGGTGCCTGCGTATGGAATAACCCCCAGTATGGTAGGGGTGAAACCTCTGTACAGGGTCAGCCAGCCCTCTTCTTTGATAATGTGTGCAAAGCAGTCAGGAAGACTGCTGTATCTGTGGAGAGGAAGGATAATGTATTGTTTGCATTAGAAGTTTATACATGTAGCTCAAGCTGGTTTAGAAAACAACACTCAATCCCTAGTGCAACATACTCTATGAGATGGGATAGTTTTGCTCATGTTTAGGTCTGGATTCAAGTCCAGAAGATCAGGTCTTCAGTTATGAAAATCAATGTCAGCCACCAGTGGGCCCAAGTCAATATTAACTCTTGTGTTCACACATTTCAAATATGATCATAATCCATCCAGAGGTTGTTATTGCAAAGGAAACATACACACACACACACACACAAAGCATACACACCCCAAGTTTTTGACTTGTCACAGAGGTAATGGAGTATGAAAACACTGCTACATACTTTGCCTTCTTGGTGACAGCCATCCTCGCCCTGACCATGTCCAGTGGGTACGTACAGCAGGAGGCTGTCACGCCGGCCATCGAGCCAGCCAGGAACCTGGTGTAGGGCGGCGGTGACTTACTGAAACAACAAGGAAAACAAGAAATTCAGTACAACAACACACAACCAAAACAGTTACAATTTTATGTAGATTGTAACTCGTTGCCACTAAGTGCAGTAACATATCCTCATTATGCAGTTTTAACAATGCTTGCAGTTACTGTTAGATGCATAAAGGTAAGGTGTGACAGTTCAGTGTAGGGGTGGGTGCTGGTACAGTGTACCGGTACAAAACTGTTTTTTCTTGTTGGACCGGTCCAGAAAAAACGGACATGAAAAAGTCAGTGGACCGGATGTTGGACAGATTCGAAAATTACCGGTAAAAGATTATATTGGCAAGCATTCATGTGTATTTGAGCTTAATACAGGTCTAAGAAAAGAACAAGAGCAATAGAGGAGAGTTAAAAGTCATTTCTACCAAGCTTCTACAGTCAAACTTGGTCTAAAGCAGAGGCAGTTAGTATTGTTTACATAAAGATAGAATTTTAAAATGCCAATGGACATCAGATCCTCCCCTGAACAGAATCTTTTGTAGCGAAATGGACCATTATTTTGAGTATAGCCTAATTAGGTCCAGGTTCAGGTCCAGACCTGATCATCTGGACCTAAACCATACCTCTAGCTGAATGTTTTGTACTGGTACCCACCCCTAATTCGGTGTAATGTAACCAGCTGTTGCTGTGCTTCATGCCTGAAAAGCTCTCAAGACACAGCAAAGGGTAGTTACACAGTCTATCCAAATTCTACACAATGCGTATAAAATTTCTGAAGTCTGTGACTTACAGTTTTTTGTAGGATGTCCTGAACATTTTCTTGTACTGTTCATGGGAAGCAAACTGTATTGCAGCATATGGTATGACCCTGGCCATGGTTGCTGAGTTCCCCCGCCATAGACTGAAGAACCCTTCATTCTTGTAAGTCCTAAAGATGACTTTGTAGGCTTCCTAGAAGGCATACAGAAACAACTGTTATCACGAAAAACAACAGTGTATATTGCATATTATGTCATACCTTGGCCTTGATAATGTGTTATCTGAGTGTTTCGGATAGGTCTGTATTTTACAGTACCCCACGCTTTATCATTTTATGTGTGGCCACAAATTTTTGAATGCTGGATTTTGAAGTTGGAATTGATGTTCTTACAATTTTCTGTTTGACACCAAATTTCTGGTGCATTTTGCATCAATATGTTTATTCTTGAGGTAGAAAGAACACAGTATATTCCACATCGCCCTCGGTCCAAGCCCACCAGCCTTTGGCTGACCCCACCTGCAGTCGGGCTGGTACCTAATAATCTATGTCATATTCTCTATATCTTACCTATTTGATCATATAATATGACTGGTCAGTACAAGGTTTACTACAACACTGGAAATTGAGAGAATTGGGTTGAACTTGAAAAGCTTTAAAACTAAGACAGAAATACCAGCCTTGAACTATTGAGGAAAGTAGGTAGTGGTGTTTGGGCTTACCTTTGCTGAAAATCTGTTATGAGATACTGAAAAAAAAAGAAAAAAAGTACATATTACAACAGACTTATTTCACTGTCAGAAACAAAAGGTGGATAACACAGTGGATAACAACCCACTGTCTCTATGGCCTCAAAAGGGCTATAGTATGGGAGTACCAACTTTTATCTGGCGATAACCTTAGTAAAAGGTGTTACAGTACTTTGTCTTACCTTGAAACATAATCTTGGTTCTGTCTAGCGGAGCGACCGTTGTCTTGGCGATAGCGCCTGCGATGGCCCCAGCTGCCAGGTTAGCCACCACTTTCCTCCGCTCATGTTGCTATGGAGATGGAAAATACAGTTCAATCCAATTTTAATCTGGTATTGTTGTTGAATAAACTAGCAGAAGCAGCACTGTACAATGTACATATAGAATACAACACGGTGTGTTCCGTATCACCCAAGGTATCAGCCTGACCGCGGGTCGGATCGCCCGACGGCTGAAGGCGGGAGGTTGATCCGACCCGTGGGAGGGCTGAGACCGAGGGTGATGCGGAATACACCGTGTTGTATATACACCTTTTACTATTTGGTGCCCTCGAACAAAAAGTGTTGCAACAGTACTGTTCCAACGTCCGAATCAGGTATTCGAATTGCCAACCATGCCGTATTCGGCCCACTCTAAACAGTTCGATTTATTTGAATGGAGCCTGTGTGATACGCCTTTCGAACTGGTCTGATACGGAAGTTACGGCCCGGTCCGGAACACCCGTATTGAACGTTTTCGCATCACAGGTATGACATAAATTGTATGTACAACTGAATTGTGTTGATTTTTACAGAAACCCTTCACACATAACTACAGGTCAATACAGGCTTTTCATTTGATATCACCTGCGCCATGTTGGATTACAGTGTATGTCTGTAGCCTGTATACTTGTATTCTAGAATAAAAGAATACATACTAATAGATATATACAAATATGATTATAAATGAAGATAAGATACATGTTATAACAAATTCTTGTTGCAAGAATGTCAATGTTCTGGAACAACTGGCTATAGAACTTTTACAAACAATCAATACAAAAAAACTCTAAGATCAATTTCATCCTAATCAATCAAAAAGTAATAATTTTAGACCTTTACATCTGATTTTGAGATCATGTTACTAAAAGGGTTAATAAGTCTTTTGTTGAAACAAAAGACTTAACCCTTGAGTTTACAACAGTCAGTGATGTCATATGATAAGGTCAGCAATCACAATGCTATGCTATCACAATGGTGGTGACATCATAAAGGAGCCTACCAGGCGGTAACACGTGTATACTGGACTTTGTACCAATCAGCTGGAGGTCAATCACCTTTACATGTCATTTAAGGTCACCGTAAGTCTGTACAATATCTTTGCTTTTTATACTCAAAAGCATCATTCTCAATGTACAAAATCTAACTGTATGCCAGGGAAGCTACAGACAATGCTCAGCTTAAGAGTAATGAATGCTGCAACCATCATCAACATACCTTTCTTATTTTCATTTGAAGAAAAAGTGTCACCAATGAAAAATGTACCACAATGAACAGAGGAAGCAGATGGTTTGTACTTTGTCTATATTTTTCCAAATGGTGATTTTACTAGTAGAAAATCCTGTCACTGCCTCCAAACTGTACAACGCCCTTTGTGTGATGTGAAGTTGTGAACTATGCAACCTTTGACTACCCTTCAGAGCTGAAGAAAGATGGCAGATCCGATGCAGTCTGAAAGCTTCTCACCACAGCTTCTATATCCTGAATAGCAGTACTAGTAATAGATTCTCTACGTCAAACTAAAGTACAAATGTATATTGAATCAGTGAACTGACCCGTCTGATTTCTTCCTCTTCCTCTAACGTTGCCGTCCTGTCCTGGATCGCTTTGACGGACGCTGATTCCCGCGACGACTCAATCATAGCAGATAACTTCTGCTACATCTAAAGGAAACAAGAACCAATGTGTAACATCAATCAAGAGGTTCTGTTTACACAATTGAGAATAAAGAAAACAGTCTTCTTCCAGGTGTTGTCCCCTTCTTTTGATGTATTCTGAAGAATGACTCCATTCTACTCTACCAGTATTCATTGTAGTGTGTGTTCTCCAAGCAGAGGTTGATTCTTTTTATGAACTTCCAAGTTCCAATATAATGTCACTTTTCTGATGGCCGGGCCTGCCTAATATTTTGTGATTAAATCAGGTTCCTCTCTTATCAAATGTGATGCGTGGCCTTTATGATTGACATCTGACCTTAATCTGAGTAGGTATGTGGGAGGTTCAATATTGATCTTTGATCACATGTACGTTATTAGCTATATGATTATGAATTTTCTTCTAAATGATAAATACTTTGTATTAGACTAGTCCATATTATACTGAAGATTCACTTGTTCAATAATTCTCTGTGGATTTTACAATGCTATGTGGTATGCTATGATGGATTTTGACATGCTAAAAAGACGTGTATAGTGTATAGTGTATACAAATCAAATCTGTGGAAAGCCCCTGGGAATTTCTCATGAATAAAATATAGACAACAATCTCTGGTTTAACATTACACATAAAAACCACACATAAGTGTACACATGCACAAATCAAGAAATATTCAACTTTGACATAAACAACCATCTTAAGTTAAGATAAAACATCATCTCTTAAGCTATCTACATATATACTCAAATGTCTCAAACAAAACCAGCCCCTGTAGTTTGAAAAAAATCTGTCCCAAACCTACACTGCTTAATCCCTGCCCCAAAAGCTATCTACCACTCAATAATCATTACCATAGCATGTCAAAAACACAAGATATCAAAACCCGAATGTTTGCTCCAGTACTGTAGAAAGCCACTAGGAGTAGGAGCCTCATTATCGATCTTGACTAGGGATGGGTACCGGTACAAAACCGTTTTTTTCTCATTGGACCAGTCAAGAAAAACCGGACCTGAAAGAATTCGGTGGACCTGATGTTGGACCGATTCGGAAATGAACAGAATGTATGATCAGGCATTCAAACGTGTTTTAGGCCTAACGGTCGAGGAAAATAAGGAGAGCAAAGTAGAGGAGAGTCTATTCTATAGTCATTTCTGCCAACTTTTACAGTCATTCATACAGAGGCAGTTAGCCTTGGGAGTCTTATACTCCACAAAACAGATTTCTTTGTAACGAAATGGACCATTGTTTTGAGTATCGTCCATTCACAAGTTATCACATAATGAATCAGGTCCAGTTTCAGGTCCGGACCGGACCTGGACCTGAATTTTCTGTACCGGTACCCACCCCTAATCTTGACTATAATTTTCCTGGCTCGTATACCCATCTACAGATAGCTTCTTGAGTTATGCTGGTAACAGGCACACACAAATGGCTCCCATAATATAACTTTCTTGGTGAAGGTAAAGAAACAAGAAAAAACATCCTACCAAGATATTTTGCAGTTGTCCCCCTTCCAAAGTTTAGACTATGATTGTGATGACATATCAGCTGCGACATATATTGTTCTTCTTAATCCTAGCTTAGCTGTACTGCCTTTATCCACATTCACATGGTTTTTACATGTTAGTGCCAGCTATATAATCACGTAGTCACACGGTGTAAGTCGCCAACGCTTACGCCCACGTCGACGCCAGGTAAGGTACGTCTCGTGCTCGGCACGTGATGACGTCACGACGTCACGTTCACGTTTTTACAGAGCCTCGACAAGGATCTCGACTAGTTTAAGTCAGCTGTTGGCTGTGTGTTTTGTTTAGTGCTACGACAGAGATTGCGAAACACAGACAACAACGTTGTTCTAAAATAAGAATCACTGCCACACATTGACACACTAAAACCAACACATAAATCGACGTAACTTCATGATAATGGTATGTGACTGATCGTTCTACAAAATTGTTTTTACCACTGCCATCATCAAGAACTGAGACCAGGCAGTAAGTTAAAGAAATAAAAACATTGCAAGCCACAGCAAATAATTTATGAGGAAAAGAGCTTGAGCTATCGAGGTCAGTGCTTGCCCTCGAGACCTTAGCTGACCGCGATTAACTTGTTTACTCCAACAAATGAAATCCTTACCTGAGCGAATTGTACTCGTTCACGTTAACGAAATCCTGAGATTAGTTCACAAACACATCAAGCCTTCTCTAAAGATCAGTTAATGTCAGAACATCCGCAGTTTGAGGGGCATTTCATAGGGCACAACGACAAACTACTCGGGAACTCCCCCTATCTCATCTGCAAGTCACGACCTTTGGAAAATTTCCCTACAACGTAAATGGTATAGCCCACTTTCATAGCTGTTCTCGACATTTTTTATTATGCCTAATGAAGTTACAAGGAAATTAGATCAAATTTACCCATTTAGTACCTCGTTGATTAACTTTATGCCAAAATTTTATGGCTTTATTTAAAAAAACTGTTGATTGCAGTGATCATTTTAAACGAAAGTGGGAATATACACACAGGCATAAATTCATATGTCCAGCGACAGCTACAACAAAATATCCTTATTTTTTTGACACCAGCATCAGAGACATCATCAGTTATCATATGTATATTCTATTGAATGGATTTTGATACATCAATGCGAAGTTTAAATATCAATTGAAGCAATTAACTTGTTGTTTGTTTTTGGCACATTCAACTTTGACCTCCAGCTTGATTTCAAAATGGTGGGTTGGAAAGAATTTTTCTTCGCCTATCTTCAAAATATTCCATTTTCTCAACGTTTGCAGATAACTAACCACATATTTTCTTCATCTTCAGGCGCAGTTTCTATCGCAGGAACAGATTAATGGTAAGTGAGGCTTTTAAAGGCTTTTATGTGTGTAGAAAATGTTGCTATAAAACGTACAGTGTTTTGCTTTGCTAAAAGTAATGAAAATCGCCCCTCCCAGCTCTTACATGACTAAGTGAGACACACCCAAATGGCCAGGTAGGCTTTCTAACGAAGTTACTAGTAACACTTTACGCCATCAGTAACTTATGAAAGATAATTAGAAAGTTTATTTGCGTACGTAGGCTAATTGCAAGTACATGGAAGAAACAAGATAGGGAACATGCATGTAACAATGAAGTGTGATGAACTGTGATAATGAAGTTGTCAGGTTCATTTGTTGTTGTTGTTGTCCTCGTTGTATGGCAAGTATACAAAAGTAACGGGTTCTGCACTGGTGTTCCAGTGCTGAATTAATGGGTCGAATCGGCCTCAGCACTGGTTTTCCAGTGCTGAAGAAACGTCAGCACTGAACGTCAGTGCTGAACGGCCTTGTTCCAGTGCTGAAGCTCCCTCTGCACTAGAATTCCAGTGCTGAACCCATTGAGAGCACTGGATTTCCAGTGCTGACGCCGGCTCAGCATTGGACTTCCAGTGCTTACAACCAGTGCTGAGTGGTTGTCAGCACTGGAAGTCCAGTGCTGACAGAGGAGACTGTTACTTTTGTATATTTGACGTTGTACGTAACTGCGTTTATTATTATGCTAGACGTGGTCTCTTGGTGCTGAGTAACACATTGTTTAACACTCATAGAAAAAGAATTCTAGAATAACAAGATTATTATCTGATAACAAAATAGCAAAAGTTACATGACATTGGTGGTAATTAAACGCAAGTTCTTTCCTTCTTTGTACAGAGTTCAAGGAATGTTTCTCCCTGTATGACAAACAGCACAACAACCGTATCAATACGCGGGACCTGAAGACTGTGATGCGGTCCCTCGGACTGGCTGTCACCGAGGGGGAGGTCACGACTTACATTAAGGAGTTTGACAAAGGTGCAGTTTGGGATCATGAAGTGTTGACTTGTACTGTAAATCCTGAAATATTTACTGCGGTTTAAGACATGAAATGAGTTGAGAAATAAACCATTTTTTGATTGGTTTGTTTTTTAATTAACTTATTTGATGTGTCTCCAGGCAGGAAAGGTTACATCAACTTCTCCGACTTCCTGTCCATCATGCACCAGCAGCTGGAGAAGGAGGACCCTGCTAAGGAGATCCTCGACGCTCTGAAGTACACGGACAGACAGGGGCGGGGCTTCGTCATGGCAACAGAACTCAGACACTGTCTGACCAAAACTGGGGAGAGACTCACAGATCGAGAAGGTAAAAATGGCTAAAGTTTTGTTTCCAGCTTGAAATATTTGTAAACAAAACATGTCCTAAGTGACTGGATGCTAGGCTAATGTCTGTTGAAAAGTATCTGTCCTACATGTATGTGACTATTTTCCAGGCTTTTGTCTTTTTAAGAGCATCTATTCTGACAGTATTTCTTGGCAACGTGACTGTGTTCCAGGCTTATGTTTAGATCTGTTGAAAAGTATCTTTCCTATGTGACTGTATTCCAGGCTTTTGTCTGTTTAAAAGTCTTTATCCTGACAGTATTTCTTAGTAACATGACTGTACTCCAGGCTTATGTCTGTTGAAAAGTACATGTGTCTATTCTACATAAGTTGGCCCTAGGCAGATGTTTGCCAAACAGTATCTATCTTATTCTTACATTACATGTATGTATCCCATATTTTGCAGTTGACCACATGTTACGGGAGGCAAACATCCAGCCCAAGGGTGTGGTGAAGTACCCAGAGTTTGTGAAACAGATCACACTACCTCTGCCTGACTACTGAGGAAACCAGCTCACATGGAGGGTGCATGGCTCCCAGATGATTCAATAATCAGCAAAATTCAATAGTGGTTGACAATAGGGTAGAACCATTGCTAGAGATTTAAGATGATGGTAACTTATAATTGATATGAATTTTACTTACTGAAACCTAAGGTAAAACCATTGGGTATTTTGAATGTATAATTGTAGTTTTAGGCTTTGAAGCTTTTTATTTGTTAAATATTGTGATGTGTGGCACATGAAATTAGAAACCTGATCTGTTTGACAACCAGCCTCTGCCTTTTACAGGCACAAGTTCAACGTAATTGTGTGATAATGTAGCATTACTGTTCAGATTAGTATGGACCAACTTCAGCACATTCCCAATTGTATTGTAATTAAGTATGCTTTCCTGGAACCTACATATGTATATCTTTACTAGCCTTTGCACTTTGCACATCTTGCTGTGGGATGTGGCTAATATTTCTCTATAGATTTTATGTAAATTGTCCAAGTTTATACTGAATCTGTTGTTAGCTATAGATGATAATATATAGAATTGGGTAAAATTTACTATGCAAGCCACATGTAACAACATAGAAGTTACATATCAAACAATGAGCATTATAAGATAAATTATGCATGCATATTACCTACAGGTCAAAAATCATTAAAATGTATTCATCCCTTTTCATCCTGTCCTGTTTCAAAGTGTCCAGCTGCATTCCAAAGAAAGGTACTAGAGGGCCCAAACTCATGTCACTTCTTCCTGACTTCATCAACCAGAAATGGTGAGTCTCTTGTCCAGAACATGACATTTCAAAACCAAAAGGTCCACTGAAGCACAGTAGAAAGTCACCAGGGGGCCTAAACTCTAAGACCTACTCACATAATTACCTAATATGAATACAATCCATCCAGGGATTCTCAAGTTATCATGATTGTATATGTACATGTATATGTACACACAGCTGGCTGATGATGTGCACAGTGTGCTCCTCTGCCCCTTTGTCTGCCAAAAGCCAGGCACCCTTTCATAAGACAAATTGGGAATGGAATATTCAGATAGATACAAGCAAAAGCTCTGACTGGCTCCAGGACACATGGTCTTCTGTAATGGCATGGTTACTGGGACCAAAAAGGTATTCACAGATAATAAGGACCAAATACAAATACCAATCAGATTTTTGTCATACAAAATGTCACATCTATGATGGACTGCAGGGTTGCCTCCAGAAAGAAACACCCCTGTGCTGGTTGATAGTTTGGCCTCTGTGCCCACGCTATTCTTGCTAAAACACTTGAGATCATTCAGCAGCTAGTGAAGTCATCAAAAGCGACCCCAGAGCTAAAACAATACAGTGTTGTAGGTTGGATAGTGGGCTACCACATCTCTGGGCTTCCTTTGCTCAGATGCAGTACAGTGGAAGCCAGTTAACTGCACCTCGGATAAACGCACACTTCGGGTAATTGCATGGAATCCCCAAATCCCAAACCGTCTTCCATTCACTCCATTGTTAGTGACTTCGCTTATCTGCACGACAAAAATTACCAACGCCGGATAATTGCACGAAAATTTGTCAAACATCCTCGACAAATTGACTGAAAATGCGTGCTAAAAATCGTCAGACACGGTACAAATAAACCGATAAAGGCCTTTGTTAAGTTGCTATACTGACAACATGTATGAAATTGTTATTAGAATCAAAAGAAAGCGATATTGTGGGGTCGGCACCATGAAGAGACGACCACCCGCTAAAGGTAGTCAAAGCCGACAATACGATTTGGCAGACAACTTGCTATGACATACTCAATAACAAATGTTCTCTATCTGTCCATTGTCTAATTACGTAATTAGGGTCGCGGGGAAATACTTCTTGGCAGCCAGTCGGAAACCACACAGCGACTCGGGCCCACAGACGGACATGACACTCGCCTTCGGCGGTGCAGTGCTTTAGTTTCGTGATCAGAAGCTACATAACGTATACAGTAACTTACTTTTAGCTCCGATTTCAAGTGCATTACAGTACGATGTTTCGTGAAGACATGTATATGACGTCCGGAGCACAACAGGTACAGCACTACTGTAACACGTAAATAAACTGTGCGTTGTACTACCTCCCATACCACCTCTCGGTCCCTCCGCCCGTGGTGATGCTGTCCAAATAACCAACTCCGCATTAACGCACCCGCCGGATAATTGCACGAAATTCGCTGGCAAATTGGGTGTGCAATTAAGCGGCTTCCACTGTATACACAAACTATGAAAAATAAACACCCAGCTTGAAAAGTTGGAGATTTATTTCTGGAGTAAAACTTGCAGGGAATTTTGTCTTTTTTATTGATGTACACAATCCTGAGCCCTTATGCATAAGTAGCACATAACCAATTAATTACGTACCAATACAATAACTTGCATTGTGTTACTCTGAAGTAAACAAGCAGGAATAAAATGTTTAAAACCCACATAAGAAAACTTTATTGCACAGCTACACTTAAAGAAAGAGCCAGAAGTTTCTCTTCGCTTCCTGTGGGAAGAATTTAAGTTCTATTCTACAGAGTTTGTTTGTACATAGTTGTACCCTGGTTTCCCCATGACTAGCCTTCAGCAAGGATGTGAAAGGGTCTTACTCAACTCTGAATCCAGAGCAGTTTGATGAAACCAAAGTTGCTGTTGACTTGTTGATAAAGATAAAAATCAGCGCTAACAAAATTTCTGACAATAACCCCCCTTTTCAAAGAAAGCCAGTCTAAGGAAACCAACCAGAAATATCAATCTATTAAGGATATGTTGTTGGATTTTTGTCACCATAGGACTCTATTAATACCCTACTTTAGGCCACACCAATTTAATTTCTTGGTTTAATTTAGTCCCAAGAAAAAATAATATAGGTTTTGCTATTGCAGACCTGTAAAAAACCCCATTCCAGGGGCACATACTGCTGATAAACCAGAGTGCTTATTTGCAGTCACATGATCAGAACAGAATCAAAGGAAGAGATTCATTGGATAAATCATGCCATGAAAAGCTGAAAACTTGACTACTTAACTTTTCGTGTTATATAAGTTCACCACAGACTTTTTGCATTTTTTTTTCTGACCGCCCGCCCCAATATTTTTCGGAAAAATCCGAGAACCAAGAAATTAAATTGGTGTGGCCTTACCCAAGATCTACTTAGTACTGCAGTTGAGCTGATAATAAGCCAAGCAAAATACAGTCCATTCATTCAATGATGAGAGAGGATGCTGAAACTTGGATCAAATATTTCTAAACATTTGAAATGAGTGTGATGAATTATAACTTTAAACAATATACATTGTGTCATTGTTGTTGATCATGTTGTACACAAAAAATATCTAAAAAAAGCCAGCAAACTACAAATAACACAACATACCAGTTTCAAAGACATTACTAATACAATTAATATACTACATTTTTTAACAAATTTTAAAGATATTTTGAATGAACATAAAACAGAACAAAAACTATATGGGACAAAATTTGCTGTTGTGAAAGATTACAATGTTCAATGCACTACCCACACATATAGATTGCAATGCACAATTGTGTTCTGAAAATTTGATGCATTCTACTATCAGGCTACAAATTGTTTATTGAATTTTACAGAAAATAAAGCAATGATAAGTGAGCTGTATTACATATCAGTACTGATTTTAATATGTAACAAAATTAATACTATCTCTTTGCTTCATTACACAGTCCAAATACTGAGTATTCTGATATTTTTATGAAATTTTCAAGAGCAAAGAAAATTGATCTGCATTAGCAAAATGATTAAATAGTGTGCAAGATGCTCCGTAAATGGAGAGTCATTCCAAATATGAAGTCATCCCATTTAACAAATATAGAAAGGGACATGCATGTATTTTCAAGCATGAATCACATTGAATTCAAATGTAGCATTTTTGATGCATAGACTACTTAACAATAATGACTTGATAAGACACATGATTGTTTGCTATAGCAAGCCAGAAAAAAGAATCAGTTATTTTCAAGAAATATTTAAAATCTTTACACATCTCAAATTTAGATACTTCCAATTTACATTATGACAAATATTACCTATCATGGCATTCTATAAAATTGTCAACTTGAATGAATACAATTTTAAGTGTGACCTGCACCAAAAATCATACAAGTTCTGTAGGTTTTCAGCCACATGCATGTTTGCACAAGTCAAAGATAGAAAATTGATGAAAAGCTATTTCATGCCAGAAATGCCAAAGAATAAAGCAGCATATACTGTAATTCACTTTGTGTTCTCGGTACCAAACTTTCACAGTGTGAGAAAATTTAACTTGTTCTCGGAACTAAATGTTCACGGTGAACGCATTATTTGTTATCATCACCAAGGCGAATCATTTGTTATCGGTAATGATAAGTTCACATTACAGTTGTCACCGTGAACATAAAAGTACATTGAAAAAAATCAGGAATTACAGTATATCATTGTTTATAAAGCATGTCTTTTTTGACTGGCTCTTTACCCCCTTCCCCTAAATTGAATGTTCTTCATCGAGTTCTAGGACAATATTTAACACACAGGCATTTGAACAATCTGTCTCTCCTTCTTTTAATCTCAGGTTTTGTAAAAATTAGCTGCTTACAGTATAGAGCAGGCAGAATGTCTTTTACCATATATATGAAAAAATATGGCCTTTACTAAAATAAAACTGGCAAAAGACTACAATATCAGCTTTTAGGTAATGTACAATTGGTTTTGACCTTGCTAAATTTCCCACAATTGTTTTTCATAGATCGGCGCAATATTCACATACAGCTATGAAGTTAGTAATGATGCAAAGAAACATAATAAAAGAATATGGTGCTTGATGTCACATAGGAAATGCTACTACATTGATGTTAAAACCTATCACAATGTATGAGCTATCAGAAGCACTTTTCATGGTTTGAAAACGGTAATACACTGTTTTTTAAAAGTAAAATTCATGTCTGGGGTACTCATTTATTCCTTAACAATTCACTGTGCACAGCATGGGTAAACTTTACCATCTATCTCAGTTGCAATATTAGTCATGTTTTATAAAAAGACTTTGAAATGTGCCAGCTTTAGTAGGGCACTAACCCTCAGCTATCCTGTTGTTTTTACAATTCTTAGTATAAATAGAATGACTGTACATTGCATGTAAACCAGGTATCTTTTGTATTATTACATCATTCTGGACCCTGGCTTTTATTTTTTGAGAACATTGTCTCCAATCTATGGACGAAAACATTACATAGTACATACACTTAGCTTGTAGAGGAACTGCACTTTACAAGACACTTGTACCCGGCAGTTAAAATCTCAAAACATATACAAAGGTAGAGAGTGGATGTGTTTCATTGCAAAGGGGTAGAGGTTCCATTATACATCAACAGTGTTTTTCTGAGCATAACATTGTTGAGTATGAAGTGTCAACAGAATCATAGTAAGTTTTTTCAAATTTTTCAAGGAATAGAATAAACAGCACAACATTTTTCTGAAGAAGATTCATTGGTGAATTGTCCAGTAGTGGTCAGTATGTCAATGTTGGATGAAACCATTCCTTATGGAGGGGTGGTAGACCCTGGCAAAGCCATCTTCCAACATGTATATAACATCCTTGGTCCTGGTTTGTACCTAATTTCTCAATTTGAAAGTGAAAATGTAGTCCCCCTTGATGGAAAGTGGCAGTGTCCAGAGAGCTGTGTTCCCCATGGCTGGTGTGGTGTTAGCTCCAGGACGGGTCGTACTGTGTCCAGTCCGCGGGGGGTGACAGGTGAACCCGGCGACCTTTGAACATGAAGCTGACAATGCCATGGTAGCCTGCCCTTGGAACACCAGCCTACAAACAAACAAACAAACAAACAAGAAATAAACATGGGGTACAGTTTACCTTAAAGCTTTATCATTAAGAGCAATAATATCAGATACAGGCACATCAATTCTGTTACCAAATAGAATTGCAAAAGGACATATCAAGAACTGTGAAGCAAGGAACTACATTATGAAGTAAAGATATTACAGACTTAAAAAATTCAGGACTACAATTTAATGCTTAATATAGAATGTGATCATCTATAGCTATCACAGGTAGTCCTGTGAATTTCCAAAAATTTGACTCATTTTGTCAAAGATGTTTTCAAGCAGTTTCAGGACATGTCCTTTCATTCTGAGAGGCTTTTTTTAAATTCAAAAACCACTCAACGAGACACAAAGGTCACTTCAAGGTGATCCAAATGCCACTCTATGTTCACAGGTTACATGAATAGAACTGTAACAGCATCTCTTCTCTATAGATCAGAATCACAGTGAGACAAGCCCAGCTGCTTATGGAGATCTCTGTACTTCTAGAAAACAATAGACTTTGTGAAAAAAAAAACAGTGCACATCCTAAACACTAGGTTCGTATGGCTTCCTATTAAAAAGACCTCACCTTCAAGTCATCCATGATACCCAACTGTTTAGCGAAACCCTTGAACTCCTCTTTGGTCTTGTATTGAACTCTAACAACGTTGTGCTCGGCATGTTGGTTAGCGATGACTTCTTTCACAGTTAGCTGGGGTGATCTGTATACTTCACTAATGAATCTTCTATCATAGTTGTCCTGGAAACAAGACATCAAAAGTATTCAGCTTTTGAATTTGCAGCTCATAAAACATACAGAATCATAATTTTCTTAAAAGTACAATGTAGGTTGAAAACAAAAGTTTACAAAGGAATATACACTTGTCTAGTAGTCCAGTGGCAAAACTGGAAAAATCAGACCACATATGCAGATATGTCTAAAAGCACCAAATTTTGCTACACATGTTGAACATACTCAATAAAAATCTGGATTTAGTGGTGAGGCGAGAGGCATCTTTGCTTTGAAAATGACCAAAAGATAGCGTAAAATTGTTTCTGGGCAGAAATTGCAGGAACTGACAAATTGGAGGACTTCTTCAGAGTACATGTGTGCCAAATTTGGTGCTTTTAGACAAATTTGCACAAATTTTCAGTTTCAATGCTGGCCTTTAGAAAGTACTTTTAGTCCATGGAAGTATGATATCTAATACTATTTAATTCTTGTACAAATGTATTACGTATATCTGATATCCCTAAAGACATATCACTGCAAAAAGGATGCACTTTGCACATATATTGTGAAAAGCCTTGAGCATGTAAAATAAAACCACAGGTTCCATGTGTGCTGTGTACATACCTTTAGGAGGTAGGAAAGGTCGGTATGCGTAAAATCAAAAGGCTTGGTGTTCAGCTTGATGAACTTCAGATGTTTGTCAAAGTATTGGCCCCTGTGCAAAGAAGGACAATAAAGGCATGGGTAAGTATGGAAACATTCAACACTTTTCATTCCTGACAACATCTTCCAACAATAACCCAGCTCTTATCATAAATGCTCTCTCAGTCTTGTAATAGGTGTGTACGTGTACACAATTATGTCATACATTGACTGCAATAATGTTTACCACAGGTACACTGTAGCCATGTGCAAATTACCTGAAATTCAAGTATAAGGAATTAATAGTTGGAAGATTAAAGCTATTACTGTAAAGGGTGTACTCATACTACACAAATGCTTAGCATTATAAAGAACCGTGGAAACTTACTTGCTAACCCCCACCCTGCCGAATGTACTGGTCCTGCAGATTTCCGGCCGTATACAGGCCCGGTCCTTTCGCTGATCAGGGTGCCTCATCCAGTCATCCCAGAAACTAGCAAACAAGAAATATACATTTTACAACAAAGCCAACATTAGCAAGCAAATGCAGAATATTTCCTGCAACATTCTTGTGCAACTACATGTACATGTTGAGACAAACATCCCACCATGCAATACTTAAAAAATATAAAAATATGAAAACTTGAAAGGCAGGCAAATATATCATGTTTACTTGTCTAACTGCTCAGTTCATTCTTTATCAAACACATTCAGCCACATATCAGCTTTCCAGCTCTGTTCTACCACTAATGTAGTAATGTTATATAACGTAACCAAACACCACAGGGTGCTGAACTTCAAGTAACCATGGTGACAGCTGTTGGGTCCAGGTCATTGGCCTTATTTGTTTGGAGATGAAGAAGAGGAAACTGAGCAAAAACAAAATGTTTCCCTTCTGTGAAGGTAAACATAACAAAGACAAAACAAGCCAGAACGAATCCTTAGAAATGAAACTGTACCTGGCCGGCCACTTGGGTTCCAGCTCATCCCAGAGGTTCTTCAGCATCATCCAGCCCAGCCCAGGGAAGAAGTCTGTTCTGTACAGCAGGTCTGGGAAAACATCAGATAACATGTTCAGCACCAATGACAGCAGCAAGGAGTGAATAAAGAAATGGGCCACAAGGGTGAATACATGTATAAGCCCAGGAAACAAGTCTGTTCTGTACAGCAGGTCTGGGAAAACATCGGATAACATGTTCAGCACCAAGGACAGCAGCATGGAGTGAATAAAGAAATGGGCCACAAGGGTGAATACATGTATAAGCCCAGGGAAGAAGTCTGTTCTGTACAGCAGGTCTGGGAAAACATCGGATAACATGTTCAGCACCAAGGACAGCAGCAAGGAGTGAATAAAGAAATGGGCCACAGGGGTGAATATAAACCCAGGGAAGAATTCTGTCCTGTACAGCAGGTCTGGGAAAACATTGGAAACACTTTCAGCACAGGGGACAGCAGCAAAGATTGAATCAAAAAGATGTGCCACAATGTGACACATTCATGCCAAGTGGCCTGTGTTTACTGGTTAATGACCCCCTCCCGAAGGCCTTAAGGCCGGCCGATAGGTCAAATTGTAACACAAAGGATGAGATAAATGCGAGAACCATAATCATTTTTGTTCAACCTTTATTTAGCCCCGAATAAACTCATTGGCCATTACACCATTTCAATGGAACATTCTTCTTCCTGATTTATCTGTAAAATGTTTATGTAGGCATGCGCGAACACACATGCACAACATGCACACATATCAACACAGTTTTGTCTGATTGAAAATACATTCACATGTAACACAAAAATCTTCCAATGGCAGACCTTGTCTGTTGGTGTCTGTCATGTGTTCCTTGCCGTTGTCGTTCCAGGCAGAGACACACCAGAGAGAGGAGTCCTGTTGTAAGAGTGGGAGTGTACTCTGGAAGTAGTCAAAGAAGTCAGGAGCTATGTCTAGATCATCTGCAGAAAAACAAAAATGGTACATGTAGTATTAAACACAGCCCAAAGATTTCAAGATGAAATCATTGGCTCCATTAAAATATAGTGAGGGTTTCTAGGGAAAACCACAGAATTCCAAACTGTCAATATAAGGCCACAGCAAGTACATTTTCTGGATGACATCTTGTTTTTTTTTTCCCTCTCACATTAAATATTGTGTCACACATAGAATTAACTTGCTGTGGCCTTAGCACATAAGTACTCTTCTTCTGTTACATGATTATACACGTACTTGCAATTTTGCAAGTTGTCAGAATTTGAAGAAATTTCAGCAAATATCCAATACCTTTTCCCTGCCCTACCACAACACAAGCAACTGCATTAATTCAACAGTGATTCATAATACTGACCCTGAAATTATTTACAGAGCAAAATTTGAAGTATTTCTATCTGCAATCTACAAAAATCTGCAATTCACAGGATGCAGGCGGGTGTTATGAGCCCTGCAAAGTTTGCATTGCACTGCCATTTTCAAACAAGCATATATATTAAATTAATGCAATTTGTACCCTCAATAACACAGACCTTCTACTATTAAGACACTTCCATATCCAAGCCTGTTGAAGACTTGGTTCAAGGCCCACTTGTAGTGGCGGGAGATCTTGTAGTATCCTTGTAACCTCTTGTGGTTGGGGGGTACTGGGATGTCGCTCAGGTCAGGTTGCTGGAAAGCATTAACGAGAGACGAATGAAGAAGTTTTGACGCAAACAATGTTGTTAACTTAGTTCTATGACAATATTTTCACACTGAAGTCCACACCAATTTAATTTGTTGGTTCTCGTATTTTCAAAGTGGACATCACATAACTAGGAGGTAAGGAGGAAAACTTGAATGTGACTGTATTTACTCCATGAAACTGACTTACTCCACAAGGGATAAGGAATAATCTTGTTTTTTGAAGTTAAGGATTTTTTTCTAAAATCTGAGAACCAACAAGCCTAGTGAACAATTTATAGATATTCTATCAATAAAACAAATAATAATTGACAAATATTTGTGACTGAACTTAGTCTGATAAAGTCATGTTTTAAATCCTTTGCTGCCACTTTGACCTAATACATTGCCCAACCCTGGGTGCAGTACCACTGTTGCTCACTAGGAGGCACTTTTGCACTACCACAAAAACTGCAGCCACAATAACCAAAAGGTTTTATTCAGCTGCTTGACTTTCATATATGTAAAAACGCATGCCTAGGGTTTACTCTGATCCATAAATCTACTTACTAGCATATGCAGTGAGCAATTTCTTTATAAATTTACAGTGTATAAAGGTGTCTACGCGGTCTTCCCTTACCTGTATATAATGTGCTATTTTGTCTCCATACGATTTGATGACAGTTGAAGTCTCCTGATGGCCACAGTCCTGACTAACTATGATAGGGAACTGGTGTTCTGATGGCCGGTGCCTGTAACAACAGTTCACATCATGTCAGCAAAAATAACATGTACAAATCTCCATTGGGTTTATTGAAAAAGAAAAGCGTTGACTGATAAAATGCTTGGTGTAAACTATTCTAACATTCATGTCCTTACATGTATTGTATATCCCTCAATTTGTATGAAACGTGACAATCAAAGTTCTCTATCCACAACAAACGACATTTGGTCACCATCTGTCACCTTCCTCAGGGCAATTATGACTGGTTCTGTTTCATACAGCAGATAGGGGTCACTGCATGCTAGTGTTATATATGTGGTTCCAAGCGTAAAGTACTAGTACTAGTAGTCAAGTTTCTTCCAGGGGGCCCAAAATCTAACAATTTCTTCCAAGACCTACATGTACATCATGTACATACCAAATTTCATGGCAAACCATCATATGTTTCTTATGTTATGCTGCCAATCCAAACATACATACACCTAGACACTGTAGTACATACATGTATGTAAAAACACTACCAAAAACATTGCCTTCTAGCAAAGGCAATATAAATGACTGTCTTTTAAGACAGTCATTTATATTACCTTTGATGTTTATATTACCTTTGATGTTTATATTACTTTTGATGTTCATATTACTTTTGAAGTTTCAGTACATTTGCATTTAAAAATGCAAATGCACTAAATCATCATTCTAGATATGCAGATTTAATTCATCATAATCCCTCGCACATTTCTCACATGGTTCAATCTATATGCAAACTAAGGTTTGACCAGTCCCGTGTGTATCAAATTTCCAAAAGCTAATTCTCTTAACATCCTTTCAACTCTCACAATTAACGGTCCCTATCAAATTCCCAGACAATGATTGAATTGAGTCCCCTTCTGTGGAATGGAAATTGTTAAGGTAACTACACAAATAAGTGCCAAACTTTATTCCCAAACAATACAAATTACTTAAGTACACTGAAGCATGTGGCATATTTAGCACTCAAGTACAAATGGGAAAAGCCAGATTTTTCCAGTACTGTAAAACTAAAAGGGGAAATGTTCTGGAGGATCTAATTTTGCAGAGGGGAGAAAATGGAGTGTTCATGGTGGCTCTTAGTTTGTCGTTGAAACAAGGGGGTAGGAGTGTAGAAGACGTACAGAACCAAGCTTTTGACAGTGGTTTTAAGTTTGCAGTGAATTTGTGAAAAGATCACCACGAAAACCATTAACATAAAACAAACAAAAATTTTGCAGTCAGTATGGTTTTCAGTTTGCAGTGAACAGGTCACCGCGAAAATCACACAAACTGTTTCCCCTTTCTAGTATTCTCTGAGAGTTACCGGTGAATTAGCGATCTGTAATTACATGCAGCGAGCACCAGGGCAATGTCTTGAAGCTATTATCACTGTACATGAAACTCTAATTACCATATTTCCGACTAACCGTCAGAATATTCTAGTGAGTGATATAATTTTAAATCAATACATAAATGCATAACAGAGCTTGGTATTTCCAAATAAAGGTGACTGTATGCTCATGAATGTAAGATATCAAGTTAATAAGCAGCACAATACAAAAGATACTCCAGCAACTGGTTACCCCGTAAAACCAGACTCTACGCCAGGGTGGGCACAAAATTAGTTTGGCAGTCAAGGCAGGTCTTCCCGAGGACCTTAGATGGGCACGAATAAGAACAAATTTCGTGCTGGCCCTGGCTAAAAGTCTGGTTTTCCAGGGGAGCAACTGGTTAGGGTTTGTGAACAGTTAGATGTTCAAATATCATCTGCTGTCTTTCATCAGTAACCAATTGGTATTTTTCCTGTCCTAAGAATTAGTATGTATGTGGAGTGATGGCGACTGTATATGTACATGTAAGACAGTTCAGTTTCAGACTGTGAATTGACCTTGAGCTGTACTTACTTGACCAACAGGTCGAGCGATCTTCTGACAGTCGGTCTGTTACAAGCGATGACCAGTACTGGAATGACGACGTCGCCAGCGGGAGACTGCAGCCTGTGTGTGATCCGTACCGAGTTGTTCACCCTCCCCCCTTGGTCCATCTGCACTCCAGTGTTGCCATTTCTATACCCTGAAATAGTTTACATATCACTTTATCAGATATTTTACTTCAATCTTATAATGAACAGGAGATACAAACAAATTAGTTTACAATCCCCAAAGTCCACTCCATTAGGACAGAAATCCATTTAGATTTTATCATGTAGCTAAATGAAGGTGTCTGGAAAACTCAATACACATTATACAAATGTACATGTAAGCCAGGCCATGGGAAAAAATACTTCAAAGCCAGATGCATCATTGTAATGGCACAAGTGTTAAGACATGTACTTATGCTTGCAAGTGTCCATTTTTTGTACACTACTATATTTCTAAAATTTGGTGGTTCTGATGTACATGTACTATGATGTAGATATTTTGAAAAGAAGCCAAACACAATTGTGAACCGTTATATTTCAGGAAAATATAAAGATTACTACATAATATCATGATTGTCCTTAAATAAATGGTGAACAAAGAGCCTAAGAATAGCCATTTGCTCCAGAAACAGGACAGAGTCCATTAGCAAAGAACTTAGTAACATACTATAACGTTAAATTGATAAATGTTTGCAGTGGTTTTATGTTCCTGGACTTTATCCCTACAATGGCTGTTTCAACAGAGTTTAAAAAGCACTGCAAATACCCTTTTGCTTTTCATTGTAAAAGCTAAATGTGCAGTATTTTCCGTTTGAAGTTGACTCACTGTTGAGCAGGTCTTTCTGCTTCTTGAGGTCCCTGAGAAGTGCCTCATTGTTGTTCATCTGACGCTGAACCTCCGACTGCAGACCTTCAAGTTTCTTCAACAAATCGGAGGGGACCTGTTACAACATGCACAACGCCACAGGGTGGCCATCACCATGGTGCTGGTTACAACATGCACAACACAAATCATAGGGTAAGCTCTGTTACAACATGTACAACAGAAATCATAGGGTAAGCCCTGTTACAACAGGCACTGTGAACGGATTAGAAGGGAAACCTGGCTAACACATGCACAAATCAGAACGGATGCCCAGTTACAACAAATTAGGTAAGACAATTGTTACAACATGCACAATGGGGTGGCCATCACCGATTGGGTTTTTGTTACAACAAATCTGGATATCTGTTACAGCATGTACAACACGCAAATGTACTGCTAGTAAATGGGACCTGCCAGAACATGCACAACAAATCAGAGGGAAATGCACATCATGTAAGATGGGACCTGTTACAACATTCAAAATGATACAGGGTGGCTATCTGTTACAGCATCCCAACAAAACCCTATACTAGTTAGTGTTACAACAAAATCAGGTAAGACCTGTTACAACATACACAACAAACATGTTCTGAACCCTGAGTTTTTCAAATGGAATATCCTGGATATGAACTCTATACCCACCTGCTGATCTGAGGAAGGCCTGTGTACGACAAAGAAGGTGAGAATATTCCATGCCAGAAAAACGATGGCACCCCATAGTACGATGCGACGGCGTTTGGTCATCGCAATCGCCTGTCAGCGAGACGGGAGAGAGTGGGACAAGGCACTTTTGTCACCTACGGTGTTGTCGCATGGTGATATCTGCAAAACAGAAAGATAAGAACATCAATAACATTGCTCCTGGCAATAACCAATGGTTGGCTGACTGCACAAGATCACAAAAATTCTATAATACATGTACTGATGTACATGTCCTTGGGTTCAACTGAAAATACCCACGATCCATATTACCCTTTTACGTACGATCAAACCAAGTGACCGCCTTACCAAAATGACGCATCTGACTTAGAGTCCAAGGGACCACCAAAAAGCAGTGGTCCCTTTAGATTCTAAGTCAGATCATTTTTACCATTGACACCAACATCAAGAATCCAGTCTATACAGACTGCTTGTCCACCTATACCTGGTTTTATCGGTCCCCTAGGTGGTAAGGGCTAGATCTATAAGGCAGAAAATTTATCACTACCAATAAACTGAAAAGAGTTCTTTTTCAAAGTCGAACAGATACAATGCATGCTCATAACAACACACAGTACAGTACCAGTGGGCTGCTGGAATAACGTGAGGCTACCGTGAGCATTGGGCTGGAAAGATATTCCAGACAGAGTCTGCTTCACTTGGCCTTACATTTGGTGATTTCCGTGGAATCTAAATTCTATCAAGCTTACAATAGATCAAAGCCCTTCCTCCAAGAAAGGCACGAAAGTAATTCAACTTGCTTAACGACTCACAAAGAGAATCCTTCACACAGCACTTTTCTGAGTCCCCGAAGACAACACATCGTTTAGGTTGCTGATAATGTGGTATTGAATCAGACCTTTAAGCCTGCATGGTAACGGACTGGGTTCAGTGGGCTTCCCACAGGTTTTAGACTGTTTGTTGAAGGCTGCTGCACACCACCAACAATGTCGGGGAAAATTGTTGGTCATGCTCAAAAGTGGGCAGCAATCAAGGGGAGTGCTTGGAATGGTAATGTGCTGCCACATGTTGTTGTGAACCCTCTCAGAATGTTGAACAATGTATTATTAGGCAAAGCAGGCCAGCATACCCCTTCTACATAAGGCTTAGGCAACATTTTGATTCACATTGATTCTTTGGGAAAAAAATTTTTAAAAGCAAGTTGGCCAGATACAACTGTACATTGTAGACGTGTCACGTGTTCACTAAATATAATGGCCCGTCTCTGAAATTAAACCATATTCTGATGTAACTTAGACTCTACGCACCAGCTTGCATATAAAGATGACACACACAACTGATGACGATGGCTTCTGATAAGTCAGATGTTTCATATACATAATATACTTGTACGTGCCTATATCTACACTAGTCTTGAACATTATATCTACCTTATAAGTGTGTCTCATTACGGTAAGAGGCAAAACTTTACCCTACAAAAATCGGACATACGAAACTGTTATTGTAGCCCAAAGTCTAGAGAATCCCTTACCTACCAACCCTATTTTTTCAGAAGCACAACCCGAGCAATTTTTTTTTTTCTAGGCCACACTTGAGTTCTTCTGTTTAATTTCCGAAGGGTTGGCCGGTAAGTCAGTGTGACCAATCACTTACTAGTACGTAGTGTCAGACCTACAGTTTAGCTTCCTACATATACCATGTCATTCACCAATGCAGATGAAATTTCATGCATGCAGGCATAACAAACGGGATTTCATCTATATAGCAGGCTATTGAATGCGTCCAACATGTTTGTTACTTCCTTCCAGCATATAGTGTTCTCAAGTTGTCTCCAATTTCTGCTGGGCAGGACCTTTCTAGGAAGTCCAATTTCTGAAGCAGACAGCAAGAGAAGTTTGCCAAGGAAGTTTGGCAAAGTCCCATCTATACCGCGACTAGTTTCCACACATCAAGTTAAGGGCAATCCTAAAGTTACATTATACTGTAAACTCCTTTAAAATAGTGGCGAGTTTATCTTGAAGTGAGAAGAAAATGGAGTGTATACAGTGCTTTCAAGATAGTGAGTGTGCTAAAGTCACAGTCACTGTACAGTGATAGAAACACTGGTTTTAAGTTCAAGGCAAGCAGCGCACACCAGGAAAAAAAAGTGAACATAAAACCAGAAATTACAATATGATAACAGAAGCCCAGCTCCATATAAAGTTAAGTTCTGTAACCTAAGATTAAAACAAAATTACTATAGATCATTACATTGAAAAATTACATTAGTTCTGATGGTACAAACTTTTACGAGTAATTTTTGCAATTATAAGACAGTTTAGTCCAATGATTTCTATCAAACTCTAATAAACATGTCTATGAACTCTGAAGTCTATGAAGAGTTACTCTATGATAAGTATGAATCAAAGATATGTGAAGGAATTTACCACAATTTTCCTTATAGTCTAAGCCTTTTTCAAATGTAATAATGCATAAAACTAAAAGATAACAGTCATTGAAGTGACATACTGGTAACACTCATATCTGATGGGGCTCCTCCAAATGAAAAATGTGAAAGGTACTCTCATTGGAGGGTGTCAAGTGTTTCTCACTATAATAATGATACCCCTTCTACTTCCCTATAGAATGGTACAAAGATGATAACGTCAAAGTCAAAACAATCATGGCAAATCCTTGGCAATAAAACATGGATTTTGGCAGCACACCAAGCTAACTTCAGAGTTGGCCCAATATATGTCGTGCTTTGCATAAAAAGGCTGTTTAGGTTTGAAAGTTCCGAATTGACATGATAAGTATCAAATCACATGTTAACAGAGGTTCTATCAGCAATGTTTTATACATAAATGTACAAATGTACATTTGCAACAGTACAATCTGCAACTTGATTTGCCCCAATAAGGGGTAACATGCTTTTTCTAGCTTTCTGGATTTTGATAAGTAAACTTTATCTGTAACAAATGGCGGAAATAAGTAGACATTGATTTTTGAAAATGATTCCATCCTGCAATACCTGGTACTGTCAAGTTTAATTCATGTGAAGCTCTCTTGATGTAAAATAGCTGGCAGCAGTGAAACCAGGCTGATGGGGGTTGGGGAGGGGGGCAGGGGTGACTAGCAACATGCTGGTAGGGTTTGCAGGGCAGGCTGGCAAGAACTACAAAAATAAACATCTTCCTTACCCAGGGTCAATAGTACCATGACTAGACTGGAATATATGACACGTGCATGACTTAAACTGCCCTGAGAGAAAATACACAATTTTAAAGCAATGTCTAAAGTCACCGGGAAACGTGAGGGTGTGAAAATACCGGACACAGAATAGGCAAAAAAGATGCACTCTAAATGAAGGAAAAACAAAACTTGAATACAAAATTCAATGTACATAAAACTTACCAGCGGAAAAAATGCAGGAGGCACTGACTGATACTTAGGTGATGACTGTTTGGTGTAAACCTTTCTATCACCCCATCTTCTGGCTAGGATCTTGCATATCCCTAAACATGCATAAAACATGCCTGCAATTGTCCTCTTTCAACATCGTCTGGCCTAGTGTCAGCAAAAAGTCATGGAGCACAGATGAATGGTCTTGCTGCTCCTGTACTTGACCCTGACTTCCCCAGGGAATATTTCACATTCTGACATCAAGTGTCGGCACACTTGGTGTATCAAGTATAACAAACTGTGCGCTGCAGGGCAGGCTTTACTTTTAGTACATCGCTGTATGCCTCTAAAACTACATGGTCAAATCCTCTTATCTCAGGTTTGTGGAGTCAAGGGCACTGCTCCATAAAAAGTACAATAAAGGACAATGGTTGGATTATAACCAAACCCCTTGCCATTATTTTAGTGTGTACATCTGCCAAAGAGGTCTACTAGTGAGCACTGGATAAGTGAAAAAGTTGTGAGTGGAAGTTTGATGGATGGAACAGGGACTACAGTCAAAACTACCCAATAATACCACGCTGGGGATCCGAAGAACAATCTGGTCTATATGTGTGAACAGGTGGTCACAGCAGATAGGATTCTTATCCAGTAATGCTTTTGTTAATCAGAAAAACTTTCAGAAGAACCACATACATTGGCTAGGTGGTGTAGAGGCAGTCTGTTGGTTTGAATACATGTGTACATGTATTTCATACATTAAGTTCTAACCCAAGTCCATGATTTTACATTATTAGAAAAAAAGTTTTAAAACATGGTACAACTTTTCCATCGTTAATTTGCTCTCTACATCATACTATAAGTTTCTCTTCAAATGGCTCTGATTACTTTCCAATCTTCCTGTCTTGTGCAATTTGTAACGGATTATCACACCATCCCCCCTGGCCACTCATCAACCATGATATCACTACATCTCCATTGTCTGGGAGAGATGCCAGGAATAGGAGACAACATCTAGATCATTTTTCCACAAAATGCAACCTGCCTTATGGTCTCAGCTTTGGATGACAACTTTTATAAAGATCAAACATCCCTATGTGTGTGTGTATGGTACATTTTGTATAAACTAAGTGACAACATCTTGCAGTATTTCTGCCACATTTTAGAGGCATGACAACATGCTAAACTATGGTGGTGAGAGATTGGGCAAATTAAAAGTAAGAGACACATCTAGTACTGAGCATTTTGCTGCCACGTCCATTGCCTAGTATTGTACCTCAATTCTGGGACTATCCGGTAGCAAAAACAAACTAAAATTTGAGAGCAGCAAAATACATGTATCTGGCTGGAAAAGTGCAAAGAGCAGTCTAGATCTGCCCTACACATGTTTGAACCAAAACAGAAGTCAATTTCGGGTGTAGACAGTAGCTTAAAACAATAAACATAATCCTTCTAACTTGTCAGCTTTGTAAATGTGTTCCCCAGAGACTACTGATAATGAACACTAAGGGGAGTACTTTTCCACCAGCCTGAAAAAAGAAAGAGTTCCACCACTCATACCTTTGCCAAGTAATTTTGTCTTTAATGCAAATGGCATGCAAAGATGTCTCTTATTAGCATAATCTATATGAATTCAAATCATTTTATCTCCTCCTGCCAAATCACTAAGTACATGTCTTTTGCAAATATCCTTCTTCAGGAAGCTTGGTATATCACTTCCCCAAATATGCAAATAAATATAATGTCAAAGTTTACATAATTCATGTCGGACTGATAGATACCTTTGTCTAACCTACATGTGTCACTAAGATGAGTTGGCCATGATTAATTATGTAATTTTCTCATCAATTATGCAGATTGGGCCATGACTTGAATTACTAATATCAATTATAAAAAGTTTCTCTTAAACCAAGCTTAGCTACATGTATGAACTACAAAATGTAGCTACTGTCATTTTACAATAACCAAAATATGAATACTGTTACATACAGGTATATCCCTCATTAATGCTGTAACTCAACTTAATTTGCATAATCAACATACAGTTACATTTGTCTTCATCAATGTTACCTACATAGCAAAAACTATGAAAATTAATTACTAGTAATCCCATTCTGACTTATCCTGTTTCAAAGTTTGCAACTGAAATGCCCTCTGAAGATTAAAAGAAAGCTGCTGGAGGGCCCAAGCTAAATTACTCTATACGTCAGGCCTTCCCAACCACAAGGTTATCTACCAACCAAAGATTGTGACCAAACCACGAACCAAACCGCAAACAAAAATGCACCTTAACTTTTTGCTTTTACCAGTAATAGTTACAGCTATACTTTTCTAAGAGGGTCTGCATGCTCTTTTCTGTAAGGCGTAGGCAGCCTATTTTTATTTCCCGTAACTCGTAGGGAAAACCATCTTATCTATGTAATTCGTAGCGAGGCGACCAATTTTAGCGCAATTGCCTTCCTTGATTTAGCGTAATACGTAGAGGATTCTTCTAAATTCAGTGTAAAGCGTTGTCGGGACCCCCCATGCAGACCCTCTTCTAACTGGCTTTCTGCTTGGTGGTAGTGAAAAGCAGATGCTCTAGGACAGACACACACAAGACTGCATATCAAGACCACCAGGGGACAGCACTACATCAAGGTGTCACCAATGAGTTCATATCAGGAAAGAGGGTGCATAGTGGGGGAGGCAAAAGGTGGAGGAAAAGTTACATGTACACCCATCAATTTCACTCCCAGGTGATGCCATACAATATTTCTCCACAATGTCAGTAATGATAAATGGTTATTGACTATACCTGCTGAATCCAAACATTTCAACAGGACATGCTAATGAGGCTGGCCAATACAGGCTGACTCTTCCTGTCCACAGGGAAAGTAGGCGGCCCTCTTTGTATGAAATATCAAAGCCACATCAAGGAAAGTATGTTCTGAAGAAAAAGGCACTTGTTCGTGAAACACCAGTTTAGATCGACCATATACTGTAAAACGTGAAATGTTTGCAGTGTTTCTATTAATTACCTCAATGAAAAATGGAGGTATTAGCTTTTGGTGTGTGTGTGTGTAATCAAAATTAAATTGAAAATAAACTTGTGTTGGTCAGAGGTCTCAGCCAGCCTTCCCCAATGTGAACTCCACCACAGTCAACAGAAGACTGAGCTCTATAGTAGTTTACGTTAGCCGAATTTATTGGGTGGTTTTATAGTATGGGGTTGGTCTTTAAAGGTGTACACAATGATGCATACATTATGCATTTTGGTAAAAAATGAATAATGCTAATTAAAGTCAATGACACAAGATGAAACATAAGTCTACAAATTTATATTTCACGGAAGTATAAGGTCTCTGAACTCTTGTAACTTCTGTAAACTTTCTTTTCCCTCCTACTTAAGTAAAACAACCACAAAAGCAAAGGCTTTTACAGTACTCTAAGGTGAGCTCCTAGTGGGGGGCCAGAGTCACTGGAACGAGACAAGAAGTCGGGAAGACTTTCTCAAGACACTGAGGGAACAAAGAAATGCTAAGAGCTCTTCTGCTTGTGTTCTTCACTTCAGTAAACATCTTCAAAAGGCTTTCAAAGTGCCCGGTGTATATGTAAGCTGAAGAGGTCTTTACATTTCTTTGTTCATTTGAAAGGTCTTCCTAATGTCTTATTATAACCAACAACAAAGAGGGGAAGAGGTCTTTTGTTGGCAATGGACCAGTTTTAGATTTGTTTAAAATTGACTCAATATGAGAAAATGGGTCTGTCTGGGTGAAGTGAAGTAGGACGAACCTTGGCTTGTACACTGGTATAGGGACCAGGAAACCTCCATCACAGCCTCACTGATAGATACCTAAGGATGGACAGATGGTCCATATACAGGTTCACTGCACCAAGGGACTCACAGAATTTTTCAGCAAAGTGTATCATAAACTACAGTTATAGGATACTGCCTTAAAAAGCACCTTAATGAGAGATATAGACAGGCGGTGGACTCATTTTATTAGGTGAAGATCCATGTACTATTCAGTCATTTAAGGTTGCAAGACTTGATTTGGAGACAGGGAAAAGAAGGCAATGCTTTAAATTTATGGTGAAGCAAAGGGAAAGGGAGCATGCGGAAGACCAAATACATGTACATGTATGGAAGGGGGTGATTGTGGGCTGGAGCGGCCACTGCTTAAAATGTAAGATAAAACTAAAGGAAAAATATTTTACAGTTTACAGTACTGTACTTAAATTGGGGTGGCCAACTGGGAATACTGGAATTTGGTAAATGAGAACCACCTCAGCTTGTGCTACTGTTACAGTAGTGGTATAATGTGACACTGACACTCATAACACACAATAGGCCTCATAGGGCCAAAGGATTAAACTTGCAAGGAGATATGCTATAAAATGAAGAAGGCTGGCTTTTGTTTTGTCTACTAGGAAAATTTGGCCATTTTTCTGATGATAAATTTTCAGATCGAGACTACGTAAACTATACATGACCTTGTCTGTGAAAATGATACTATGTTCTTTATATATTAAAAAAAAGACATGTTAAAACCAGTTGTCCTTATCTTTACCAGTCTAATTGAAATTCTGATCACATACAGTCATGTATAAACCTGCACCAATATAGATCCCTTGAACTCTCACAATCAGTCACATGTCTGAAACATTTGGGTAGACTACTCATTAACAATTCATTTCCATAGACATCCTATGCTTACAATGTTGTACATGTTATGAACTTCAAGAAGCTGAATGAATACATACCTCAAGCCTTGCATATGGCCTTGGAATAAGGCTGATCAATATGTTCTCATTGCAGCTACACCAGGATTGGAATACTGTAACTAATGACCATCCAGGGATATTCCAACTATTAGCCCTGACCTACTGCCCCAGACACAGGGACACAGCATCAACCATCATCCATCGCTCTCCACTAATGAAAGGAAGGAGGAGGATGCTCAATCTTACTGAAGATAAAAGCAATTATCATAGTTTCTTCAGGAAGGCAGCACAGTGTGTTTTAACTAATAATACCAAACCACATTTGTACATTGATATGTCACTTACGTGCCTGCTTTGTCTAGTCCTTTTGGATGGGGACTTCACACTAGTGGCCCCATGTATAGGAAGCATGAGACATAAATGTAAGCCTCAAGCATCAAACCTCTGCACACAAAAAAAGAACACATGAGAAGAGAAGGGGTGACCCAGTATACTTTGTTGAAAATGAGAGCCTTAGCAAAGCAGCATTACATTAGTATATCCCGAGAAAGTGCCCAGTCTTGCCTTGGGTCATCTGTTTTACCTTTACACCTGCATTTACAAATACAACTGTACATATTGTACCCCACTCGCATCTCCATCTTCTTGATGCTCTCTAGTACGCTATATTGACTTTCTTCTAGTAAAAGACTATACTGCCTACTGTATACAAACCATACATAATCCTGAAGCTTTCTGTGTATTGCCTATAGAGGTATGCACATCACACACTGATACCCTGTGGCACAATATCTAAACCATTTCTCACAGGATTTCCCTGCTGGCTGCCTGCCCTGTAACCCCCCTGCTAAGCCAGACTAATGGACTGGCCTTGAACCCTGCCACTTACAGCTGACAATCCGGACACATGGGAATATAGAGAGAATGGTTAGGCAATGCCGCATTATGCTTATGGAAATTATTACACCACATTAGTCAGTTACAAATATTCCAAATTATTATCACATAAAGAGAATTATGTATACAAACAAAAAATGGATAAATGTGACTATCAAAGAAGGGTGCCCAAATTAAGGTAAATGTGGAAATGGCCAAAGAACATAATATTCTGGGTAGATTGTTTCTACACATGTAGAAAACAACACAGTACTGAATTCAAATTAGATGGTTTGCTCTCTCTGACATATAACACTCTTTTTTTGTCTTTTCAAATAGCATTGAAACCATTCTTGGTTGAGCTTGTTTCCCATTGAACAAACCCCACTGATCAATCATGCCAGGCTCCAGGTTGATACAAAATCAATGAACTCACATTGATGAAAGTACTACTGACGTCAAGTTATTGTCGAATCTTAAGACATTCTTCTTACTTAGTACATGTACTTGACTTGTACTTTCTCGATTTAAGTGTGCACCCCGAAATAAAGTATGCACCCCCGATTTGGTCCAAGTCACTGACAAAACACCTGATTTGGGCAACAACTTGAACATATTTTCAACAGTTTAAAAGATGTGTACTTTAATTGAGAAAATACAGTAATAGTACTAGTAGTCTTAGAGCTGTAATACACGTGCACTGTGGACTAGAAATGGGATTTCTAACCACCAGACTACTTTAAAAGATTTGCATTTTCGGCCACTGGGAGAATCAACGGTTTACGAGACCTTGCTTAAATTCTAAAAGTGCTTATCTTAGTCGTCTGAGTAGTCTTTGCTATTTGTACTGGGAAAATGAAGCTAAAGCTTTCAAGTCGCTTGCCTTGGTTCTGCATCTCTGAGGATCTGTACCTTTTCTGTCATTGTTGGTCTGCGAGTTCCAAACACAGACTTTTCTATCAACTCCGCAGGTGAAGTTGGTCATTACAGGGATCCCCAAGTGATTTGTTGCAATCTCTGGGAGCCAAACTCAGCTGTTATCTCGACTAGAATCACTTCAACAAAGTCTCAGCCACTAAAAGGGTATTAGGTCGTCACAGCACCTATATCCACAGTCAGACCTGCTTCACCTTCATCTTCCTTCAAGCTTGCAAGCTAAAAATAACAGATTTCTAAATCAAACAAAAGCAAGAAAGTCCGCTACATGAGAGCCCAAACAATTAGTTGGACACAATAAAAATGAAAGCTGGAGATAGCACTGGGCTTGGCATTTATTATACATTTTCAGGCTAAACTTCACAATAAAATTTCCTGACATAGCCCTGATTCAATTGCTATTTCATAACTATGAGTAAATGTACCTATCCTAAAACCTATCATAGTAAAAAAAAACATCTCCTACATTACAGGAATACAAAATATTAGTACAAATGCTGGTGCACAGAGGGGACTAAAGCATCCATTTATAGCATCAAGAGAATCACAATTTCTTCCACTAAGGTACATATTGAATGCACCGATGGTTGGCCTTTTGAATACTGACAGTACATATAAAGGTTCAATAGCATGACAGAATGCCCTATGGGAATCGAGCTGTTAGACACTACAACAAGTAGGGAGCTTATTTCTTCTCATTAAAGTTTCATGATGCACAGCTACAGATGGCCGGTATCCTTCAGAGATAACAGGATTTGACAATGCCCAATGAGCATTCACAGAAATAGCGGCAATTGTACCAACAGTATTTCTTATAAAAAATGCAGAAATACCGGTATTTGAGGAATCTTTAAGAATATGGATCAAGGATGGTGTTGACTTGCCTTAATTTTGTGGTAGGGAGAAAATGGAGTGTTCGCGGTGGTTTTGAGCTGAAGGATGAAACAAGTAGGCAGAACACAACACAAAACAAGGAATTTTAAGTTTAGGCATAGAGGTTAAAAATGCCAAAACTGAAAATAAACTAGTGTGAAAATTTCAACATTTACAGTATCTCTAAGCAGCTGAATTATAGTGAATTTTTGTGCATTGACCTTGTGTCCCTGTGTCTGACAGTGAAGGTCAGGGGAAGATGGGACTGTTCATCATTATCATCTTTGAACATCTGCTTGGAGATTATGCGCTCTCCGGTAATCCACCCCTTTCTCGCTTTTCGGACAGGAAGAGATTTGGCCACACGGTCGCTGACTGACTCCCAAGAGATTGTGGGAAAAGTTATGCAAAAGCCCAGACAGCTAGAAAGCCTCTGTATACATTACTCCCTTTGAAATTGAAGAACCTTGAAGTGCAAATTTACTGGGATCCAGGTATACATGTACATTAGCCATGATATGATAACATGTGAGTTACCTCGAAAATCCATTCCATTTTAGAAAGGGTGAAGGGCAGAAAAAAGTGAGGGTCTGCATGGGGGCCCTGATAATGCTTTATAGTAAATGCAAATCAGGAGACTCCCCCCCCCCAACATATTATGCTGAATTTAAGACAAGAAACAGACCAAAATTTATTCACGTTACTACAAATTTTGTTATATGGTAATACAACTTTTGCTACGAAATACGCAAAATCAAATTTGAAAGGGCTTGCCTACCCCTTTTGGAAAAGGGGCGTGTTGCCCCCCCCCCCCCAAATTGTCTTTCAAAACTGTTTCATGTTTAATTGATGCTTTCTCTTATTTTACCTTTTCATCATTGTCATGAAACATTTTTGAGCGACTCAACTGTAGCAGACACATAAGTGAAATTGTATTTGGCAATATAGGGTGTGACACAGTCACGGAAGTAGACATTATGTTTTCTGTTACCAAAATATTGAACAATCGGAAGGTCCGGTCACGTTACTTTGTTTATGTTTATGTTTATGTAGTTTTAAAGTCATCAGTTTCCAAGCAACAGGAACTGGCAATTAACTGCACCATTAAAACCTTGTTAACGAAATAAGGCACATTTTGCCAATCTGCATTGCTGAAAAAAAAATTCTAATTACACGGGGTTGTCTCAAGGTTTGAATTTTTTCTGTCCCAGACATTATTTGGGAGCCCATGTTGCTATTTTTGTTGTTAAAGATGTCAAATCCAAGGTAAGGAAAATCATTTAATGATTTATTGTTAATCCTATGACTTCAAGTTCAACTTGCTTGGGAAGCTATGGGACAAATGTTTTGTCTGTCCCAACTAGCAAATTTCCAACTGGGACAGCTGTAGACAGTCCTGGTCTAATCTCACACAGTAATTCTTGGTACCGGACAGGTTCACTAGGGCTTGGGGACCAAGGGCATGATTTCCTGGGGAAATTCTGAACCTCTTATATTAACCTCAAGCTCTGTAATCTCCATGGCTATTTCACGCATCCTGAAGGGAAGTTTCAAATAGATTCATCTTCATTTTCAAGAAGTGTTGTGTCACTGTTGACTGTTGAAAAAGTCATGGACTTTCCATCTTTGTCAATTACTCAATTTATAGGGTAGAAAGCATGAAATAATTGGAATTTCTGTCCAACTTGAGCGGACAAATTCTGCCCTAAGAAGGACGGGTGCCGGAAAGAGAGCCCTGATTGGTAGTCAGGAACTGTTAACGGTTTAAGTTGGAAAAGGACATTCTCCAAGGTGACCTCTACTTCAATCTGTAATGATTTACACTGGAAAATTTCTCAACTATGAAGATCAATCTGCAACTCATATCTCCCACTCCCCAAGCCTTTAGCTACCATCTGTAATCTGCCCATAAGTCAAGGTTAATATGAGGAAAAACGACCGAAAATTAGTCTGACTTTAGGCAAAATCAATTCAAACCATGTGGTGCTCAATAAATAATGGGAAGCTGGCTGTAATATTACAAACTGCAATTCCATTTGACTTAAGAAAATACCTTCAAGTTGGCCTTTTCCAAAACTATTTTTCCACTCATAGTAGATGGAAAGATCACAGTAAATTTTCCTAGAGCAATAATTTGCTTGGGAACACTATGTATGCTATATATACATCATAATAACTTTCCTCACTGCAACTTGTCAGAATTACAAACTGTACATAAATCTCACTGCATGTCAGTTTTACTTTGTTAAACTGTAATGTATCACTAGAGTTTTCACCAAAGTAATTTAAAATAATAATTATAATCCCTAATCATTTTTTCCGGACTGAAACAGGAAACGCAACATTTCTCTCCCAAGGCCTGAAGTTGAACACTATTTCTGGGAAACTGTAATGGACAGAGAGTCCCAGTTATTACTAGGCTCATCTTTATCTGCAAACCACAAGTGGCCAATTACAGAAGTTGTTTGGGAGTTCTCCCATGGCCTTATATTTTCATCACCTAATTCATCAAAGCAATCTGGGACTCCAGCTGCTAGGAAGTTTGGCTTTCAATCAAAGAGAGATAGGTTCAGATCTGGTACTGTAAATTCATCTACTTTTGCAGTGATTTAAACTGCAGTATGAGCAATGCAAAAAGTAGGGTTTTCCCCTGTTTCAAATTTGCGGTCGCAACAATTCTGCAGCACAGTTATGTAGTCATACAAGGGAGAAACATCCATGGTGTCATGGAGATATGTGGCCAGAGTGCCATCCTCCGAGCGGCCACTATGGAGGATGGAACTCAAGCTATGAGGGATATGTGTTTTGTCAAATATGTACAGTATCAAAGCTCTGATGGTATCTGACATTTAGTACAGTAACTTTATTCCAGTTCGTTGGACATCTCATTGAAGGTACAGGATTTGCATATAGTATGTTTGAATCTGTAGTTTAAACAGTAATAGCATTAGCTTGCCATCCTCGGTAGTCACCGCTGGCTCTATCTCTTCATGTGGATAGCAGGTACAAAGATTGAGTCAGCCTAAAACAAAAGCATCAAATGGGAAGAAAATTTCACTGAATCTGAACTTTGTTGAACTGCTGAAAGATCATATTGTTACGAGCAACTGATATCTGTTCTTCTAGGTACTAGCAGGTACTTTACTAATTGACTGTGAAAACTATTCTCCACATGCGACATGAAACAAATGGCTACAATTTCTTTTAATCACTTTCATGGGGTTGTGTTTAATCAAGGATTGTATAAATAACGATACCTGTAAGTGTAACTAGTGCAAATGTGCTACCTCCATTTTGATACTCCTGTACCTGTGTAGCCCAATTTCTTCTGCATAAATTTTTCTTTGGATAGCCCTACACCATTCAAGGCACAACAACATGCTGAGAGATTACCTGCCAAATGGAAGATACAAACTCAGAAGAGTTTGACATATTTCAAACTTGTTTGTCATTATTGGCATTAAAGCTACTGATGTGCACTTCTACTTGGATTTGTGGATAGATACTGCATACCGATAGTTGGTGTAGATGAAAGCTGTCCTACACAATGTCACTGTCTCAAGATATGGATCTACATTCATACACTTTGGGGATCTGTATGCTCTTGTACCCTAAGGCGCAATCAATTGAGTTACATGTACTGTACATGTATGCATACCGGTTCTTTATAATTTGTTGTCAACTGTTTCAACACATTTTAACTTGTAATAGGTAACAAGGGCATAATCTCATTCTGTACAGTCTCAAATTTATATAGCTTAGTTAGCGTATTTGGAACCCGCATCAGGCCCCGTATTTTCCTGTAGATGTACATGTATTCTTGAAGAACTAGAATAACTGTCCCCAGAGCCTGTACTACTGTAGAGGTCATACATATGTACATGTACATGTAATAGTCTCTTCCTTTCTTTCTACTTTTGTAGTGTCATACTTAGACTTGGGCATAATAAAGTCAATTAGGAACAAAAGAATTACTGTATGTCAGATGCTTTTATTTCAAATGTTAGCAATTCCCTTCTGTTCTATATTGGTATCTACATGTATTTTGCCTTTATAACCAACCACCCTTTGGTGTATTACACACCAGCTTCATAGGTATGCTGTACAGCAGCAGCTGGCCATATCACATTGAACAACGGCCATTGTGTCACACCTAACCTATGAACATCTATACACAGATATGACTTATTCTTTCTTAATCATTTAATGGTAACAACTAAGTTAACACTCACCAAAATATTCTAAAATACCATTAGAATTCATTTCTTTAATATCAGTATGCATTTAAAATTACAAGAAATAATCTGTGCCACACAACAATTTGCAATCATTACTCTACACCAGTGCCTCCAAGCAGATTAATAGGATGTATTTAACCCAAATGAATACACCTGCAGCCTGCTGTTACCTGTAATCTGTCCTATCCAGCTTGCCAAGCTGTCCTATCGCAAGTCTTATCTTCACGACCAAGTATGGAATCATAGGGTGCGATCTGGGAACTTGTGGTTACGGTGAAGACTAAATGAAGGGGACTGTCATAAAAATACTTCATTTCCAAAGTCTGCAGGTATAAACACACCTCTTGTGGTTAAAAATTGCGGAACTTAAAATATACAAAGTACATGTCATGAAATACAATGATTATCATTTTCTCTAATGGCAGCTGGATCAATATTGTTATCAATAATGTGAAGCAATGATACATGTAGAGCATTGCTATAAACTGTGGTATATATCATTTTTAATATTTTTTGCAGAAAATAGGAAAATCTAGGTGTTTCCTTAAGAGGCTGATATGAAAAATGTGAACATAAAACCACTGCAAAAAATGCCCAATTCACCCTTAAAGACGCCCCAGAAAAAAAAGCCGCTGTGTCTCTCTTCCCTGAGCTTTTCTAACCTGTCCCAGGGCTGGAGGTTGGGTTTCCTCTGCAGAGTCAACTCTATAATTTTTTTATTGCATGGCAATCGTAACAGGACAATGTATGACAACTTGTACATACATGGCAGTCGAACTACATGTATTGCTAATGCATCTGACTTATCTTCTTTATGAATAACATTAAAGACAATTTAATTCAAATATGCATACTAATACTCTCTAGAATATCATAAATCAAGTTGATAATGGTATGATGTTCAGTAATGAATAAGTACATTGTCCCATTTTAGCATAGCTTTAAACATAAATTGGCAAATTTATGAATAGGGTGTGATAATATCAAAGTTATTGTCATGTTAGTATTTCAATGTTCCCAGGAACAGGGCTATGATCTGGATGTCTCTACAACCTGGTAAAAATAAATAAACTAGAAAGGCAACATTTTTGAAAAAAAATGCAGGATGTGGGCGAAGGGAAAAGAAAGCAAAAATAGCAAGAAAAGAAGCAACAATAAAGGCAACATTTTTGCGAAAATGCAGCAAAAAGAAAAAAAAATTAAAAAACATTATCTGTCCACGGATTCGATCCCAGAGCGTTGGTTTACCATGCGTGAATAATACCACTGAGCCAGTGCAACAACATGTTACAAGCACACGTTTTAACAGGTATAGATCGTTTTCACAGAACGTTCGAAAACCGTTCGATCACGCGTGGGCGCCATGTTGGATGATAACCTGGATGACTAGAACACAGAACGGCGCTGTCAAAGTTACTTGCGGGTTCAAGTGTGCTGTTTTGTCTCCATTCCGTGAATCATTAAGTGATGTAGCCAAGGTTGCAAAAATCAGGACAAAGTTGCAATAATACGTCTTGATCTAACATCCATTGGCATAATACCGGTCGGTTTACTGCAATTTCTCAATCAATGCTAATGCTGGTGCCGATCGCGAGGATTTACTTTTGCGGTAGCGGGAAATGGAGTGTTCGCGGTGGTTTAGAGTTCGCGGTGAAGCGGCCTCGCAAAAACCGTGATCATTCACTGTACCTGGCCCGCTGCCCTGGGTGATATTTTTTTACTGACGTGCAGAGGAATAGCTACCAATCCCCACCGCATGCGCGCACGAGCTGGCCCTCACTGTCCACTTGCCTAACAAGGGGCAAGATTTAGCGCTTCCCCGACCCTAACTCCGTGAGGCAATCGGATAGTGGGGACCAGCGGGATAGTGGTATTAAATAAGTTCGTGCGCGCATCTTTTTTCCGTATTTTGGCTTTGTCAACATGTGTATTAGAAAGGTCTGTTTACAAAATTACAATTCAGTTGATCGAATAACGTTAAACATACGAATCAGGGCTGCTAGCGCTGACGTTATTGCGACAGACTGTAACGTTGCACTTAATACTGAAAATTCAAACTCTGAGAATGCTTAGCACATGTTTAGTCAGATGCCAAATTGCGTTTAGTGCCCGTCGCGGCATGGAGGTGACAGAACTCGACCAGACTTGTAGAAACTTCCCTCGCCACAAGCGCAAAGCTCGCTGGAAGACACCCCACACTTTGTCGATTCAATACTAAAATCGTGCGAGATTCGGTCAAAGTTTTGTGTATCGTCACACGTGCGTATATCTGTTGTACATGTAGACCTAACGAAAGTCTCTGTACCTTTGTCGTGTCTCAATAAAGAATCTTTATCAAAGTTCATATGAGGTCCCTATGGACTATTTGTCTCTATCAGGCTTCACATATCTCACTGGGAAAAAGCAGGAATTAAACAAATATAGACACTCAGATAACATGCTAGAGAAGTTAGTTGGCCGAGGGCGTTTGTTTGCGACCTAGCTAACTCCTCTGGCATGTTATCTGTATATATTTGTCCAATTTTATTTTCCCAGCGACCTGTGGAGCACGGTGGGGGCTAAGAATTTCATACGAACCTCATACGGACTTGAATGTATACGCATGTGTGACCGCATCCTTCAGGTGCAGTCACACGAGCGTATATATCAGCTACACAATCGTGGGTAAAAAAAGTTCGAATTTCGTTCCTCGTGAACAAACCAATTTTTAATCCTCGCTTGATTATGGACAGAACATCGGGGGCAGTAATGGTGAAAATATCATTCACAGCTCAGGACGCGATGTGCCGTGTTTTATGAAGAAGAAATAGAACAAGCTTGCTGACATTTTCGTGTAACATGGTATACGTCCATGACATACAGTACCCTGTACCAGAAACCAACTTTCCCAAAAAAAATAAAAGAAAGCATGCACAAACTCCGCGGCAGGGCTACTGTTAGTGGGCTGGTAGGAGAGTGGTTTAATCAAGTTATTGAAAAGCCGACGGACTGTAGGTAATATTGTTGAATAGAAACGGCGAGTAGGCCGTGTCCTGTGTTTATGGAACTCGCAGTTAGCACGGCAAACATCCAGTCTGTTTCTGAATAAAAAAAAGGCTTCTTTCTACGTACGAGTCCACCACGTGCACACACAGCCGTGTGGAAATCGAGCCGCTTATCATCCAACATGGCCGTTCGAACGTTCGAACGCGACTGTGACGTCATTGTGAAAACGATCTATACAAATGTATTGCGTTGCGTGAACACGTCCGTTCACCGTTGAATTTGCAAGATTCCAAGGTCCAATTTTCTGAAGATAACGTTTTTGTGTGAAAATTTATCAATCTCGTTCATTCCATGGCGGGCAACTTCTTCCTTGAGCGCCTGTTTGGTCGTCTCAGCTGCGAAAGTATTGTCAAACTGCATGCCGAATGCCATTTTGTGTCCTGTGCGTTGATTGGTTCAGTTCTGCGTACACCCGAGACAGTCCGCGACTTTGTCCCAATCAAAAAGCTGGAAACGCGGAGTATATGTTGACAGCTTCCATTTTTTCTGAGTTCTGATTGGTTATTATCAAAGTCGATGCCGATTGTGTTCTGTGCGTTGATAGGTTCACCTCTGACGTAAAACCGAGAAAGTGCGACTGTAAGCCAATCAAAAAGCTTGAAACGTGGAGTGCATGTTTACAGCTTCCATTTTTTCTGATTTCCGGTTGGAATATCTGTAGAGAATACTAAATGTGTGGCTTCGCCCACATAATAAATGAAATGACATGTCTCTGCCAGACCAACTTGGCCAACAGAGCCTACTGCCGAGGCTACAGCCTAGACCAGCCCCAGGTGCTTTTTATAAGGCATGACCCTTGTTGGGAATAACCTTGACCATCGTCTGGGACAAAACTAAAACAGACACAGAGACTGGCTTGACCACATGTTCATGGAGGGTTGGTGGTCTGGCCCTCATTACAGCCAGGTCATAGTAGCAGTGGGAGGGTGGGGGGAAGTCCAAGAAATACCTAAGCAAATAGTTAAAGATAACACTCAATTACTCAATGAATTTTGCACTTTCACTTTATTTCATTTTAGTTTATTTTATTGAAATTGCAGACATTGCAATACATACTTTTGTAATCTTTTTACAATACAAGATCTGAAGAAGATTTGGGTATTAGTCCCAATTAGGGCTGGGTTAATCGGTACAGCGCACCGGTACAAAACCGTTTTTTCTTATTGGACCGGTCCAGAAAAACCGGACCAGAAAAAATTAGGTGCACCGGATGTTGGACCGATTAGAAAATTAACAGATTATTTTATCAGGCATATACACGTTTTGGCGCTTGCAGGTGGAAGAAAATAACAAGTGAAGTAGAATAGAGTTTATAGTAATTTCTACCAAGTTTTACAGCCAATCGTACAGGTGCAGTTAGCGTTGAAGGATTTTAAAACACCAGTGTAAGTCTAATACACCACCAAACAGATCTCTTTGTAGTGAAATGGACCATTGGTATGAGTCATACTGAATCAGGTCCAGGTTCAGGTCTGGACCTGGACCTGATCCTTTGGACCTGAACCGTACCTGGACCTGAATTTTCTGTACCGGTACTCAGCCCTAGTCCCAATTCTTGAATGTTCTGGCCTTGTAAATGCCAGTCTCCATTCACAATGTCATTTTTAGCAACAAAAAAGAACTGTTATTGCTGTTTTTATTCAATGGCTGAAAATGTTGATGCCTTTATGTCTGTGGGGATTTAACGGGTAAACTGCGATGGGGGACGGGTACACTCAGCTGAGTGTCGTTAAAGTCCATCCACATGAAAGAGCGAGCATTTTTGGGGTGAATAGGAAATCGGAACAAAACATTAAACTACTACGTAAATTCCAACATCTACAGTAGTTCATTAGATAGTCCCTTGGCATCACCTTTTCATCCTTCTATGCCCCTGGACCAGTCCACATGCATCCCCACATCTGCTTTACATCAGCAGGTACGGAACCCCACTGGGAGTGTCTGCTGAGGTCAACGACCTGACCAAGCATCTGCCACAGCAATGCATCATGGTTTCAACATCCTGTCAATAAAACTAGCGCTATCATACACTGCACTCTTGTAGTCTAAAAACTATGGCGGTATAGACAAAGTATAGAATTTTTAGTACATTCCACAATATTGATAATGTTTGATATTTTCATAATAAAAAGGTAGGGTTGTGTACTACAAACCTAGAACATGCAGCGTGTAGGGACTACCCTGGTCAGGGGTTAAGCAGGCTGGGATCACTTGAGTAGATCCAGACCAGGTACTGGCTCTGGTCCAACCTCAATGCAAGAATGATGGATACCACATTCCATATGTGACATTAATAAAGACATATGGTAAAATAACCCACACTGACAGAATAGGAAAATAATTTTGTCCCCAAAAGAGTTAAACTGGCACTGATACAGGGAAAATGTCGCCAGACATACAGGGGTTTTCCAACGTGGAACGTGAACGTGGAGAATTTGCTTCTTTCCAAATCTCAACAATTTGGTCCTGAGGGTCTGCATGGGGGAATCCTACATGGTAAATGTAGGAATACCAGCAATGTTTATTGGTAGATTCACAAGGCCTGACAATGCTTAACGATAACAATAAATTGCCTTCTTATTGCGTAGTGTGAGTATCTTATATCAGAGTGCCCTCATAATTTAATAAATAGCTCCTGTTTTACTTAAAATTCACAATATCTACACTTATCACCTGACCAACTTTACCTAATTGATGCATGACATCATCAGTGCTATTCTTGGTTGGATGGTTAACATGTACCAGACTAATGACAAAGTCATCAATTCTTCAAAAATATGGAATGAAATTAAGACAGACAAATTTTTTGAGCAGCAAGTTGGTATGAATAATTGAAACAACCCACCCAACTTTGCTTTAGAAGGGGGATTCTGTGCCAAATGACATATCAACTTGTATTGCCGTGGGTAATTTGATTTTCATAATATTTTGGACAAAAGACACCCACCTAAGCTTGCTATGACTGTACAGATCCTTTGAATAAAATATGAGGACAACATTCCTTTGGTTGTTTGGGCCATCCATACTGATACCTGCAAAATAGCCTGACAATTTTCTTATACGTATTTCATTTTCATAATGACCTCTTACTGCAAAAACGTAACACAGCAACCGCAAATTTCAATCCGCGAAAGTAAATGCATGTACGGTATCTTAACAGGAGAACATTTGGAGTCGTAAAACCGGTAGGGGGATAAGAATAGACTATGTATTAGAAAATAAGAGGATAGGTAATTACTTAGACAATCAGTCAGACTTTTTTCCTAGGAAATGAGGATGGATTCTGTAAATACTATTTTAGTACAACAGAATGTGCTTCTATGCTTCATAATCGACCGTACCTGTCAGATGCAGATGGAAATGAGAGCTCGCAAAAGTTGTCAACAACAGCAGCTGATTTGGTCATCAAGACTGGCACAAACACCAAGTGTCTGAACTTCAGTATGGCTTGCTTTTACCGGTATGCTACAAAAGAAAACAGTTCAGAAGAAGAAAAATACCTGAAAGAAGTCACCTGGAAAGGTGAACTCACTGAACTGATAATAGTTAATACAGTTCCACTCTGTCCTGGTGTACAAGTTTCCATGGTTCCACACACATCATTACCACCATTTAATTGAAAATGGTTTCCTTCCCATGACAATAACAGTACACATGACAATAACAGTACACACTCAGTGCAAAATATTTGCGCTTGAATCCACTGAACCAAATATTGTTTTTTTACAAACAATATAAGTTGGCAGCAAAAGTATTTTGATGGGGAAATATCTTAGATCTAGTTGCTATATATAATTTGCAAATGAGCAGATCTAAATCAAAGAATAACTTCACATCATCATCATCATCCGGGCGTGCTGGTTGCACGGACGGCCATGACTCTCTTCCTCCATCCTTCCCTATCCTCCATAGCCTTGGGCACTTCACATCAGAATTTTAAAATGATAAGCCAAATTCTGGTATACCAAAATAAGGTCAATGTAAAGACTTCTCACACACAACAAGTGTTCATACATGATACATTTTGCAGTTGCACGAAAAGTATTCTAGTTAATTTCTTTGGGTAACACTGAAATAGGCCTTACAAAACGAAAATTAATTGTAGTCATTGATGCATGCAAAATGATGCAAAAAACAAAACTATTGGTTAATGATTTCTACAGTGACCTTGATGTTATAAAATGCAGCCAAAACATTCCTTTGTTTGCCTTGTATTGTGCTAGGTATACTCCCTTACTGTTTGACATGTCCCTGTAACTAATCAACTGTAAATTTTGCTAATACATTTGTTGGGTAAAGAGACTTTTATTTGGGCTTTGGATAAAGCTAGGTAAGAGGACAAACAGTGCAAACTCACCCATTAAATGCAGTGACCCCTGTACGTTCCCTCGTAAAAACATTCATAGTTTGCTTAGGAAGAGTAAAGAAAGGGCCAGGAGGCATTCTGGGGTTAGGAGGGCAAGGTGCATGTTTGGTTCAACTGTGGCTTTCAAGGAAAAGCCGCCAAGAAGGATCAACAGTTCAGACTAATGCGTCTTTGGATTCGCCGAATGGCTAAAGTAGAAAATGAGACAAAGTTTTAACAGCTTTAGAAGAGTTGGCATCCTGAAGCCTTCATGCAAAATACGCATTTTGTTACCATTTTCTTGTAACCTACAATTTAATATGTAGCACAAATAACCACCATATTTTGCCAGGGAAGGAGACAAGCCTTTTACATTAACAGTGTCTTCAATTATCCATGCAACCTGAGTACCATCTTATTTGAGCATCTACAGCTTTCTATACACTCCCCCTCATAATGTAGAAGTCCATCTACCCCCAACAGTTCTCAATGAGTCCTATCCAAGAGAAAGACAGACAGAGCGGAACAAAAGTAAATTGAACTTGACAGCTCCCACAATCCTGTGTCAACCAGTGTTATGGTTATGAACTTGACTTTCTTTAAATCGTCATAGTCCGAACTTGCAGATTTTTCTGTATGACCTTCAAGCATGTTTCCCCTGCCTTCTGTCTTTCAAGTGGTGCCAACCCTGCAGAAAGAAGCATGTGGAAGAAAGGCGGATCGTTGGCTACAAATTGTTCCCAGACGGCCGCTTGAGACATGGTCAAGGGCGTATTAAAGGGAAGGCAGGAACCCATAAAGGAGTAATTTCTGCAGCAGGAGTTAGTATATACAAACCCCCAGACAGACAGACCACTTGCTGAGGTGTCTGGATGTTAAATGTGGCGCTGACTTGCAGCTTGGATGAGTTTCATCCATCACCTTGTCAGAATGGGGTGAGACCTGTCAGGAAAACCCCAATCTCAAGCCCAGGTATCTGGAACAGTTATTGAGTTCTCATCTCCTGCACCTGCTGACAAATTATGGTCAGGGGATCCCGGGCTCCCACTTATCAGATGATCTGGATCACATGCAGATCTGAATTAGACTTTCGATGTCCAAACTAGTGACAATTTTTTCCGTAACCCACATTAAGTGGTGTGATTGAAATAAGTGGCCATATCTGACCACAGGAGTGTTGTAATCTACAAGCTGCAAGTTTCATGGAGTAGCAGGTCTTTGCTCTGAGGCACCGGAACCATACTTGGACTTGGTGTTATATTCAGCAATGCTTGGTCATGGAGCTATAACTTTATTTCAGTAATGCGGGTCAGTTACAGGATTAGTCCCCAAAGACTAATGAAAGTTTCAGAAACCATTGCAAAATTGAATGAACGTACAGTATCAGTTGGAGGCAAATTTACCACAAGATTACTGATGCTACATTGGTACATCCCTTTAAATAACTTTGAATAATTCATGTATTTTTTATGATGTAGTGGTATTATGGTACTCTGCGGAATTATGAGATATACCAATGTAGCATCAGTAATCCTGAGGCAAACTTGCCTCCAAATGATACTTTAAATTCATTTACTTTTGCGGTAGTTTCATTTCGCACAAGGAGAGAAAAGGGAGTTGAAACAATTTTCTTTAGTACAGTACGGTACATGGAACTGAGGAAGTGCATATTTATGGTATCGCGATGAAGAGGTCACCACGAAAACAGTAAATATAGGACCACTGCAGAAGTTTCAACACTGTAACTCCTTACATGAATACTAGCAAATGAATACCATACTTATCAAAACCAATAGGATAGACTGCTGACTGAGTAGAATTTCCAACATGGCAACATATGAAGTCAGTGGTTCGTGTTACAGTGGTACTATAGAGATGGGGGTGACCCTTTGGTGACCTTTTCATATCTTGTCTGCCAATAGCCTTGGTGCCTTCCTGTTTGGCTGACATCCTCTCCAATATTTACTACCATAAAGGTATACATTGGCTAATATTACAAACAGACGAAAATTGGCCAGGATAGAGTTTCATGCTAGTCTGTGTGAGAGGATCCTGGTATACTTATGGTGAATTCCATAGTGTTTTAGCAAAAGGTTTTGGCAATGGTTTCATTGCACTGTTCTCATTTGAGGAACACAACTAACTCTTTAAAAAGGCACAGAAAATTGTCCTCATATAGCAATGCAAAATGACAGGTAACCTTGACTCTACTTGTCTCTGGGGTGGGGCAGAGAGTAGCGGGTAAACTGTCCTTACATACCAGTGCTGCAGCTGAACTACAAAGTGTGAAAGGGGCCTGTATTGACCATGAACCATAGCCTTGTATCCAATCCTCTTATACTATCAATCAGAGTCTCTTGGAATGGTCCCCTCTCCGGACAAAATAATCAACATTGAAGTACATGTATATTGAGTGCAAATAGTATGTGTGACGGGTTGTTCCAAGTAGCTATTGGTGCCTACCTGTGAAAGGAAGGGTAGTAAGGGTGGTCTTACACACACAGAAATGACACACGCAAAGTAAATAGCTGACAGGCCTCTGTTCTTCCATACTTGTCTGACCCTTGCCTCTTCCCTCATGACCTCAATGAAAAGCGGCCTGCAGGCCGATTTGAGCTTTCATGAAGAAACAAAGGTTCAAACATCACCAGGACTAGAGCCAAGATACACAGGTTGATCCAGATCAGTCCAATTTATTCCATGACAGGACTCTACAGCACTAAGAGATAAAGTCATATCATTTTCACTGGAATGTAACTTGTTGGTTTTTGGTGGCAGTGCCTTATCTTTCTTGGCAAGATGTGGGAGAAAATGCACCTGCACAAACTGCACATCCACAAAAATTCTAATCCAGGAAAAACTGTCTTGTTTAGCTTAATACAAAAAAAAAGAAAAACAGCCAACCAATGATACGTTGCTGTGGCTAATGCAATTATCACATAATCCATTGTGATAAGAAATTCACACTTCATCTGCCACCAACATAGTACTTAACAATGGGGACAGAGAACATTAATCACATGTCAACAAGCTGCTAAAGACAACTCCCAACAAAACTAACATTTACCACGCCTGTGTAAAAACAAACTTTTCTTTTTTACTGCATAGGGCTTCCTTTGTAAGGCTTCAAACAGGAGCTTCAGGCTCCTGCATTGAAAAGGATTTTGAAAGCAAAAAAAAAAAGAGTCAAGAAAATGCAACCCCCCAAACTGTTTTGGCCTTTCTGCTACAGTCTGAGATGAAACAAGTTCAATCTACAAACTGTTGGGTATCATCATTTTATACCAAGTTTTTCTAGCTAATAGTTTTGAAATTTTGTATTTGGCAGTACATTCTACCCTTTATGTTCTGCACCCGAATATCTTTCTGTGTACCTTATTCCCTATGTAAGGTGCACCAGTGCACCTATTCCCCAACATGAATATCCAGCCCTTTACATGGAGTTCCATGTATTTCATTTTCAATAAAAAGTGATCTCAAGGCAGATGAACTATCCAGCTTAGCATTTATGCTTTTTTTGAAAGGCTTTTTAGTGGCATCCATTTTTCCTAGGCATAGGAAGGGGGAACACAGCAGAGAAAACAAAGAACCAATGGAGGGTATTACAAGAAGTTCAGAAGCATGTCTGAAATACCAAGTTGGGCCTCAACATCTGCTTAGAGTAATGCAACACATGTACCAGGAAGAATAAGCACACTGGAAGCCTAAGATTAGTAAGAATGAAATTTCCTATAACACATTCATCTGGATTTTCTTGTTCCCCGATGGAAGACTGGAGAGGAAATAAGGCTGAGCCAGACTTACAGAGCTAGAATACCACCTGCATCAACTTCCAGGGAACCCATTCCTGCAAGTAGTGGCAAAACAGCACCAGTTTTGACAGCTTGTGGCATTCAAACACACCCTCACAATGCTCACATTGTCAAAATCTAGTGTGCTTGGTCACAAAACAACCTCTCAAACTTACCCATTCTGTAATTGCTTAGTTTTCAGCTTGGTTTGCTACTAATGATACCATTCATCTCCTCCATTTGCTATTTTCAGTCTACTTCAAATTATAGCAAGAAAATGTACTGTAAAATGAGAAATGTTACCAGGTCCTGGAGTTTTATTTTGCGGTAGGGAGAAAATTGATTCTTTGCAGAAATGTTCATGGTTATCTTCAAGTATGCACTACATGAATATGTATGGCAACCATGAACACAAAGCCTTTCTTGACCAATACAGCAATGATTTCAAGCTTCAAACTCTGAGGACTATTTTGAAAGCAATGGTTTAAATACAAGCTTCTTGTAGAAACTATAGACAGTTTCGCCTTCAAACGTTATTTGATGTGCCTCCTGTAAAAGGGGTTGGGGTTTTGTGCGCGTGAAAAATGTGCGTGTGAAAACTTGCGCGTGAAAAATCTGCGCGTGACAATATGCAAATTAGCTGATTCCCAAGTGATTCAAAAAGTTTTTGCAGTTTTAAACTTAAAAAGCTCAAACAAGATGGCACAGAATGGAATTAAGTATTGTATTGTTGCATTCTAGGGTACAAAATCTCGATCTGATTGATTTTCAAGTGATTTTCAAATGTTAAGTTTTCACGCGCAAAAAAGTTTGAAATCTGCGCGTGAAACAATTTGCTTCAAAAAAGATGAAATGAAGCGTCTAGAATGGAGAAAAACCTCAAATTGTAACATTTTACAATATAAAACCTCATACAAGTAATTTTTCCATGTATTTCTGTGAAATTAATGGGATTTTGGATTGTTCAAAAAATGCAAATGAACCTATTCCCAAGGGATCTAAAAATCAGGATTTCTTCAAACCAAAAATTCTGGTTACATATGGGAAATTATATCATAGGATCAAATTTTTCTGCCTTAGAATTCCTTGCTGCACATTTTCTGACATATTTCAGGAACTTTATTTTTTCACGCGCAAATTTTTTACGCGCACGCGCAAATTCTCCACGCGCAGAAAACCCGTTCCCCTGTAAAAGGGGATTCAAGTTTTTTTGCAGTGAGCTGTTCATTGCAACCATAAAACCACCACAATGTTTGTGTCTTCTGCCTTCCTACTCCCTTCTTTTAATTGTGAACTTAAAAAAAACACAAATGCACACTCAATTTTCTCTTTTATTTAAATACCACCCAAAAAAAATCCCCTTTTACAGTACAATACCGCATTTCAGCCATGAGAAACGAAGATAAAAGAGCACCAGTTATAGACATTAATAGCTCATACCACGCCGCAGGTTGCATCTCATATGAGGCCTGCTCCACCCGAATGCACAAATCTGATAAAGACCGTGTGATAAAGACAATAAATAGCATCGTACGATCACATTCAATTCATTTCTCTCTGGATCAAAGTGAGATCTAATACTTTCACTCGCCTTTTGTTATTAGAGAACAATGAATCAAGCATAACCAGAGCCAGAACCGCAGATGCGTCCTGCAATAAGCACAGATGGTTGGGCAAGACTTGGAACTGTGGCTAGTCAGGCTCAACATCAAAGGTGGGACCAGAGGATCACCCAGCTTGCATACAAATCAGCACAACAAAGGACAGGGGCAGCAGGAGTGTGACCTACTTTCTGACAAGCCTGTCTGGGAGTGGGCCAGAAAAACCTGAATGATTTGCGATGCCCTCTCCTTTGCCAGAATGTGTTCTGCATACCTCGCACCAAATTGATGTACAAGCCTGGCACTGACCACTCTGTTCTTTCTGGCTGGGGATCAGATGGGTGTGGAGCTCATGTATACAATCAGGCATTAAATTTCACTGTTGATTTGTACCTACAAAATCATAATATATTGTTTCAAGATGTACAGAGTGGAGCGATATCGTGGTGGTACTTATCCCAATATTTGATGAAAGCTGTGCAGTTCCCAGATGACAAATTGGGAGGGCTTTCTAAATATACAAGAGGGTCAGGCCGGAGGTATGGCAAACTTGCTCCAACACCTGTCAGTTCTCATACACAAGGTCACTATAGAGATAAATGCGTGAAGACCACTAGCATAGCTTGGGGACCAACAACAGCAACAAGAAATTACAATATGCTAGAAAATAGCGGATTATATATTTTTCATAACAACGTATATTGCTACGTTTACCAGCAATACTATTAGTTTATGGCCAGAATTGTCTTGACGGGTGACAATGAAGTCCAGGAAGACAACCCAACTGAGCGTAACGCCACTTGCAGTGTGGGTACCGCAGTGTGGTGATATCGCCATCCTTGGATACCACAGACCGATGTTTCTAATTTCCAACAGGTAGGGCCCTACAAAGGCGATTCACGAGCACACACAGGACCAATCCACACGGACTTGCCAATGGATCGAACCACCGACAAACTTCGTCAGAAAACATTAAACAGAAACCTGGACCGAGTGGGCGCAAATCAGCTGGTACGGTACCCTCCCGGAAACCATCCCCCTTCGTCTTCCCGGTATGGTAATGTTCTGCACCGATCTTACCTTCGGAAATATTTCTGGAGAGTGCAGTCGAGGCTGGAAAGCAGTATCTTGGCAGAAATGGTTGAAAATCGCGACCAAACAGCAGCAGAAGGACCCGTGACAACTTCGTGTCCACGTTGACTGTGTCGATTTCCAACACAGAATCCACACGGGTTAAAAGGTCACGGCGCAGTCGCACGGTGGAATCCAGGAGCACACAAACTGGTGACGATTTAGGTCAAAGGGTGCATCCACATACGGATGACGTATCCGCTTCACAGCAAAAAGTGGTGACGTTACCACACTTTTCGCATACGTGTACACATCACCGTGCGTTTGGGACAAAGTGGGAAGTGGACATCGTGGTTTTGGGTGAAAAGTTTGATCCATTTCTGAGCTGTTTCAGTTGGAGTTTCTGACTTCTGTAGCGCCACAGGACAGAAAAGGTACAATAGGATTGTACTGAGCTGATTGGTGTTGACAATATTGTTGCTTTTATGGAAACGATGTTATGAATTTTGAGGACTCGTGTTAGGCGTCATGTTGTTGTGCTCTGTATCTGTGTCCACAAGTAGATCTTGGCCACATAATCAACGTTTTGATGCTCATATCTCTCACGGGGTTGTTTTTGTTGGTTGTAAACAATTATTTATTTATTTTTGAATTGTACATGGCATGTGTATGATGGTGTTTATAGTTTTCCTAGTGTGAAAATATTGTATGATTTGATGACAAAACAAGAAATTATGGTTTCACTTTCAGTGCAGGTCAGAAGAACATGTCTGACAGTGAAGGGAGCAACTTCTCAGATGACGGCAGCTTTGTCGCCAGCGATGAGGTAACACAGATTATTTTTTGTCTCCTTTTCCTTTTCGTGACTTATCATTGCACAAAGAACACCCTTCCATTTGGCTTCACAATTATGCATCCTCCACTACCTTTCTAATACTGACGACTCATAGTTTGGAGTGACCTAACTTAATTAATAACAGAAATATAATTACTATGGCTAGGAAGTTAGGTTATCCTAATTAGAAAGGTAGGGATAACATAACTAGGGTTCTACTGTTGAAAGAAAGTTATGTTATCCTGAAAGGCAGGGAAGAATATATTAAACTGTGAAGCCAAATGGAAGACTAAAGAAAGAATACTGAAGTGGAATGGCCACTGCCTAGCCCAAACTATCATGCAAGGAACCACCAAGAAAGGAAGACAGAAGGGTAGGCAAACAGAAAGGAAAACAGAAAACTAACAAGGGTGGAGAAAAACTGGTTGCCAGATCTTCTGTGGTGCCCCTACCGGTTGAATAATTAGACTAAGAGCCATGTAGGGATAGATTGTAGATGAGATGAAGGGGAGTTTTTTGTCACATCTTAGTGCTCTGTTTTCTAGGATGCTGGAAGCGACATTGGCAGTGACCTCGGGAGCCCCGGGGGCAGCGGAGGAGGCAGTGGAGGTGAAGACGACTCAAAAGATGTTGACACAAGAAGGAAGAATGTTGTGGAGGAAGAGGAGGATGAGGTAGAGGATGAGGAAGACGATTACGAGGCATGTGCATGAGCATGGGTTACGGGACTGCTGTCTCTACTGCATGCTACCTTACTTTACTTATATGTACTCCAGATTTCTTCTCTGCATAGTCTCATAGATTTTGGGTGTCTTTTATTTTCCTTCCCAATTGTTGTTATGTTTCCCTGAACATATGTTATATTTTCTTGTGTAAAGGCATGTTCCATGTCTACTGGATGTTGTCTGCTCCAGCTTATGTCTATTGTTCAACAGTTTGTAAGATAAACTTACAATTCTATACCTTTTCTTTTGTTTTTCTCTTTTATTCTGTTCTTCTTTTGTGCTTGTCTACGGTATTTTGTGCATAAGAAAGATTTTTCTCGAATTGTCTTCATTTTTGTTAGAATGGTCCATTTGATTCGCAACATTATGTGCAGCCTTTCGTGTTGCTGACACAGTAGTGATGATTATTTTCAGGATGAGGAAGAAGATGAAGACTACGGAGTAGGACAGAAAAAGAAAAAGAAGCCCAGATATGGTGGATTCATCCTAGACGAGGCCGGTATGTATCTTTAGATATCACTAAGTAATACAGAAATACATATATGTTAATAGCTTGTTTCTATCTTTATTTTTCTTGTATCAAAACATGGAAAAATTCTTTCAAAAAGTGGTTGCAACATTTTAATTACATTATCCTACTGAGTGAGAAATACAAAATTAGATAGGAGATGAGGACAGGTTGATTAAAATGGACATTCAGAATTATTATAACAATTTTGAACGCAATCAAAGAGTAAGTTTTTCTTCTTACATGCTTATTTGTATTATCACATTATCATATCTGCCCAAGAGAGATGTGAGAAACTCCGTTCTAAATCATTTATTATAATTGTACCAGATGTTGATGATGATGATATTGAGGAGGAGGAGGATTGGGAGGAGGGTGCTCAGGACCTGATCGAGAAGAGTTCTGTCATCGGTGACTCCGACCAGGAACGGAGCGGCGCACAGCGACTGGCCAACCTGTGGAGGTAAGCTTTTTTCATAACTAATTTGGAGTAGGATTCATTCTGTATCTGTAAGATATAGACAGTATGACCGCCCTTGGGCATAACACAACAGCTTCACAGGCATGCGGTGCAGCAGCAGCTGGTTATATTGGACCCGTCATACCTAACCTTTGTACATCTATCAGCAAGTGTTCTTTAAAACTATCCAGAGACCAAGTACACCAGAGACATTGATCCTTGGATGCCTTTAAACAACACCAACAGTTCCATGTGAAAATGTTAAGGTTGACAGATTTTTTGATGTGTTACCTGTTGAAGATATTGTTTTGGACTCCATTTGTCTGTGTTACAGTGTGTATGTAAATTTTCTGCAGCAATTATTTAAGGATTAGCCAGGAGGATTTTGATGTGGATTAGTGTTGTGGGCATGAAGCCTTGAAGGACAGGGTTGATTTGGGGCCACCTGATGGCTGACCTTGGTACTGCAGCTTTTGAGTTTTTGTACCTCTTGCTCTGGGCATGCTGTGGTGTTGTTGACTTTGTCTCAAAGTGTTTGTATTTCCTCTTTGCAGAGACCGAGAAGCAGATGAGCTGGGTGAATACTACATGAGAAAGTATGCCAGCTCGAGCAGCAGAGATGAGTAAGTGTTTGTCTTCTTTACTTTCTTTCTGACACCCAATATATTATAAGGTAGTATAGATAATGTGAGATTGTGTGGTGAAATTGGTAGCACATTGGGCTTGGGTTCGAATCCAGCCATATCATTGACCTTGTGCCCTAAGGAAAGGCACTTTACAAGACTTCCTTACTTAACTCAGGTGTAAATGAGTACCTAGCTGAGGCTAGTGGCAATGACAGGCCTTTGTAGCAGTGGCTGGCCTTAGGGGCATGTTCGAGCATGACACATGCGCTATACACGAGTCGGGTAGGAGGAACCCCTTACATCCTTAGTCAGAAGTCCTCCTAGGAGATTGCAACTCCAAACAACAAACCTGCATCTGCTGGGGCCGTCTTACATGTTGCATGCAGTTCTTGTCCCTGTCCTTTACCTTAAAAAGCCACGTGCAGATCAGACAAACAGACTGCCTAACTCACCACGGACAGTGACTGTCTGCCTGCCATTGTCTCCTGAGACAGATGGATGCCAACAATAATAGAATAGAGACATTGCAGACTGTATGAAAGCATAACACTGGATGTAAGATGCACACATCAATTTGGCTCCTGCAGTGACAAAGTTAAGTCGTTGTTACTAATACTAAGGAAAGGGTTTTATTTTTGGATTAGTAACTGTAAATTGGGAAATTTTGATGAAGTATAATGTAAGGAAAAGGTTTCTCTTTTTTGTAAAGAATTTCCAGAGTTTAACTTTAAGTTTCACACATCCAAATTGTATGTATCATGCATATACCTTTGTTGTTGAATTGCTATAACTAATATAACATCATGTTTCAGAACTGGAGGAGAGTATGAATTGTCTGATGACATCACACAACAAGGCTTGCTACCTGGAGTCAAGTAAGTCCACTTTTGTCCTTTGGTCCATTGTCATTATAACGGATAATGTCTTTGAAAAAGCCAGAACTGTGGTTATTTGCACGTGAGATCCTAAATTTTCATCCCTTTTTTTTTTCTCAACAGAGATCCAAACCTGTGGACTGTCAAGTGCAGGGTAGGTTGTCTCCTTTTTTATGTTGCTAGTTTGTAAACATGGCAGACAAACGAACTAGTCAATAAAGTGTCACTCAGGGGCAGACAAAGAATGGCAGATTCGGTAAGGTTTGTGTAAAAATGGTATTTTTTTCTGGCAGAATTGTACAATCTGCATGAGAAAGTTTGCAGAAAAAAGTTGAAAATGACAAAGAAAAAGTTCCACGTCCGAAAAATAGATTCCATTAATGTTCCCTTCCTACAGCCTCAATTTTAAGATGCTAATGACACATGATATTGTTTTAATTTTCAGATAGGAGAGGAGAAACAGACAGCTATCATGATGATGAGGAAGTTCATTGCTCTGCAGTACTCAGATGAAGTAAGTTTCTGCACTCATCACATGGCATTTTTCTCCAGTCAAAGATTTAAAAATTTTATGGTATTTGTTTTTACTTGATCAATATGACAGTTTTTATCCTTCCAACAATGACATCTTTAACAGTAAGTTTAATTTGTTCCAGTGCAAGAAAGTTGTGTTCAATGAAACATGCAGTTTATAAGTCCACCAATTCTGCAATTCTTGTGAAAACCACTTGGAGGCAGAGTCATTGTCTCAGTTTTGCAAATCCTTGTGCAAAACTGACAAATTTTGTATATACTGTATGGTACATGTGCATTTTTCGCTAACTAACTTTATATCGTTAAAAAAAGTAAGTGCAGACTAAAGAACTCTCCCATGTAATTGCAGCCCCTGCAGATCAAGTCCATCGTGGCTAAGGAGGGTCTGAAGGGGTATGTGTACGTGGAGTCCTTCAAACAGACCCACGTGAAGGCGGCCATCACAGGGGTGGGGAACCTGCGCATGGGGCTGTGGCAACAACAGATGGTCCCCATCAAGGAGATGACAGGTAGTTTTTCTATCTAATCTTTATTCTACTGTACGACACTGTAACCAGTACAGATCTGGTATCAAAAGTCTACTTTAGTAGGGAAAAACTTACATGCTGACATGGCAGTTGTAGGAAAACATCATAACATTATGATATACCAGTAAATCATTTGACAAATTTTGTGGAAAATGAACTTTTGGTACGTTTTAGGATAAAATGCTTTGTGAAGCTGTCGTTTCAGAAAGTATATTCACCAATGATTTATGCTATCCGCCTACTTAAAGTTTCCCATTTTCATATTCATATCCATTCTAATAGTAGCATTTCTTTTCCAATGCCTAAAATACTTTGAAATCACTGCTTAACATTGCCTTTAACGAAAGGTACAATTTACATACTAGTATAGCCTCTGACTACAGTATTCACTGATGTGTCACAATTTTTAATTGTAGATGTCCTGAAGGTGGTAAAAGAAACAGTTGCGCTCAAGCCCAAGTCGTGGGTGCGGCTGAAGCGAGGTGTGTACAAGGATGACCTGGCGCAGGTGGACTATGTCGAGCCCAGCATGAACTCTGTTCACCTCAAACTCATCCCCCGTGTGGACTACACCAAGCTGAGGGGTGTACAGAAGGCATCACAGGTAAGGAACAAGCTTATGCAAATCTTTGAATTTTTATTGAGGGCTTTAATAGCAGGTTAATGTTATGGGCAAAAGAAAAATGCATTTGAGGGAAACTTCCTGATTAGACTATGCCCAAGATTGATCCTTGCAGTTTATTGTTAACACCAAGTAAAGAGACGCATAGAAGGCTTTACCGATAAAAATGTGCTCAGAGCCACTCAGAACAAAGTTGGGATGAAGAAGAGTTGAACAAAAAATCAGCTTTAAGTTTCTGCCTTCCCTCTTTGTTTCTGAATTTGTTTCTTCTTGTAAAGTGTAGTCTGTTGTTTTCTGCTCTCCAGGACCAGGGGGAGAAGAGGAAAAAGTTCCGCCGACCACCACAGAAACTGTTTGATGTCGACGCCATCAGGTAAGTGTCATGGTCTGAATCAGATAAAGTTAACAATGTAGGGCTCGAAATGCCACCTGCATATGCAGGTTAGTGCAGGTAAAATTGGAGCTGTGCAGGTATTTCTGGTGTCTACCTGCACCTAAGCTGCACTGTTCCATGTACTGGGTTTTATTCATAAATGTTCTATGATGTAGGTGTATGTGGATTGTTATTAGCTGCATTGACTGTTCCCCCCTATAAAGTATATAAAAACAACAATAGTTCCTAAGCAATTCAGTTTGATCTATACTTCATTCAGAGTGATGCAGGTAAAGTCTGGTTCAGGTAGTTTTTAATGTTACCTGCACCAGTGCAGGTATGCAGAATAAACTATTTCGAGCCCTGCAATGTATTACCACTGATCTATAGAATTGTGTCAACCACAAAATTAGAGCACAGTGAAACCTCATTTTCCCCCCTACAGCATAATAAAGCCATTGTGAAAGTAACTGAATTTATAGCACTATAAATGTGCATCTGTGTTAGGTGGTATCTAACAATGCCTAAGTTGTCTCTCTCCTTGAAGGCAAGACTATGAACTTAGATTTTGTCTCTTACAGAGCGATCGGAGGTGAGGTGACTTCAGACGGAGACTTCCTGATCTTCGAGGGGAACCGCTACAGCCGCAAGGGCTTCCTCTTCAAGACTTTTGTCATGTCTGCAATCGTAAGTTGTGGTGTAACAGAAAAACAAGACTTTTAATGTAATGGTTATTTGAGTGTGCAGTAAATTGCTGTCCAAGCCAAGAAGAAAGAATGGCTGTAGTTTTTTTGATAAGTTGTTGTAATTATGTAACAGTCTTGAAACATTTAGAAGGACGATAGGATACCAAAAAGTACATTCTATATGTGCTTGGTGATAACATTGGATGAATGGTATTTTCAAGTTTTCTAGATGCCATTTTAAACTTGTATTATATGATTACGTTCGATCCACTGAGCATTCATTAGGTTCTCAAGTTGTGAAAGTTAGTGAAGCACATGAAGAAATGATGGTGGTTAAGCATAAATGTATGAATTGTCCCTCGACGCTGTCACATGGTGATAACTCAGCATGGCATCCTCGCTTCCATGCCCATCTTAAGCTCATTCGTAGTCACTCGAAAGAAGAAGCTCCTCCCCTTTCGGTGACGCATGCGCTCTCGGCTTGCTTGATTTCTTCAGTTGTAATTTTTGCTTCATATCGGATAGTCCTATCTGTAATAGCTCTGTCACAATGAGTGACCGTAGTTCGCGTTCGCGTGATAAACGTAAGTCTCAGCGGTCACACAAAAGTGACAAACATAAGTCGCGTTCTCGGCAAGTTCAGCAAGAGGACAAGAAACGCGAGCGTGTTAAGAAGATAACGCCGCGTGAATTCAGGGCAAGTACTGCCCCGCCGGCGCCACCACGTGGTGCAAAATCCAACATGCCCGCACATGTTCGTGACCCAGCTGCCGTCCCCCCTGTTACAAGCCTGGCGGAGTTTAAGCGGCGTATGGCTGCTCTCCCGGCAGCACAGGGGAGTTCTACGCTCCATGGCAGCGAGTTTTCTCTTAGGGATTCCGAGCGGGAGCTTTCGTCCGGGCATGATCATGAGCATGAGGAAAATTTTCCAGAAAATATGGCGGAGTTCCGTGCTATGCTAGGGGTCAACACCCTACAAGAAGATCAAAATTCTCTCCGTGCGGCCTTCGGCCTTATGACTGAAGAATTTCGGGGAGTTAAAGAAATTCTTGGCTCCATTGCGGCTTCCGTAGGCTCAAAGAGGCCTTCGGTGCCACCCTCAGAGGCGGAGTCGGTTCGTTCGAAACGGGCTCGTACGGGCGACAGCGGCGAGGAGTCGGACTTCTCCTCGGTCAGCGTTGAGTCTTTCGTGCCGCTGCAGCGTGAGCCGCCCGACCCGGATAAAGTGTGGACGGCCCGCCCGTCGGTTGTTAGTTACACCGAGCAGTACTTCGGGTTAGAGAAGCGTGAATTTGCCGATATTAAACATTGGCAGGGTAAATTCCTTCTCCCAACAAATGCACCTAAAAATCTCACGGTGCCGAAGCTCGATAACGCTACGATGAAATTACTGCCGGCGGTTGACCCGATCAGAGGTAAGCATTGTATCAATGCGGACAAGCCGCTTTTCACTTTGCAGGAAAAGTTATTGTATGTACCAGCTCCGATTCTGAATCTATGGCAGATGCTTGGTGATTGTGATGGTAATCTTTCGTCGTCTGACTTGACTGTAATGAAAGATTGTGCAGCGACTGCTATTTGGCTGCTGGGTTCCGCTAATCGTTACCTTGCTGAAATGAGACGTCTGTCTTTAGCCGAGGTTTCTACCGTAGATACAGCCAAGGATTTGTTTGGGATGATTCCCGATGAGCCGTCACACTTGGTTCGTTCGGATTTAGCGTCCAAAGCTAAGGAGTTAGTGGCGGGCAAAAGGGCTTTAGTTGACTCTTTGAAGCCAAAATATGAGCAGAGGCCCCGATGGGGGAGGGGCCAGTCGGGCGCCTCGCGTTACGGCGGCCGGGGCCGCGGCTCCAATTCACGTAAATCCCGCCCCCCTCCCCGCCAGTCCGGCGGTAACAACAAGTTTTACTGGGGTGCGCAGTACTCCCGTTCCTCCGGTCAGGGCGGAGACGGGAGCTTCGGGAAGAAATCTAGCAAGTAGTTGTGTTTCTTTGTGTATGCAAGATTTAGGCCGGTGTCCGTCTGAATCACAACCTGTACCTCGCCCCTTAGTTCGAGCCCTTCCTCATGGGGGCCGTTTGAAGCATTTTTTGCCGGTTTGGCGTACTTTGACTAGCGATTCAGTAATTCTTGACATCATTAAGGGGTACAGGTTGCCATTTAAGCGGACGCCTCCAGTACAGACTAGTATTCCCTGGACTCGAGCTATGTCTCCAGAGGAGGATTTGGCCCTGGATTTAGAAGTTGAAACCTTGTTGCAGAAAGGTGCAGTGAAAGAGGTCCCTTTCAGTTCAGATCTTTTTATTTCTCGGTTGTTCACTGTACCCAAGAAATCAGGGGGCCTTCGGCCCGTCATCAATCTCAGACCTGTGAATAGATGTTTGTTTGTACCCAAGTTCAAGATGGAGCATTTATCCTTAGTTCAAGATTTGGTGCGTCCAGGAGATTTTTTCTGTAAGATTGATCTTACTGATGCTTATTTTTCTGTTGCGATTCATTCTACCCATCAGAGGTTCTTGTCGTTTGCGTGGAAGAATCGTTTTTATTCCTTCGTTTGTATGGCGTTTGGAATTTCCACGGCTCCGAGAATTTTCTCGAAGATTTTGAAGGTCATTACTTCGCATTTGAGACGACGAGGTATTCGGTTAATTTGTTACCTTGATGACATGCTGATTATAGCCAGTGATTATGAACGCTGTAGGCAAGACGCCAAAACAGCAACAGAATTCATTGCCCACGTGGGTTTCGTGACCAATCTGGGTAAGTCTATCTTAGAGCCAACCCAGCGTATTGTTTTCCTTGGTTCAGGTTTAGATTCTGTTACCATGTCTCTCTTTCTACCGAATGATAAGGTAATCGAGCTGAGTCGATTAGCCAATGCTGTGCTCGAGAAAGGTCGACTCACTGCACGGGAGTTAGCTCATGTTATCGGAAAGTTTCAAGCAGCCGCCGTCTCGGTGCTTCTGGCGCCACTACATTTCCGACAACTCCAACTCCTCCTTATCTCAACACTTCGGCGGACAGGGAGAGATTGGGACGCGTTAGTTCATCTGCCACAAGACGCGCAGCAAGATTTAGTCTGGTGGAGAGACAGTCTGCCGCAAAACTACGACCGTCCGATTCACTGTCCCGTAGGGGACATCGTGATCGAAAGCGATGCCTCGCAACTTGGCTGGGGAGCCTTCTCCGACGGTATAAGCACAGGTGGTCGTTGGTCGGTCAGGGAAAGGGCTCGTCACATCAATCAGTTAGAAATGATGGCAGCAACTTTCGCGGTTCAGTCTTTCTGCAAGGACAAAGTCAATTCTGCGGTTCGCATCAAGTCCGACAATTCGACGGTAGTCGCGTATATCAATCGTCGGGGCGGCACGAAGTCGTCAGTCCTAGCAGACCTTGCTCTCAACCTTTGGAGTTTCTGCGTGGAGAGAGGCCTCCTGTTGTCGGCCGTCCATGTGGCTGGCCTGGACAACGTGAGAGCAGATTTCAAGTCGAGGAACTTCAACCGTCTCACCGAATGGTCTGTGTCACCAAGTGTGTACGAGATCATTCTGCAGATATGTCCCGCCCTCCGGAATCCGAGGGCAGTGGACCTTTTCGCATCCCGTCTCAACAGGAAGCTCCGCCTGTATGTGTCCTGGGAGCCGGACCCAGAGGCGGTGGGAACGGATGCGTTCACCCTGGATTGGAACCAGTGGGAGGCTCTGTATGCATTCCCCCCGTTCATCCTTGTCGGCAGGGTGTTGACGAAAATTCGCCAAGACAAAGTGCAGAGAGTACATCTCCTGGCACCTATATGGGAGACAGCGGCCTGGTATCCCATGCTCCTCCACATGTTAGTCCAAGAGCCAGTCAGGCTGCCAACGAGTCGGTTTCTACTCACGCAACCGGTGGACGGGACACCTCACCCGCTAGGAGAGTCGCTACGTCTAGCCGTGTGGACTGTCTCAGGACTCGATACCGAGAGTCTGAAATTTCGGATGGAGTTACCAGAGTGCTCCTGGCATCCTGGAGACCGAGAACCAGTGGGTTATACTCGTCCTCCTGGCGGAGATGGTCTCGCTGGTGTGGTGGAAAAAGTCTTGATCCCATTTCGGCGCCACTGAACAAGGTACTCGACTTTCTGTATCGCCTTTTTGATAAGGGTCTACAGTACCGCACGATCAATGTTTATCGTTCTGCCATCTCTTCGACACACTTGAATGTAGAAGGTAGGCCTATAGGTGCTCACCCTTTAGTTTCTCGTTTCATGAAGGGTGTGTTCGAGTTGCGTCCACCCGTACCAAAACATGTGTTTATTTGGGATGTTTCAGTTGTCCTGAAATTCCTACGTAAGTGGGCACCGGCAAAATGTTTGAGTTTAAAGCAGTTGACTCTCAAGGTGGCCATGTTAGTAGCCTTGGTGTCTGCAGGAAGAAGCCAATCCTTAGCTTTGTTAGACACTAGTCATATGAGTTCCTCTAAGGACGGTTTGTCATTTGAAGTGTACAAACTGACAAAGACTTCTAGACCAGACAAACCCTCTCATTCTATGTTTGTGGCTAAGTTTGAGCAGAAGGAAGTGTGTCCTGTGGTTTATTTGAAAGCGTACTTAGCTAGGACAGCATCGTTCCGTTCGGCTTCTGATTCGCGTGTGTTCCGCGCATTGGTCAAACCGCACAAGGCAGTGTGCTCAGCTACGATTGCTCGTTGGCTCAAATCTGTCCTTTCAGAAGCTAGTTCAGTCACCAAAGGCTTCACCGGCCACTCTGTCAGAAGTGCTGCTACCTCTGCTGCCCGTCAATCCGGGGTATCAGTGAAGGATATAATACTAGCAGCGAACAGGTCTAGTAGTTCGACCTTTGAAAAGTTTTACAACAAACCTTCAAATTTGTCTCATTTTGGTCATTCTGTTCTGGCCTCCGCTTCAAAGTCATGCTGAGTTATCACCATGTGACAGCGTCGAGGGACAATTGAAGTTTGGTACAAACCTTGGTGCCGGACAAATGTAATTGTCCCTCGACGTGGAACATGGTGATAACCCGGCCCAAAAGTACTGCTGCGGTACTGCAACTGGCTGTTCCCACCCCGGGATGGTCGGCCAGAACAGGTTGTGAAGAACTGAAGAAATCAAGCAAGCCGAGAGCGCATGCGTCACCGAAAGGGGAGGAGCTTCTTCTTTCGAGTGACTACGAATGAGCTTAAGATGGGCATGGAAGCGAGGATGCCATGCTGAGTTATCACCATGTTCCACGTCGAGGGACAATTACATTTGTCCGGCACCAAGGTTTGTACCAAACTTCAATTATTTTTTTAGATCACAGAAGGAGTGAAGCCCACCCTGTCAGAGTTGGAGAAGTTTGAAGACCAGCCAGAGGGCATGGACATAGAGTGTATCCTTTTTAAATCAGTCTGTCTTAGCTATGAGTAGAGTCTACAGAGCAATATTGAAAAAGTACCAGTAGTAGAAGTAATATTTATTAGAAAATCATCTAGTTCTTTATATCAAGTTCTTTATATTTCATACTATAGCATCTATTTTTCACAGAAAAACCTGTTTCTTCGTAAGTGGTGAAGGGTCATTGTATTAGCAAAGATAACATAACCTATCTCATGATCCTGCTCTTGATTTCTGTGTTTGGTGGGTAGATACAAAGCTCCATAATTTGTTAATATCTCTAAATTTTCTGTGATATGTGTTTATTTAGTTGTGTTAGTCCCTTGACCATGGCATCTAGTGGTACCTGAGTCCAGAGGTAAGGTTGACAAGCAGCACAGCCTGGCACCTGGTGACATCGTGGAGGTGGCAGAGGGAGAACTCATCCACCTGCAGGGCAAGGTCATGACTGTGGACGGGAACAAGGTCACCATCATGCCCAAACACGAGGACCTCAAGGTACGCAACAGGCTTCCACTCTTGTCTTGCTGATGGTAGTCTCCAAGCAGTCCCAACGGTGCCTTAGAAATAGTATCAAAGCTGGCCAGGGACTTAGTATAGCGGCACTTAGCCGGCTATCTCCCTTTGGCCGGCTATACTCTTTGCCAGCTTTGATATATTATCTCTAAGGCACCGATGGGTCTGCTTGGAGACTAGCTAATGGTAGAAAGTAGTCACCGACTAAAACACGAGGACCTCAAGGTACCTAGGTCCCATTCACAAGTTTTGACAAACAATGCCGACAGGGAAAATGATGCTGCTTCGCCCAGCAAAGCTACAAATGTGCATGAATATTATCTTAAGAATCTAGAAAAATAGAGAAGAAAAACATAAATGTAGGAAGCATATTAATTTTACTTCAATTGGTTTAACATTTCATGTACATGTATCTTGTACTTGCAAACGCACGTATCCAAACACCATACCGGTAACATTGGACAGATGTACGTCAAATACTATAACTTGATGCCACGAAAGTAAACCTGTAGCAGCATATATCTTAACCTCTGTGATTGTATTTCCACAGGAACCTCTGGAGTTCCCCTCTCATGAGTTGAGGAAACACTTCAACATGGGCGACCACGTGAAGGTGATCGCAGGCCGGTACGAGGGGGACACGGGGCTGATTGTCCGTGTGGAAGACCACTATGTCGTGCTGTTCTCTGATCTGACTATGCATGAGGTAAGTAGCCTGCCTCAAGATTACATGTTTTGATAAGTGTGTTTCAGTAATAAGATGTTTAGATTCTAAAATGTGGCATACGTTAGGGAAGGTTATACATCCAGGTAAGCAATACTCAAATACAATTCAATCTCTACAACTGGATAAAAAAACGGATATTTACTTCCGGACGTTTCGAAGAAGAGTGATGGATGTCACTTGAAATGTCCGGAAGTAAATATCCGTTTTTTCATCCAGTGGTAGAGATTGAATTGTATTTGAATAAAATGTGGCATAGTTCATTCGGAGATGTTTAACATGCATGTTACATATATGTACAAACAAGATGATGACAACCTTTTTTTTTTTGGTTTTATGGGATGGTTCATTTTGGGAAAAAATGGAAAATAATATAAATTATCGTTTGAAATGGATTGCATGCTGTATGTCTAGAGGAATGTAAATTACATTTTGCGACAGAAATAAGTATGATTTGATTCTTTAGAATTACTTGACATTTTTCCTTGGGCCTGAGAACAAGTTGGACTTGCTTTCTTGGTCTTGAAACTTTCCTGGATATTTCCTGACTGTTTGGTGTGTGTTCCAGTTGAAAGTGCGGCCCCAGGACCTGCAGTTGTGTACAGAGATGAGCTCAGGAGTGGACTCCATGGGACAGTTCCAGTTTGGAGATCTGGTCATGCTTGAGTCAGTGCCTTTGCCAATAATGTTTTTAGTAGCATTACTATGTATGTTTTCGGATGGATAGCGTTGCTCTAGAAAGCCCGGATGAATTGTTTTGATATTTGATATGTGGGTAGGTCTTGTAGAGACCTTGAAGTGATTGGATTTTGGACCACCAAGCGGATTGTTACAGTACTGCAGTGAAATTTCCAATTTTGAGATCTCAAGCCCTGGACTTGTTCTGGTTGTAATTTTTGAGTGTAGATGTCTCTTTGGGCAGAGAGCAGGTGGTTTAGGGTTTGGGCCCCCTGGTTATATTTCATTCCTCTATAGAAGAATTCAAAATAGAATAAAAACTTGTTGATAAACCAATAGGCTTCTTCAGTAAAAGTTTTTGATTGGGAGAATATTTTAGTTGTGTTAAGAGAATTTATTGCACTTTTAAGATTGAAGTTGATGTATTTTTCTTCTTCAGTCCACAGACAGTAGGCATCATTGTAAGACTAGAGAGGGAGTCGTTCTCAGTTCTCAATATGCATGGCAAGGTAAGGACAGTGTCTTCGAATTCAGTGGTCATAGTATACAGTAATGATACAGTACCGAAGGGTACAGTAGCTTTCAGTTAATATTTCTGTAACCCTAATATGTCTGACACTTGTAGGTGTAGTGTTTTTTTTTTCTTTTGCATCAAACTTGACTGAAATGAGATCTGGAAATAGCTTTCTCAATGCAAACTATGCATGCTAGCTATACAACAGTTTGGTACTTGGTTAGGACCAACCCACGTGTGAGTTTTCTTGTTTTCCTTGCCAGGTTGTTAACGTTAAACAGAACGCAGTCACACAGAAGAAAAACACGAGGAACGCTGTTGCCCTTGATGCTGAACAGAACAACATCCAAGTCAGAGACATTGTCAAGGTCATAGATGGACAACACTCGGTGGGTACAGCAAGTCACAAGTTTTTCTTTATTAAAGTTCTTATTGACATAGCAAGCCAAGGTTTTATTAGCAATAGTCATGCATTAGTATTATCTAGTGATTGGAAGCTACGTTGTTTTGAATGTAACACAAATTTAAGTCTTAGAATTAGAATATTGTAAGCCTTCTTAGGCATTCTGATGCTAAGAAATAACTCCTCTTTTGGAAGTTTTTATTGTCAGAATATTGGCCATGGCAATTGTTGGTTCTGTAGCTTCTAACACAGTTCACAGTCAAACCATTTGATGTGTTGATAGTGTATTTATTTACCTTCCTGTCATCTGATGGACAAACATTATTTACCTACTTGTAGGGCCGACAAGGTGAGGTGAAACACCTGTACCGCAGCTATGCCTTCCTGTACTCCAAGATGATGACAGACAATGGTGGCATGTTTGTGGTGCGCTCCAGACACGTGGTGCTCGCTGGAGGTTCACGGGTCAGTTACACACTGTAGATCATAAAATCTTTGTGCAATTTTTTTATGCTAGCTGTTTTTGCTGTTCTTTTTCTAGGTGAAAACTCAATCTAATGAATAAGTGTAAAAACATGTAAGGATAATCTGTTAAATGCATTGTATCTCAGGGCTCGAAATACTGGATGCATGTGCACCCAGGTGCACCCAAAATTGGCTGTGCACCCAATTATTTTCTGTGGGTGCACAGGGTGCACCCAAATATTTTCTTAGGTTTATGTATGTAAAGCTATCAAAGTACAAGTATACAACATATTCTTGACATCTAAGTTAGAAAGATAATAAAAATGTCTGTCATGGTACTTGTTTAAGAATTTGATAGCTTGTAACTAAGTATTATCAGTATAGGTTATTACTTAAATTTAAGTGGTGCACCCAAATTTTTTTTGGTGCACCCAATTTTTTAAGCTAGGTGCACCCGTGCACCTAATCCCAAAAATGAATTTCGAGCCCTGGATCTGCTTCTGAACAAAACAATATGAAATAATTTGTAAATTTATGGTGATAATTTGTACCTATCCAGCCCAGTAACACAACCACAGTGATGGGAGGGTTTGCCCCAATGTCCCCTCGACTGTCCAGTCCACAACACCCCAGCAGTGGTGGGGGTAAGTCACTTCCAGCAACCCTGTTCCTACTGACTTCACCTGTATGCAATAGAATTTAGTTACCAGCCAATCACATCACTGCTTACAGTCAAGAGGCATCTTGATTGGCTAGTAGCTTTCCCTCCAAAACTCTCTTCCTGCTGAATTCAAGTAGAAACATGTAGATAGGTTAGATGTTGCATTTTCTTATCCTTTTGTATGTAAAATTTCAGAAGACATATACATAACTTGGAGAGATTAAAGTTTGATGCTGTGAATGTTATCTTTTGTCTTTTTGTTTATGACCAGGGTATGACATTTGTATCTTTTTTACAGGAGACAGAGGAGGGGGTGGGGGTGGGCAGGGCAGGGGGAGGGGGAGGGCCAGGAGAGACATGGAGCTCATCGGGCAGACTGTCAGGATCTGTCAGGGGCCTTACAAAGGTAAGCTCATCTGATCATCAGACAAAATGTCTGGCTCTGTCAAGGGCCTTGCAAGATTGAAGAACCATTACCCTCTTGGAAAAAAGGAAAGCCCTTGTTTTGATAGATGATATTTCCAACTTTTTACCCAACACAATGTAATGTAAACATTTCTGTGCAAATATTTTTGTGTAGCCTTGAGACAAAATGAATTAAAGGTTTTGGGAAGACAACAGTCTGGAGTCATGAAATTTATTCCATAAATTGCAAAAAGATAATGTATGGTTGTCACAGTACATGTGTTATGGCACAGGAACAATTGAAGTATTAATACCCTAAAGAGGGAAAATTCCATGTTGAATGATTGACCTGAAGTCTTATGATTGTGTTGTGTATTTCCAGGCTATATCGGTATGGTGAAGGATGCTACAGAGTCCACAGCCAGGGTGGAACTGCACTCCAGCTGTAAAACTATCTCTGTAGACAGGTCCAGACTCAACCCTGTAGGGTACGTAACATGTTACTGCACATTCAGTCTGTATTCTCACATAGCTGTAAAACTATCTCTATATTCTCACATGGGTATCTCTGTAGACAAATAGGTTATAATCCTGTAGGGCATGTTCTTTTTATCATTGCTAAATGGTAGTGCAACAGAAGGATATGCTTTGAGTTATGGTCTGTTAGAATTTTATATCCTTATATCCAGACTGCCAACTGCCAGGAGAAAGCAAATAGCTGGTTGATTTTATGCATATACTTCTGTGCTTTGCATCTAGTTCTTTCTTGCTACATTATACATATATGAAAGTTGTTTTTGTTTATGTTGTTCTCCAGGGGTCCAACCAGAGGTGGTGCCAGTACATCGTACGGTAGAACTCCGATGTACGGATCACAGACCCCGATGTATGGCGCCGGGTCCCGTACACCCATGTATGGTTCACAGACACCTCAGTACGAAGGTAAGACTGAAGCAAACGAAATTAGAATGTACTCTACTAGAATGTCTTCATGATTTCTGAAAATTTTGTGAAAACAGTTGACTTAAGACCTTTTGATGTTCTTGTGTTGAAGACTTCTGTCCCACATTCCAACCTGTTTTGATCCCCAGATTCAAAATGGTGTAACATTCATGAAAATAGCCTTTTCTACAATATCAGGGCTCGAAATACTTTTTTCTGCATACCTGCACTGGTGCAGGTAACATTGAAAATTACCTGCACCAGACAAATTTTACCTGCACCAATCTAAATTTATGAAGTATGGATCATACTAAAATTGTTTAGGAACCATTGCTAGTTTTTTGTTTCTTTTATACTTAACTAAGAGGTGGTAACAGTCAATGCAGCTAATAACAATCCATATACACTTACACTTACATCATAGGACATTTATGTATGAAACCCGGTACATGGACCAGTGCAGGTTAGGTGCAGGTAGACATCAGAAATACCTGCACTAACCTGCATATACAGGTGGTATGTCGAGCCCTGAATATAGTACAAGTAGAATAACAGGCAATGGAACCACAACCTCCACTCTCTACCCCCCCACAGGAGGCCGAACCCCCCACTATGGGTCTCAGACCCCCCTGCATGATGATGGTAGCCGCACCCCAGGCAGAACAGGAGCGTGGGACCCCACCAATCCAAACACACCCTCTAGGTGAGTCATAGCAGGCCATAGCTCTATTATGTAGAGCATGATTTTTTGTGTGTGTGTATTTGGGTACAATATGTCTGCATTTATATAGCCACTGTAAACATCTTTCAGAATAACACTTAAGCTTTGCGGTGACGCATTGCAGCAGGAGCCAGTTATACATGTATTACCTGTCACACCTACACTTTTTGTATGTACGTGTAGTAGTAGTGTTGTAACCATTGTTTAAAGCTATCTAATGAGGATACTTCTACATTACTTGATGGAAGAGAGATCCACTCTACAATAATTTCAGATTTTTGAACACCTCAATTCTGGGTTGATAACTATGGTACTTGAAAGTTGAAGGCAGAGCTGGTATTAGCCATTTTCAGTCTACTATTTATGGGTACAAACCAAAATTGAAAGAAAGAAGTAAGAAGCTGCAATGGCATCATAGTTTTTATTTTCATGTGAAAACCTATGTGCTTTACAGCATTAAGAAATGAGTTGCAACGTTGTGTAATAGCAAAAATTCATCCCTGGTTCCATACGTCCAGGCCTGATGATTTTGATTACCGTTTTGACGACGCCACTCCGTCACCGCAAGGCTACGGAGCCGCCACGCCAAACCCGGCCACCCCGGGGTACGTGTCGGCAGACTCTCCCGCCGACCACTCCGGACCCTTCACGCCACAGACGCCCGGAACAGCGGGCATGTATGGGAGCGAGACGACGTATTCACCATACCAACCCACACCATCTCCACAGGGATCTTACCAAGGTGTGGTGACTTCCTTATCTGTGCTTGAGATGACATCTAGTAGACCTTATTGCATTTACTATGAAGGAAATGTAGGCTTCTCACAAAACGTGAATAAAAGATGCAAGCTACAGATGCAGCACCATATATCCCTTGTATATTTGTGCATTAGCCAACTGGTATGATTAAGTGCAGAAATATTCCTGTTGAGTGAATTGTGATGTAAGGTGAAATTGCATTTTTTGCCTATTCCTTTCTTACAGGATTGTTCCATGCATTTGTAAACTCTATTCCCATATAAGAATATTGATACATGTTTATCAGGAAGCACCCTTAGTAGTGAGAAGGTTAACCTGTGTGTTCTGTCCCCAGCCACCCCCAGCCCTGCAGGTTACCAGCCTGCCCCCTCCCCCGCCGGCTACCAAGCCACACCCTCCCCCGCTGGCTACCAGGCAACGCCCTCCCCAGCAGGGTACCAGGCCACCCCCTCGCCCCTGGGGTTCAGCCCCATGACCCCAGGGGCCCCCTCTCCAGGGGGTTTCAACCCCCAGACCCCGGGGGCTAGCCTGGACCAGGGAGGTACTGATTGGCAGACAGTGGACATTACCGTGCGAATCCGCGAGACCCATGAAGACCCCGACCTTATCCACCAGAGAGGAGTTATCCGTAGCCAATCGGTGAGAACTGTAGTCATCATTGACATTTTCCTTCATAGTCTTCTCTCTAGTAGTCCATTGCTGATGATGGCATCCTCTGTGAGCTCGGGAGTAGTGAGAGCATAATGATTTCACAGTCAAAAGCTAGAAGCACAGTTTTAATATCTATCTACTTTTGTAGAAAAAAGTATCCTTTGAATAATCATTTTATTGAATTTCCTAGTGAGAATTCCCATTTTGATGGGGCTTCTATCACTGTGTTGTGCTAAAACCAGAACAAGATTATAGCTGAGCACTATTTAAATGTAGCTAATATTGTATGTCGTATATAAAAAGATACTCACTATTGTCTGCCCCCTCCTCCAGGGTGGTATGTGCTCCGTGTACCTGTCTGAAGCAGACAAGATGGTGAATGTGATGGGAGAACACCTGGAACCAGAGGCACCTGCCAAGAACGACAAGGTAACACTCTCTCTTGTCATCAAGGCAAGGAAAGACTTGTCTACGTCAAAGTTGATTTTTGCGCCTCCCAGTGTCTTCCCTTGGTACTGCAGCAAACTTTTTATATCTTCTGTTCTGGACATGCTGTAGTGTTGTTGATTCTCAAATTTATGTGTTTTATTTACTGTAAATGCATTTAAGTTTGCGGGGATTTAATTTCGCGGTAGCGGGAAAAATGACTTTTCGCGGTGGTTTTAATTTCACGGTAACACCATAGACTGCATTCTAATACCATACTAGAAAAATGTTTGCGGTGGTTTTAAGTTCGCGGTGAAGTGGTTACCGCGAAAGCTGCGAACATTAATCCACCGCGAACATTTCTGCATTTACAGTAATCTATGTCATTTGAAAGAGCTGCTATCATTGCTGCTTTTGTATCTTTGATATTATAACTTTTCATATCTATTGAGATATTTGACTCTGAACTTGATGTGCACTGTCCAGGTGAAGGTGATCTTGGGAGAGGACCGAGAAGCGACGGGAACTCTCATCAATATCGACGGGCAGGACGGGATCGTGCGCATGGACCTGGACGCGCAGCTCAAGATTCTACAGCTGAGATTTCTGGGAAAACTCGGACAGAAGGACTAGTATTCGTGTTGTGAGCTGGACAGTGGGATCTTCGAAAGCAAAGACTTTTTTCGGGCGTGCAGCATAGTTTCTTAAGACGTGTAGAAAGAGAGAGATGTCAGAAGGCTTACTAACGAAGAAAGACCTACAGGATAACTTGAATACTATGATATAGTTCCGAGGCTTGATCTACATGTAGTTAAGACTGTAAAAAAAAGAAGACCAAACTAGAACATAGTAGAAATGTCATGTAGATCTAGCCTAGATACCTGGGATATGTCAGGACAAGATGTCAGAGATACCAAGACAAGGTGAAGAAAAAGAGCCTGTATCAATGCATGGATTCAAGATTGTTCTAAACAAAACTTCTTGTTTGGGTGCCAGTCTTTTTAGCTTTGTTCAGCTCTCTCTGTCGCTTCTGTAGTAGGTGACGAGAAAGAACTCTGCGAAGCAACCAAGAGAAAGGTACTGGCACCCAGGTTAGCAGATATCTCCTTAGAGAACATAAGGATATCTGAATGTTACTGTCAAAGGTGAAAAGGTTTCCATTACCAAATATAATAAGAGAATATACTGTACAACACAGGAAAGAGAGATGTGCCAGTTGTGTTGACATGGCAGACACTTTCTTCTGTTACATATTTAACTCCACTAGTGAGTGTCTACTATTCTCCAAGTAGATATATGACTTTGGCTTGTTTTATCTTTTTCCTGCCACTCCTGGTACACTTTTTATTTGCTACACTTTTATTTCAAGAATGCCACCACTTGAAAAAGATACAAAAATATGCAAGAGCTGTATATCTGCTTGGAGAGTATACATTTAGATGGACATCCACTCTGTAGTGTAGATTTTCACATTCCTACATAGATAGGAAGATATACCAGGAAGGCATTTAGGGGGGCATAGAAGGAAAATAGGTGCCAGAAAATTGTAAATTGATACTTTATAGTTGAAATAATATAGAAAAGGACTCAAGCAGATAAAAGCCTGAATAAATCTCGCTTATAGCAGCCCGTCCAACATCAGTTACAGCCCCAGACAGCGGAGTTTGTGTTACACAGACTACATTTGGTCTGTTGCCTTCTAAAAAATTCTCCAACATCCTTCCTGGTACATCTACACAGTACTTCCATTCTGTCATCTTTTGATGGTTGCTGAAATATAAGACTCACCCACATCATGTACTGATATGATCTAATACTATGGTGTCATCGATGTAATAAATATCTACTGTCCACAGTCTGCATTCATTTAAAAAAGCAAGGAAGTTGGCCAATGTAGTACAAACCAGTCATAGCCAGAGGAAACTTTTCAGCTTGAACATCTTACCACACCCATAAATTATCCTCCTTCATCTGTAAAATGCTAGTATTATATTGCAGTATAAACTTCTAAAGGACAGAAAAGGAAGTTTTTTGACAAGTGATAAATCAAGGTGACAGGTCGAGAGATTGTAGGAGAAGTAGACGTTACCTTGTGCCATGTAATATGATATGTCCGCCATTGACCCTTGTTATGGTATACTTTGTGTACTTGATATGGTATACAGGTAGGAGATTTCTGGTAAATAAGTACCAAAACTGGCTTGTTGTGTGCTTCTATTGAGGTGTACAGCTTTATGTGTGAATGTTGACTGGTTGCAAATGGGGCACTTTATGTATCAAGTGAGTGTCTCTGCTGACAGTACTTCTTATAAGATATTCATGAAATAATTGTTTTATTGGGGGTGAGGTTATATTAGAAAACGGAGCCTGAGAAAACGATGTAACCTGCTGTAAAAAAAACACGATGGTGTACTCAGCCCGGATGAGTTCTTACGATATGTCAGATATAAAACGGCAAAGTAAAGCCGCGATGCGTCAAATCAGCCTGAAAAATGGTTCCCCGTTCTTGGAAGCGATTGATAAATCACGAGGAACTATCTTTGAAAGCTAGACCGCAGTTAGAAGTCATGTATTTACGCCTCAAAGTTGACCAATTTACAGGGTTTTAGCGGTGAGTTTCGCCATTGTATTCGAGACAAGTTACGCACTGCATGGGGTTTTCCGATATACCAAGTTATAGGACAAGGATCAACTGCTTCCGGGTAAAGCGTACTTATAGTATAGTGTTTGTTGTTGGACCACCTCAGTCGGCGATATGTCAGAAACCTTTATACGTTTAAATGATTACTGTGCTCTTGATGTTGTTTTTACATATTATACTACAATGTAGAGGCTTTCCGTTACAAGGGAGGTTTATACGGATAGAACAGCAGTGCCATACTACAGGTGTGTCAAAATAATTGACACAGTTGTGCCAATGTCAAAGCTTTTCGGCCTTATCAAGGCAGGTATATACGGATGGAACAGAGACTTTCTACAATAGAGATTGACACAGTTCTTGTCCTGTCGAGATTCTACGCTTTTAAGGGAGGTTTATATGGATAGAACAGTGCCATACTACAGGTGTATCAAAAAAATTGACACAGTTGCACAAATGCCGAAGATTTGCGTTCTTAAGGGATGTTTATACGGATGGAACAGAGACTTTCCACATGTGTATCATATAGATTGACACTGTTCTTGTCTAGATTTTAGGGTAGTGCTTAGAGGCAACATTGCAAAGAGTGTATTCTAGGCGGTCAAACTTGGTATCATTACAAAGGTATGTTGGTACAGATTTGTAATCTGCCAACCGTTTTGAAATCGGGTGCTTACTTGTCGAGATATGACTTAAGCACTACCCGCTAGGGTTAGGGTTAGGGTTAGGGTTAGGGTAGTGCTTGGAGGCAACATTGCAAAGAGTTTATTCTATGCGGTCAAACTTGGTATCATTACAAAGGTATGTTGGTACAGATTTGTAATCTGCAAACCGTTTTGAAATCGGGTGCTTACTTGCCGAGATATGACTTAAGCACTAACCGCTAGGGTTAGGGTTATTGTTAGGGTAGTGCTTAAAGGCAACATTGCAAAGAGTGTATTCTAGGCAGTCAAACTTGGTATCATTACAAAGGTATGTTGGTACAGATTTGTAATCTGCCAACCGTTTTGAAATCGGGTGCTTACTTGTCGAGATATGACTTAAGCACTACCCGCTAGGGTTAGGGTTAGGGTAGTGCTTAGAGGCAACATTGCTAAGAGTGTATTCTAGACGGTCAAACTTTGTATCATTACAAAGGTATGTTGGTACAGATTTGTAATCTGCCAACCGTTTTGAAATCGGGTGCTTACTTGTCGAGATATGACTTAAGCACTACCGCTAGGGTTAGGGTTAGGTGAGGGTTAGGGTAGTGCTTAGAGGCAACATTGCAAAGAGTTTATTCCAGGCGGTCAAACTTGGTATCATTACAAAGGTATGTTGGTACAGATTTCTAATCTGCCAACCGTTTTGAAATCGGGTGCTTACTTCCCGAGATATGACTTAAGAACTAACCGCTAGGGTTAGGGTTAGGGTTAGGGTAGTGCTTAGAGGCAACATTGCTAAGAGTGTATTCTAGGCGGTCAAACTTTGTATCATTACAAAGGTATGTTGGTACAGATTTGTAATCTGCCAACCGTTTTGAAATCGGGTGCTTACTTGCCGAGATATGACTTAAGCACTAACCGCTAGGGTTAGGGTTAGGGTAGTGCTTAGAGGCAACATTGCTAAGAGTGTATTCTAGGCGGTCAAACTTGGTATCATTACAAAGGTATGTTGGTACATATTTGTAATCTGCCAACCGTTTTGAAATCGGGTGCTTACTTGTCGAGATATGACTTAAGCACTAACCGCTAGGGTTAGGGTTAGGGTTAGGGTAGTGCTTAGAGGCAACATTGCTAAGAGTGTATTCTAGGCGGTCAAACTTGGTATCATTACAAAGGTATGTTGGTACAGATTTGTAATCTGCCAACCGTTTTGAAATCGGGTGCTTACTTGTCGAGATATGACTTAAGCACTACCCGCTAGGGTTAGGGTTAGGGTTAGGGTAGTGCTTAGAGGCAACATTGCTAAGAGTGTATTCCAGGCGGTCAAACTTTGTATCATTACAAAGGTATGTTGGTACAGATTTATAATCTGCAAACCGTTTTGAAATCGGGTGCTTACTTGTCGAGATATGACTTAAGCACTAACCGCTAGGGTTAGGGTTAGGGTTAGGGTAGTGCTTAGAGGCAACATTGCAAAGAGTTTATTCCAGGCGGCCAACTTGGTATCATTACAAAGGTATGTTGGTACAGATTTGTAATCTGCCAACCGTTTTGAAATCGGGTGCTTACTTGCCGAGATATGACTTAAGCACTAACCGCTAGGGTTAGGGTTAGGGTTAGGGTAGTGCTTAGAGGCAACATTGCAAAGAGTTTATTCCAGGCGGCCAACTTGGTATCATTACAAAGGTATGTTGGTACAGATTTGTAATCTGCCAACCGTTTTGAAATCGGGTGCTTACTTGCCGAGATATGACTTAAGCACTAACCGCTAGGGTTAGGGTTAGGGTAGTGCTTAGAGGCAACATTGCTAAGAGTGTATTCTAGGCGGTCAAACTTGGTATCATTACAAAGGTATGTTGGTACAGATTTGTAATCTGCCAACCGTTTTGAAATCGGGTGCTTACTTGTCGAGATATGACTTAAGCACTACCCGCTAGGGTTAGGGTTAGGGTTAGGGTAGTGCTTAGAGGCAACATAGCTAAGAGTGTATTCTAGGCGGTCAAACTTGGTATCATTACAACGGTATGTTGGTACAGATTTGTAATCTGCCAACCGTTTTGAAATCGGGTGCTTACTTGTCGAGATATGACTTAAGCACTACCCGCTAGGGTTAGGGTTAGGGTTAGGGTAGTGCTTAGAGGCAACATTGCTAAGAGTGTATTCTAGGCGGTCAAACTTGGTATCATTACAAAAGTATGTTGGTACAGATTTGTAATCTGCAAACTGTTTTGAAATCGGGTGCTTACTTGTCGAGATATGACTTAAGCACTAACCGCTAGGGTTAGGGTTAGGGTCAGGGTAGTGCTTAGAGGCAACATTGCAAAGAGTTTATTCCAGGCGGCCAACTTGGTATCATTACAAAGGTATGTTGGTACTGATTTGTAATCTGCCAACCGTTTTGAAATCGGGTGCTTACTTGCCGAGATATGACTTAAGCACTAACCGCTAGGGTTAGGGTTAGGGTTAGGGTAGTGCTTAGAGGCAACATTGCAAAGAGTTTATTCCAGGCGGTCAAACTTGGTATCTTTACAAAGGTATGTTGGTACAGATTTGTAATCTGCCAACCGTTTTGAAATCGGGTGCTTACTTGTCGAGATATGACTTAAGCACTACCCGCTAGGGTTAGGGTTAGGGTTAGGGTAGTGCTTAGAGGCAACATTGCAAAGAGTGTATTCCAGGCGGTCAAACTTGGTATCATTACAAAGGTATGTTGGTATAGATTTATAATCTGCAAACCGTTTTGAAATCGGGTGCTTACTTGCCGAGATATGACTTAAGCACTAACCGCTAGGGTTAGGGTTAGGGTTAGGGTAGTGCTTAGAGGAAACATTGCTAAGAGTGAATTCTAGGCGGTCAAACTTGGTATCATTACAAAGGTATGTTGGTACAGATTTGTAATCTGCCAACCGTTTTGAAATCGGGTGCTTACTTGTCGAGATATGACTTAAGCACTACCCGCTAGGGTTAGGGTTAGGGTGAGGGTTAGGGTAGTGCTTAGAGGCAACATTGCAAAGAGTTTATTCCAGGCGGTCAAACTTGGTATCATTACAAAGGTATGTTGGTACAGATTTCTAATCTGCCAACCGTTTTGAAATCGGGTGCTTACTTCCCGAGATATGACGTAAGCACTAACCGCTATGGTTAGGGTTAGTGTAGTGCTTAGAGGCAACATTGCAAAGAGTGTATTCTAGGCGGTCAAACTTGGTATCATTACAAAGGTATGTTGGTACAGATTTGTAATCTGCAAACCGTTTTGAAATCGGGTGCTTACTTGTCGAGATATGACTTAAGCACTACCGCTAGGGTTAGGGTTAGGGTTAGGGTAGTGCTTAGAGGCAACATTGCTAAGAGTGTATTCTAGGCGGTCAAACTTGGTATCATTACAAAGGTATGTTGGTACAGATTTGTAATCTGCCAACCGTTTTGAAATCGGGTGCTTACTTGTCGAGATATGACTTAAGCACTACCCGCTAGGGTTAGGGTTAGGGTTAGGGTAGTGCTTAGAGGCAACATTGCTAAGAGTGTATTCTAGGCGGTCAAACTTGGTATCATTACAAAGGTATGTTGGTACAGATTTGTAATCTGCAAACCGTTTTGAAATCGGGTGCTTACTTGTCGAGATATGACTTAAGCACTACCCGCTAGGGTTAGGGTTAGGGTTAGGGTAGTGCTTAGAGGCAACATTGCAAAGAGTTTATTTCAGGCGGCCAACTTGGTATCATTACAAAGGCATGTTGGTACAGATTTGTAATCTGCCAACCGTTTTGAAATCGGGTGCTTACTTGCCGAGATATGACTTAAGCACTAATTGCTAGGGTTAGGGTTAGGGTTAGGGTAGTGCTTAGAGGCAACATTGCAAAGAGTCTATTCCGGGCAGTCAAACTTTGTATCATTACAAAGGTATGTTGGTACAGATCTGTAATCTGCCAACCGTTTTGAAATCGGGTGCTTACTTGCCGAGATATGACTTAAGCACTACCCGCTAGGGTTAGGGTTAGGGTTAGGGTAGTGCTTAGAGGCAACATTGCAAAGAGTGTATTCTAGGCGGTCAAACTTGGTATCATTACAAAGGTATGTTGGTACAGATTTGTAATCTGCCAACCGTTTTGAAATCGGGTGCTTACTTGTCGAGATATGACTTAAGCACTACCCGCTAGGGTTAGGGTTAGGGTTAGGGTAGTGCTTAGAGGAAACATTGCTAAGAGTGAATTCTAGGCGGTCAAACTTGGTATCATTACAAAGGTATGTTGGTACAGATTTGTAATCTGCCAACCGTTTTGAAATCGGGTGCTTACTTGTCGAGATATGACTTAAGCACTAACCGCTATGGTTAGGGTTAGTGTAGTGCTTAGAGGCAACATTGCAAAGAGTGTATTCTAGGCGGTCAAACTTGGTATCATTACAAAGGTATGTTGGTACAGATTTGTAATCTGCAAACTGTTTTGAAATCGGGTGCTTACTTGTCGAGATATGACTTAAGAACTAACCGCTAGGGTTAGGGTTAGGGTTAGGGTAGTGCTTAGAGGCAACATTGCAAAGAGTTTATTCCAGGCGGCCAAACTTTGTATCATTACAAAGGTATGTTGGTACAGATTTGTAATCTGCAAACCGTTTTGAAATCGGGTGCTTACTTGCCGAGATATGACTTAAGCACTAACCGCTAGGGTTAGGGTTAGGGTTAGGGTTAGGGTAGTGCTTAGAGGCAACATTGCTAAGAGTGTATTCTAGGCGGTCAAACTTGGTATCATTACAAAGGTATGTTGGTACAGATTTGTAATCTGCCAACCGTTTTGAAATCGGGTGCTTACTTGTCGAGATATGACTTAAGCACTACCCGCTAGGGTTAGGGTTAGGGTTAGGGTAGTGCTTAGAGGCAACATTGCTAAGAGTGTATTCTAGGCGGTCAAACTTGGTATCATTACAAAGGTATGTTGGTACAGATTTGTAATCTGCCAACCGTTTTGAAATCGGGTGCTTACTTGTCGAGATATGACTTAAGCACTACCCGCTAGGGTTAGGGTTAGGGTAGTGCTTAGAGGCAACATTGCAAAGAGTTTATTTCAGGCGGCCAACTTGGTATCATTACAAAGGTATGTTGGTACAGATTTGTAATCTGCCAACCGTTTTGAAATCGGGTGCTTACTTGCCGAGATATGACTTAAGCACTAACCGCTAGGGTTAGGGTTAGGGTTAGGGTAGTGCTTAGAGGCAACATTGCAAAGAGTGTATTCCGGGCGGTCAAACTTGGTATCATTACAAAGGTATGTTGGTACAGATTTGTAATCTGCCAACCGTTTTGAAATCGGGTGCTTACTTGCCGAGATATGACTTAAGCACTACCGCTAGGGTTAGGGTTAGGGTTAGGGTAGTGCTTAGAGGCAACATTGCTAAGAGTGTATTCTAGGCGGTCAAACTTGGTATCATTACAAAGGTATGTTGGTACAGATTTGTAATCTGCCAACCGTTTTGAAATCGGGTGCTTACTTGTCGAGATATGACTTAAGCACTACCCGCTAGGGTTAGGGTTAGGGTTAGGGTAGTGCTTAGAGGAACATTGCTAAGAGTGTATTCTAGGCGGTCAAACTTGGTATCATTACAAAGGTATGTTGGTACAGATTTGTAATCTGCCAACCGTTTTGAAATCGGGTGCTTACTTGTCGAGATATGACTTAAGCACTAACCGCTAGGGTTAGGGTTAGTGTAGTGCTTAGAGGCAACATTGCAAAGAGTGTATTCTAGGCGGTCAAACTTGGTATCATTACAAAGGTATGTTGGTACAGATTTGTAATCTGCAAACCGTTTTGAAATCGGGTGCTTACTTGTCGAGATATGACTTAAGCACTACCGCTAGGGTTAGGGTTAGGGTTAGGGTAGTGCTTAGAGGCAACATTGCAAGAGTTTATTCTAGGCGGCCAAACTTGGTATCATTACAAAGGTATGTTGGTACAGATTTGTAATCTGCAAACCGTTTTGAAATCGGGTGCTTACTTGCCGAGATATGACTTAAGCACTAACCGCTAGGGTTAGGGTTAGGGTTAGGGTTAGGGTAGTGCTTAGAGGCAACATTGCTAAGAGTGTATTCTAGGCGGTCAAACTTGGTATCATTACAAAGGTATGTTGGTACAGATTTGTAATCTGCCAACCGTTTTGAAATCGGGTGCTTACTTGTCGAGATATGACTTAAGCACTACCCGCTAGGGTTAGGGTTAGGGTTAGGGTAGTGCTTAGAGGCAACATTGCAAAGAGTTTATTTCAGGCGGTCAACTTGGTATCATTACAAAGGTATGTTGGTACAGATTTGTAATCTGCCAACCGTTTTGAAATCGGGTGCTTACTTGCCGAGATATGACTTAAGCACTAACCGCTAGGGTTAGGGTTAGGGTTAGGGTAGTGCTTAGAGGCAACATTGCAAAGAGTGTATTCCGGGCGGTCAAACTTGGTATCATTACAAAGGTATGTTGGTACAGATTTGTAATCTGCCAACCGTTTTGAAATCGGGTGCTTACTTGCCGAGATATGACTTAAGCACTACCCGCTAGGGTTAGGGTTAGGGTTAGGGTAGTGCTTAGAGGCAACATTGCAAAGAGTGTATTCTAGGCGGTCAAACTTGGTATCATTACAAAGGTATGTTGGTACAGATTTGTAATCTGCCAACCGTTTTGAAATCGGGTGCTTACTTGTCGAGATATGACTTAAGCACTACCCGCTAGGGTTAGGGTTAGGGTTAGGGTAGTGCTTAGAGGCAACATTGCTAAGAGTGTATTCCAGGCGGTCAAACTTGGTATCATTACAAAGGTATGTTGGTACAGATTTGTAATCTGCAAACCGTTTTGAAATCGGGTGCTTACTTGTCGAGATATGACTTAAGCACTAACCGCTAGGGTTAGGGTTAGGGTTAGGGTAGTGCTTAGAGGCAACATTGCAAAGAGTTTATTCCAGGCGGCCAACTTGGTATCATTACAAAGGTATGTTGGTACAGATTTGTAATCTGCCAACCGTTTTGAAATCGGGTGCTTACTTGCCGAGATATGACTTAAGCACTAACCGCTAGGGTTAGGGTTAGGGTTAGGGTAGTGCTTAGAGGCAACATTGCAAAGAGTTTATTCTAGGCGGTCAACTTGGTATCATTACAAAGGTATGTTGGTACAGATTTGTAATCTGCCAACCGTTTTGAAATCGGGTGCTTACTTGCCGAGATATGACTTAAGCACTACCCGCTAGGGTTAGGGTTAGGGTTAGGGTAGTGCTTAGAGGCAACATTGCAAAGAGTTTATTCAGGCGGTCAACTTGGTATCATTACAAAGGTATGTTGGTACAGATTTGTAATCTGCCAACCGTTTTGAAATCGGGTGCTTACTTGTCGAGATATGACTTAAGCACTACCCGCTAGGGTTAGGGTTAGGGTTAGGGTAGTGCTTAGAGGCAACATTGCTAAGAGTGTATTCTAGGCGGTCAAACTTGGTATCATTACAAAGGTATGTTGGTACAGATTTGTAATCTGCAAACCGTTTTGAAATCGGGTGCTTACTTGTCGAGATATGACTTAAGCACTACCCGCTAGGGTTAGGGTTAGGGTTAGGGTAGTGCTTAGAGGCAACATTGCAAAGAGTTTATTCAGGCGGTCAACTTGGTATCATTACAAAGGTATGTTGGTACAGATTTGTAATCTGCCAACCGTTTTGAAATCGGGTGCTTACTTGCCGAGATATGACTTAAGCACTAACCGCTAGGGTTAGGGTTAGGGTAGTGCTTAGAGGCAACATTGCTAAGAGTGTATTCTAGGCGGTCAAACTTGGTATCATTACAAAGGTATGTTGGTACAGATTTGTAATCTGCCAACCGTTTTGAAATCGGGTGCTTACTTGTCGAGATATGACTTAAGCACTACCCGCTAGGGTTAGGGTTAGGGTTAGGGTAGTGCTTAGAGGCAACATTGCAAAGAGTTTATTCTAGGCGGTCAACTTGGTATCATTACAAAGGTATGTTGGTACAGATTTGTAATCTGCCAACCGTTTTGAAATCGGGTGCTTACTTGCCGAGATATGACTTAAGCACTACCCGCTAGGGTTAGGGTTAGGGTTAGGGTAGTGCTTAGAGGCAACATTGCAAAGAGTTTATTCAGGCGGTCAACTTGGTATCATTACAAAGGTATGTTGGTACAGATTTGTAATCTGCCAACCGTTTTGAAATCGGGTGCTTACTTGCCGAGATATGACTTAAGCACTAACCGCTAGGGTTAGGGTTAGGGTAGTGCTTAGAGGCAACATTGCTAAGAGTGTATTCTAGGCGGTCAAACTTGGTATCATTACAAAGGTATGTTGGTACAGATTTGTAATCTGCCAACCGTTTTGAAATCGGGTGCTTACTTGTCGAGATATGACTTAAGCACTACCCGCTAGGGTTAGGGTTAGGGTTAGGGTTAGGGTAGTGCTTAGAGGCAACATTGCTAAGAGTGTATTCTAGGCGGTCAAACTTGGTATCATTACAAAGGTATGTTGGTACAGATTTGTAATCTGCCAACCGTTTTGAAATCGGGTGCTTACTTGTCGAGATATGACTTAAGCACTACCCGCTAGGGTTAGGGTTAGGGTTAGGGTAGTGCTTAGAGGCAACATTGCAAAGAGTTTATTCTAGGCGGTCAAACTTGGTATCATTACAAAGGTATGTTGGTACAGATTTGTAATCTGCCAACCGTTTTGAAATCGGGTGCTTACTTGTCGAGATATGACTTAAGCACTACCCGCTAGGGTTAGGGTTAGGGTTAGGGTAGTGCTTAGAGGCAACATTGCAAAGAGTTTATTCCAGGCGGTCAAACTTGGTATCATTACAAAGGTATGTTGGTACAGATTTGTAATCTGCAAACCGTTTTGAAATCGGGTGCTTACTTGCCGAGATATGACTTAAGCACTAACCGCTAGGGTTAGGGTTAGGGTTAGGGTAGTGCTTAGAGGCAACATTGCTAAGAGTGTATTCTAGGCGGTCAAACTTGGTATCATTACAAAGGTATGTTGGTACAGATTTGTAATCTGCCAACCGTTTTGAAATCGGGTGCTTACTTGTCGAGATATGACTTAAGCACTACCCGCTAGGGTTAGGGTTAGGGTTAGGGTAGTGCTTAGAGGCAACATTGCTAAGAGTGTATTCTAGGCGGTCAAACTTGGTATCATTACAAAGGTATGTTGGTACAGATTTGTAATCTGCCAACCGTTTTGAAATCGGGTGCTTACTTGTCGAGATATGACTTAAGCACTACCCGCTAGGGTTAGGGTTAGGGTTAGGGTAGTGCTTAGAGGCAACATTGCAAAGAGTGTATTCCAGGCGGTCAAACTTGGTATCATTACAAAGGTATGTTGGTACAGATTTGTAATCTGCAAACCGTTTTGAAATCGGGTGCTTACTTGTCGAGATATGACTTAAGCACTAACCGCTAGGGTTAGGGTTAGGGTTAGGGTAGTGCTTAGAGGCAACATTGCAAAGAGTTTATTCCAGGCGGTCAACTTGGTATCATTACAAAGGTATGTTGGTACAGATTTGTAATCTGCCAACCGTTTTGAAATCGGGTGCTTACTTGCCGAGATATGACTTAAGCACTACCCGCTAGGGTTAGGGTTAGGGTTAGGTAGTGCTTAGAGGCAACATTGCAAAGAGTTTATTTCAGGCGGTCAAACTTGGTATCATTACAAAGGTATGTTGGTACAGATTTGTAATCTGCCAACCGTTTTGAAATCGGGTGCTTACTTGCCGAGATATGACTTAAGCACTAACCGCTAGGGTTAGGGTTAGGGTAGTGCTTAGAGGCAACATTGCTAAGAGTGTATTCTAGGCGGTCAAACTTGGTATCATTACAAAGGTATGTTGGTACAGATTTGTAATCTGCCAACCGTTTTGAAATCGGGTGCTTACTTGTCGAGATATGACTTAAGCACTACCCGCTAGGGTTAGGGTTAGGGTTAGGGTAGTGCTTAGAGGCAACATTGCAAAGAGTTTATTCCAGGCGGTCAAACTTGGTATCATTACAAAGGTATGTTGGTACAGATTTGTAATCTGCAACCGTTTTGAAATCGGGTGCTTACTTGCCGAGATATGACTTAAGCACTAACCGCTAGGGTTAGGGTTAGGGTTAGGGTAGTGCTTAGAGGCAACATTGCTAAGAGTGTATTCTAGGCGGTCAAACTTGGTATCATTACAAAGGTATGTTGGTACAGATTTGTAATCTGCCAACCGTTTTGAAATCGGGTGCTTACTTGTCGAGATATGACTTAAGCACTACCCGCTAGGGTTAGGGTTAGGGTTAGGTTAGGGTAGTGCTTAGAGGCAACATTGCAAAGAGTTATTCTAGGCGGTCAAACTTGGTATCATTACAAAGGTATGTTGGTACAGATTTGTAATCTGCCAACCGTTTTGAAATCGGGTGCTTACTTGTCGAGATATGACTTAAGCACTACCCGCTAGGGTTAGGGTTAGGGTTAGGGTAGTGCTTAGAGGCAACATTGCAAAGAGTTTATTCCAGGCGGTCAAACTTGGTATCATTACAAAGGTATGTTGGTACAGATTTGTAATCTGCAAACCGTTTTGAAATCGGGTGCTTACTTGCCGAGATATGACTTAAGCACTAACCGCTAGGGTTAGGGTTAGGGTTAGGGTAGTGCTTAGAGGCAACATTGCTAAGAGTGTATTCTAGGCGGTCAAACTTGGTATCATTACAAAGGTATGTTGGTACAGATTTGTAATCTGCAAACCGTTTTGAAATCGGGTGCTTACTTGTCGAGATATGACTTAAGCACTACCGCTAGGGTTAGGGTTAGGGTTAGGGTAGTGCTTAGAGGCAACATTGCTAAGAGTGTATTCTAGGCGGTCAAACTTGGTATCATTACAAAGGTATGTTGGTACAGATTTGTAATCTGCCAACCGTTTTGAAATCGGGTGCTTACTTGTCGAGATATGACTTAAGCACTACCCGCTAGGGTTAGGGTTAGGGTTAGGGTAGTGCTTAGAGGCAACATTGCTAAGAGTGTATTCTAGGCGGTCAAACTTGGTATCATTACAAAGGTATGTTGGTACAGATTTGTAATCTGCCAACCGTTTTGAAATCGGGTGCTTACTTGTCGAGATATGACTTAAGCACTACCCGCTAGGGTTAGGGTTAGGGTTAGGGTAGTGCTTAGAGGCAACATTGCTAAGAGTGTATTCTAGGCGGTCAAACTTGGTATCATTACAAAGGTATGTTGGTACAGATTTGTAATCTGCCAACCGTTTTGAAATCGGGTGCTTACTTGTCGAGATATGACTTAAGCACAACCCGCTAGGGTTAGGGTTAGGGTTAGGGTAGTGCTTAGAGGCAACATTGCAAAGAGTTTATTCAGGCGGTCAACTTGGTATCATTACAAAGGTATGTTGGTACAGATTTGTAATCTGCCAACCGTTTTGAAATCGGGTGCTTACTTGTCGAGATATGACTTAAGCACTACCCGCTAGGGTTAGGGTTAGGGTTAGGGTAGTGCTTAGAGGCAACATTGCAAAGAGTGTATTCCAGGCGGTCAAACTTGGTATCATTACAAAGGTATGTTGGTACAGATTTGTAATCTGCAAACCGTTTTGAAATCGGGTGCTTACTTGTCGAGATATGACTTAAGCACTAACCGCTAGGGTTAGGGTTAGGGTTAGGGTAGTGCTTAGAGGCAACATTGCAAAGAGTTTATTCCAGGCGGTCAACTTGGTATCATTACAAAGGTATGTTGGTACAGATTTGTAATCTGCCAACCGTTTTGAAATCGTTGCAAAGAGTTTATTCCAGGCGGCCAACTTGGTATCATTACAAAGGTATGTTGGTACAGATTTGTAATCTGCCAACCGTTTTGAAATCGGGTGCTTACTTGCCGAGATATGACTTAAGCACTACCCGCTAGGGTTAGGGTTAGGGTTAGGGTTAGGGTAGTGCTTAGAGGCAACATTGCAAAGAGTGTATTCTAGGCGGTCAAACTTGGTATCATTACAAAGGTATGTTGGTACAGATTTGTAATCTGCCAACCGTTTTGAAATCGGGTGCTTACTTGCCGAGATATGACTTAAGCACTACCCGCTAGGTTAGGGTTAGGGTTAGGGTAGTGCTTAGAGGCAACATTGCTAAGAGTGTATTCTAGGCGGTCAAACTTGGTATCATTACAAAGGTATGTTGGTACAGATTTGTAATCTGCCAACCGTTTTGAAATCGGGTGCTTACTTGTCGAGATATGACTTAAGCACTACCCGCTAGGGTTAGGGTTAGGGTTAGGGTAGTGCTTAGAGGCAACATTGCTAAGAGTGTATTCTAGGCGGTCAAACTTGGTATCATTACAAAGGTATGTTGGTACAGATTTGTAATCTGCCAACCGTTTTGAAATCGGGTGCTTACTTGTCGAGATATGACTTAAGCACTAACCGCTAGGGTTAGGGTTAGGGTAGTGCTTAGAGGCAACATTGCAAAGAGTGTATTCTAGGCGGTCAAACTTGGTATCATTACAAAGGTATGTTGGTACAGATTTGTAATCTGCAAACCGTTTTGAAATCGGGTGCTTACTTGTCGAGATATGACTTAAGCACTAACCGCTAGGGTTAGGGTTAGGGTTAGGGTAGTGCTTAGAGGCAACATTGCAAAGAGTTTATTCCAGGCGGTCAAACTTGGTATCATTACAAAGGTATGTTGGTACAGATTTGTAATCTGCAAACCGTTTTGAAATCGGGTGCTTACTTGCCGAGATATGACTTAAGCACTAACCGCTAGGGTTAGGGTTAGGGTTAGGGTTAGGGTAGTGCTTAGAGGCAACATTGCTAAGAGTGTATTCTAGGCGGTCAAACTTGGTATCATTACAAAGGTATGTTGGTACAGATTTGTAATCTGCCAACCGTTTTGAAATCGGGTGCTTACTTGTCGAGATATGACTTAAGCACTACCCGCTAGGGTTAGGGTTAGGGTTAGGGTAGTGCTTAGAGGCAACATTGCAAAGAGTGTATTCTAGGCGGTCAAACTTGGTATCATTACAAAGGTATGTTGGTACAGATTTGTAATCTGCCAACCGTTTTGAAATCGGGTGCTTACTTGTCGAGATATGACTTAAGCACTAACCGCTAGGGTTAGGGTTAGGGTTAGGGTAGTGCTTAGAGGCAACATTGCAAAGAGTGTATTCTAGGCGGTCAAACTTGGTATCATTACAAAGGTATGTTGGTACAGATTTGTAATCTGCCAACCGTTTTGAAATCGGGTGCTTACTTGTCGAGATATGACTTAAGCACTAACCGCTAGGGTTAGGGTTAGGGTTAGGGTAGTGCTTAGAGGCAACATTGCAAAGAGTGTATTCTAGGCGGTCAAACTTGGTATCATTACAAAGGTATGTTGGTACAGATTTGTAATCTGCCAACCGTTTTGAAATCGGGTGCTTACTTGTCGAGATATGACTTAAGCACTACCCGCTAGGGTTAGGGTTAGGGTTAGGGTAGTGCTTAGAGGCAACATTGCTAAGAGTGTATTCTAGGCGGTCAAACTTGGTATCATTACAAAGGTATGTTGGTACAGATTTGTAATCTGCAAACCGTTTTGAAATCGGGTGCTTACTTGTCGAGATATGACTTAAGCACTAACCGCTAGGGTTAGGGTTAGGGTTAGGGTAGTGCTTAGAGGCAACATTGCAAAGAGTTTATTCTAGGCGGTCAACTTGGTATCATTACAAAGGTATGTTGGTACAGATTTGTAATCTGCCAACCGTTTTGAAATCGGGTGCTTACTTGTCGAGATATGACTTAAGCACTACCCGCTAGGGTTAGGGTTAGGGTTAGGGTAGTGCTTAGAGGCAACATTGCTAAGAGTGTATTCTAGGCGGTCAAACTTGGTATCATTACAAAGGTATGTTGGTACAGATTTGTAATCTGCAAACCGTTTTGAAATCGGGTGCTTACTTGTCGAGATATGACTTAAGCACTACCCGCTAGGGTTAGGGTTAGGGTTAGGGTAGTGCTTAGAGGCAACATTGCAAAGAGTTTATTTAGGCGGTCAACTTGGTATCATTACAAAGGTATGTTGGTACAGATTTGTAATCTGCCAACCGTTTTGAAATCGGGTGCTTACTTGCCGAGATATGACTTAAGCACTAACCGCTAGGGTTAGGGTTAGGGTAGTGCTTAGAGGCAACATTGCTAAGAGTGTATTCTAGGCGGTCAAACTTGGTATCATTACAAAGGTATGTTGGTACAGATTTGTAATCTGCCAACCGTTTTGAAATCGGGTGCTTACTTGTCGAGATATGACTTAAGCACTACCCGCTAGGGTTAGGGTTAGGGTTAGGGTAGTGCTTAGAGGCAACATTGCAAAGAGTGTATTCTAGGCGGTCAAACTTGGTATCATTACAAAGGTATGTTGGTACAGATTTGTAATCTGCCAACCGTTTTGAAATCGGGTGCTTACTTGCCGAGATATGACTTAAGCACTACCCGCTAGGGTTAGGGTTAGGGTTTTGTTTTTGAATTGTTTATTCGGCTGTATATCCTGAGAAATACAGCCAGGCTACCAACTATGCTAGGCTATTGCAAAGAGTTTATTTCAGGCGGTCAACTTGGTATCATTACAAAGGTATGTTGGTACAGATTTGTAATCTGCCAACCGTTTTGAAATCGGGTGCTTACTTGCCGAGATATGACTTAAGCACTAACCGCTAGGGTTAGGGTTAGGGTAGTGCTTAGAGGCAACATTGCTAAGAGTGTATTCTAGGCGGTCAAACTTGGTATCATTACAAAGGTATGTTGGTACAGATTTGTAATCTGCCAACCGTTTTGAAATCGGGTGCTTACTTGTCGAGATATGACTTAAGCACTACCCGCTAGGGTTAGGGTTAGGGTTAGGGTAGGGTAGTGCTTAGAGGCAACATTGCTAAGAGTGTATTCTAGGCGGTCAAACTTGGTATCATTACAAAGGTATGTTGGTACAGATTTGTAATCTGCCAACCGTTTTGAAATCGGGTGCTTACTTGTCCGAGATATGACTTAAGCACTACCCGCTAGGGTTAGGGTTAGGGTTAGGGTAGTGCTTAGAGGCAACATTGCAAAGAGTTATTCAGGCGGTCAAACTTGGTATCATTACAAAGGTATGTTGGTACAGATTTGTAATCTGCCAACCGTTTTGAAATCGGGTGCTTACTTGCCGAGATATGACTTAAGCACTACCCGCTAGGGTTAGGGTTAGGGTTAGGGTAGTGCTTAGAGGCAACATTGCAAAGAGTGTATTCTAGGCGGTCAAACTTGGTATCATTACAAAGGTATGTTGGTACAGATTTGTAATCTGCCAACCGTTTTGAAATCGGGTGCTTACTTGTCGAGATATGACTTAAGCACTACCCGCTAGGGTTAGGGTTAGGGTTAGGGTAGTGCTTAGAGGCAACATTGCTAAGAGTGTATTCTAGGCGGTCAAACTTGGTATCATTACAAAGGTATGTTGGTACAGATTTGTAATCTGCAAACCGTTTTGAAATCGGGTGCTTACTTGTCGAGATATGACTTAAGCACTAACCGCTAGGGTTAGGGTTAGGGTTAGGGTAGTGCTTAGAGGCAACATTGCAAAGAGTTTATTCAGGCGGTCAAACTTGGTATCATTACAAAGGTATGTTGGTACAGATTTGTAATCTGCCAACCGTTTTGAAATCGGGTGCTTACTTGTCGAGATATGACTTAAGCACTACCCGCTAGGGTTAGGGTTAGGGTTAGGGTAGTGCTTAGAGGCAACATTGCTAAGAGTGTATTCTAGGCGGTCAAACTTGGTATCATTACAAAGGTATGTTGGTACAGATTTGTAATCTGCAAACCGTTTTGAAATCGGGTGCTTACTTGTCGAGATATGACTTAAGCACTACCCGCTAGGGTTAGGGTTAGGGTTAGGGTAGTGCTTAGAGGCAACATTGCAAAGAGTTTATTCAGGCGGTCAAACTTGGTATCATTACAAAGGTATGTTGGTACAGATTTGTAATCTGCCAACCGTTTTGAAATCGGGTGCTTACTTGCCGAGATATGACTTAAGCACTAACCGCTAGGGTTAGGGTTAGGGTAGTGCTTAGAGGCAACATTGCTAAGAGTGTATTCTAGGCGGTCAAACTTGGTATCATTACAAAGGTATGTTGGTACAGATTTGTAATCTGCCAACCGTTTTGAAATCGGGTGCTTACTTGTCGAGATATGACTTAAGCACTACCCGCTAGGGTTAGGGTTAGGGTTAGGGTAGTGCTTAGAGGCAACATTGCAAAGAGTTTATTCCAGGCGGTCCAACTTGGTATCATTACAAAGGTATGTTGGTACAGATTTGTAATCTGCCAACCGTTTTGAAATCGGGTGCTTACTTGTCGAGATATGACTTAAGCACTACCCGCTAGGGTTAGGGTTAGGGTTAGGGTAGTGCTTAGAGGCAACATTGCTAAGAGTGTATTCTAGGCGGTCAAACTTGGTATCATTACAAAGGTATGTTGGTACAGATTTGTAATCTGCAAACCGTTTTGAAATCGGGTGCTTACTTGTCGAGATATGACTTAAGCACTACCCGCTAGGGTTAGGGTTAGGGTTAGGGTAGTGCTTAGAGGCAACATTGCAAAGAGTTTATTTAGGCGGTCAAACTTGGTATCATTACAAAGGTATGTTGGTACAGATTTGTAATCTGCCAACCGTTTTGAAATCGGGTGCTTACTTGCCGAGATATGACTTAAGCACTAACCGCTAGGGTTAGGGTTAGGGTAGTGCTTAGAGGCAACATTGCTAAGAGTGTATTCTAGGCGGTCAAACTTGGTATCATTACAAAGGTATGTTGGTACAGATTTGTAATCTGCCAACCGTTTTGAAATCGGGTGCTTACTTGTCGAGATATGACTTAAGCACTACCCGCTAGGGTTAGGGTTAGGGTTAGGGTAGTGCTTAGAGGCAACATTGCAAGAGTTTATTCTAGGCGGTCAACTTGGTATCATTACAAAGGTATGTTGGTACAGATTTGTAATCTGCCAACCGTTTTGAAATCGGGTGCTTACTTGCCGAGATATGACTTAAGCACTACCCGCTAGGGTTAGGGTTAGGGTTGTGATGATTTGGTTATTGCTGTATAGGGTAGCAGGGCTAAATATGAGGCTATTGCAAGAGTTTATTCAGGCGGCCAACTTGGTATCATTACAAAGGTATGTTGGTACAGATTTGTAATCTGCCAACCGTTTTGAAATCGGGTGCTTACTTGCCGAGATATGACTTAAGCACTAACCGCTAGGGTTAGGGTTAGGGTAGTGCTTAGAGGCAACATTGCTAAGAGTGTATTCTAGGCGGTCAAACTTGGTATCATTACAAAGGTATGTTGGTACAGATTTGTAATCTGCCAACCGTTTTGAAATCGGGTGCTTACTTGTCGAGATATGACTTAAGCACTACCCGCTAGGGTTAGGGTTAGGTTAGGGTTAGGGTAGTGCTTAGAGGCAACATTGCTAAGAGTGTATTCTAGGCGGTCAAACTTGGTATCATTACAAAGGTATGTTGGTACAGATTTGTAATCTGCCAACCGTTTTGAAATCGGGTGCTTACTTGTCGAGATATGACTTAAGCACTACCCGCTAGGGTTAGGGTTAGGGTTAGGGTAGTGCTTAGAGGCAACATTGCAAAGAGTTTATTCTAGGCGGTCAAACTTGGTATCATTACAAAGGTATGTTGGTACAGATTTGTAATCTGCCAACCGTTTTGAAATCGGGTGCTTACTTGTCGAGATATGACTTAAGCACTACCCGCTAGGGTTAGGGTTAGGGTTAGGGTAGTGCTTAGAGGCAACATTGCAAGAGTTTATTCTAGGCGGTCAAACTTGGTATCATTACAAAGGTATGTTGGTACAGATTTGTAATCTGCAAACCGTTTTGAAATCGGGTGCTTACTTGCCGAGATATGACTTAAGCACTAACCGCTAGGGTTAGGGTTAGGGTTAGGGTAGTGCTTAGAGGCAACATTGCTAAGAGTGTATTCTAGGCGGTCAAACTTGGTATCATTACAAAGGTATGTTGGTACAGATTTGTAATCTGCCAACCGTTTTGAAATCGGGTGCTTACTTGTCGAGATATGACTTAAGCACTACCCGCTAGGGTTAGGGTTAGGGTTAGGGTAGTGCTTAGAGGCAACATTGCTAAGAGTGTATTCTAGGCGGTCAAACTTGGTATCATTACAAAGGTATGTTGGTACAGATTTGTAATCTGCCAACCGTTTTGAAATCGGGTGCTTACTTGTCGAGATATGACTTAAGCACTACCGCTAGGGTTAGGGTTAGGGTTAGGGTAGTGCTTAGAGGCAACATTGCAAAGAGTGTATTCTAGGCGGTCAAACTTGGTATCATTACAAAGGTATGTTGGTACAGATTTGTAATCTGCAAACCGTTTTGAAATCGGGTGCTTACTTGTCGAGATATGACTTAAGCACTACCGCTAGGGTTAGGGTTAGGGTTAGGGTAGTGCTTAGAGGCAACATTGCAAAGAGTTTATTCTAGGCGGTCAAACTTGGTATCATTACAAAGGTATGTTGGTACAGATTTGTAATCTGCCAACCGTTTTGAAATCGGGTGCTTACTTGCCGAGATATGACTTAAGCACTACCCGCTAGGGTTAGGGTTAGGGTTAGGGTAGTGCTTAGAGGCAACATTGCAAAGAGTTTATTTCTAGGCGGTCAACTTGGTATCATTACAAAGGTATGTTGGTACAGATTTGTAATCTGCCAACCGTTTTGAAATCGGGTGCTTACTTGTCGAGATATGACTTAAGCACTAACCGCTAGGGTTAGGGTTAGGGTAGTGCTTAGAGGCAACATTGCTAAGAGTGTATTCTAGGCGGTCAAACTTGGTATCATTACAAAGGTATGTTGGTACAGATTTGTAATCTGCCAACCGTTTTGAAATCGGGTGCTTACTTGTCGAGATATGACTTAAGCACTACCCGCTAGGGTTAGGGTTAGGGTTAGGGTAGTGCTTAGAGGCAACATTGCAAAGAGTTTATTCCAGGCGGTCAAACTTGGTATCATTACAAAGGTATGTTGGTACAGATTTGTAATCTGCAAACCGTTTTGAAATCGGGTGCTTACTTGCCGAGATATGACTTAAGCACTAACCGCTAGGGTTAGGGTTAGGGTTAGGGTAGTGCTTAGAGGCAACATTGCTAAGAGTGTATTCTAGGCGGTCAAACTTGGTATCATTACAAAGGTATGTTGGTACAGATTTGTAATCTGCCAACCGTTTGAAATCGGGTGCTTACTTGTCGAGATATGACTTAAGCACTACCCGCTAGGGTTAGGGTTAGGGTAGGGTTAGTAGTGCTTAGAGGCAACATTGCAAGAGAGTTATTCTAGGCGGTCAAACTTGGTATCATTACAAAGGTATGTTGGTACAGATTTGTAATCTGCCAACCGTTTTGAAATCGGGTGCTTACTTGTCGAGATATGACTTAAGCACTACCCGCTAGGGTTAGGGTTAGGGTTAGGGTAGTGCTTAGAGGCAACATTGCAAAGAGTGTATTCTAGGCGGTCAAACTTGGTATCATTACAAAGGTATGTTGGTACAGATTTGTAATCTGCCAACCGTTTTGAAATCGGGTGCTTACTTGTCGAGATATGACTTAAGCACTAACCGCTAGGGTTAGGGTTAGGGTTAGGGTAGTGCTTAGAGGCAACATTGCTAAGAGTGTATTCTAGGCGGTCAAACTTGGTATCATTACAAAGGTATGTTGGTACAGATTTGTAATCTGCAAACCGTTTTGAAATCGGGTGCTTACTTGTCGAGATATGACTTAAGCACTACCGCTAGGGTTAGGGTTAGGGTTAGGGTAGTGCTTAGAGGCAACATTGCTAAGAGTGTATTCTAGGCGGTCAAACTTGGTATCATTACAAAGGTATGTTGGTACAGATTTGTAATCTGCCAACCGTTTTGAAATCGGGTGCTTACTTGTCGAGATATGACTTAAGCACTACCCGCTAGGGTTAGGGTTAGGGTTAGGGTAGTGCTTAGAGGCAACATTGCTAAGAGTGTATTCTAGGCGGTCAAACTTGGTATCATTACAAAGGTATGTTGGTACAGATTTGTAATCTGCCAACCGTTTTGAAATCGGGTGCTTACTTGTCGAGATATGACTTAAGCACTACCCGCTAGGGTTAGGGTTAGGGTTAGGGTAGTGCTTAGAGGCAACATTGCTAAGAGTGTATTCTAGGCGGTCAAACTTGGTATCATTACAAAGGTATGTTGGTACAGATTTGTAATCTGCCAACCGTTTTGAAATCGGGTGCTTACTTGTCGAGATATGACTTAAGCACTACCCGCTAGGGTTAGGGTTAGGGTTAGGGTAGTGCTTAGAGGCAACATTGCAAAGAGTGTATTTCAGGCGGTCAAACTTGGTATCATTACAAAGGTATGTTGGTACAGATTTGTAATCTGCCAACCGTTTTGAAATCGGGTGCTTACTTGTCGAGATATGACTTAAGCACTACCGCTAGGGTTAGGGTTAGGGTTAGGGTAGTGCTTAGAGGCAACATTGCAAAGAGTGTATTCTAGGCGGTCAAACTTGGTATCATTACAAAGGTATGTTGGTACAGATTTGTAATCTGCAAACCGTTTTGAAATCGGGTGCTTACTTGTCGAGATATGACTTAAGCACTAACCGCTAGGGTTAGGGTTAGGGTTAGGGTAGTGCTTAGAGGCAACATTGCAAAGAGTTATTCAGGCGGCAACTTGGTATCATTACAAAGGTATGTTGGTACAGATTTGTAATCTGCCAACCGTTTTGAAATCGGGTGCTTACTTGCCGAGATATGACTTAAGCACTACCCGCTAGGGTTAGGGTTAGGGTTAGGGTAGTGCTTAGAGGCAACATTGCAAAGAGTTTATTCTAGGCGGTCAACTTGGTATCATTACAAAGGTATGTTGGTACAGATTTGTAATCTGCCAACCGTTTTGAAATCGGGTGCTTACTTGCCGAGATATGACTTAAGCACTAACCGCTAGGGTTAGGGTTAGGGTAGTGCTTAGAGGCAACATTGCTAAGAGTGTATTCTAGGCGGTCAAACTTGGTATCATTACAAAGGTATGTTGGTACAGATTTGTAATCTGCCAACCGTTTTGAAATCGGGTGCTTACTTGTCGAGATATGACTTAAGCACTACCCGCTAGGGTTAGGGTTAGGGTTAGGGTAGTGCTTAGAGGCAACATTGCAAAGAGTTTATTCAGGCGGTCAAACTTGGTATCATTACAAAGGTATGTTGGTACAGATTTGTAATCTGCAAACCGTTTTGAAATCGGGTGCTTACTTGCCGAGATATGACTTAAGCACTAACCGCTAGGGTTAGGGTTAGGGTTAGGGTAGTGCTTAGAGGCAACATTGCTAAGAGTGTATTCTAGGCGGTCAAACTTGGTATCATTACAAAGGTATGTTGGTACAGATTTGTAATCTGCCAACCGTTTTGAAATCGGGTGCTTACTTGTCGAGATATGACTTAAGCACTACCCGCTAGGGTTAGGGTTAGGGTTGGGTTAGTAGTGCTTAGAGGCAACATTGCTAAGAGTGTATTCTAGGCGGTCAAACTTGGTATCATTACAAAGGTATGTTGGTACAGATTTGTAATCTGCCAACCGTTTTGAAATCGGGTGCTTACTTGTCGAGATATGACTTAAGCACTACCCGCTAGGGTTAGGGTTAGGGTTAGGTAGTGCTTAGAGGCAACATTGCAAAGAGTTTATTCCAGGCGGTCAAACTTGGTATCATTACAAAGGTATGTTGGTACAGATTTGTAATCTGCAACCGTTTTGAAATCGGGTGCTTACTTGCGAGATATGACTTAAGCACTAACCGCTAGGGTTAGGGTTAGGGTAGGGTAGTGCTTAGAGGCAACATTGCTAAGAGTGTATTCTAGGCGGTCAAACTTGGTATCATTACAAAGGTATGTTGGTACAGATTTGTAATCTGCAAACCGTTTTGAAATCGGGTGCTTACTTGTCGAGATATGACTTAAGCACTAACCGCTAGGGTTAGGGTTAGGGTTAGGGTAGTGCTTAGAGGCAACATTGCTAAGAGTGTATTCTAGGCGGTCAAACTTGGTATCATTACAAAGGTATGTTGGTACAGATTTGTAATCTGCCAACCGTTTTGAAATCGGGTGCTTACTTGCGAGATATGACTTAAGCACTACCCGCTAGGGTTAGGGTTAGGTTAGGGTAGCTTAGAGGCAACATTGCTAAGAGTGTATTCTAGGCGGTCAACTTGGTATCATTACAAAGGTATGTTGGTACAGATTTGTAATCTGCCAACCGTTTTGAAATCGGGTGCTTACTTGTCGAGATATGACTTAAGCACTACCGCTAGGGTTAGGGTTAGGGTTAGGGTAGTGCTTAGAGGCAACATTGCAAAGAGTGTATTCTAGGCGGTCAAACTTGGTATCATTACAAAGGTATGTTGGTACAGATTTGTAATCTGCCAACCGTTTTGAAATCGGGTGCTTACTTGCCGAGATATGACTTAAGCACTAACCGCTAGGGTTAGGGTTAGGGTTAGGGTAGTGCTTAGAGGCAACATTGCAAAGAGTGTATTCTAGGCGGTCAAACTTGGTATCATTACAAAGGTATGTTGGTACAGATTTGTAATCTGCCAACCGTTTTGAAATCGGGTGCTTACTTGCCGAGATATGACTTAAGCACTACCCGCTAGGGTTAGGGTTAGGGTTAGGGTAGTGCTTAGAGGCAACATTGCTAAGAGTGTATTCTAGGCGGTCAAACTTGGTATCATTACAAAGGTATGTTGGTACAGATTTGTAATCTGCCAACCGTTTTGAAATCGGGTGCTTACTTGTCGAGATATGACTTAAGCACTACCCGCTAGGGTTAGGGTTAGGGTTAGGGTAGTGCTTAGAGGCAACATTGCTAAGAGTGTATTCTAGGCGGTCAAACTTGGTATCATTACAAAGGTATGTTGGTACAGATTTGTAATCTGCAACCGTTTTGAAATCGGGTGCTTACTTGTCGAGATATGACTTAAGCACTAACCGCTAGGTTAGGGTTAGGGTTAGGGTAGTGCTTAGAGGCAACATTGCAAAGAGTGTATTCTAGGCGGTCAAACTTGGTATCATTACAAAGGTATGTTGGTACAGATTTGTAATCTGCCAACCGTTTTGAAATCGGGTGCTTACTTGTCGAGATATGACTTAAGCACTAACCGCTAGGGTTAGGGTTAGGGTTAGGGTAGTGCTTAGAGGCAACATTGCAAAGAGTGTATTCTAGGCGGTCAAACTTGGTATCATTACAAAGGTATGTTGGTACAGATTTGTAATCTGCCAACCGTTTTGAAATCGGGTGCTTACTTGTCGAGATATGACTTAAGCACTACCCGCTAGGGTTAGGGTTAGGGTTAGGGTAGTGCTTAGAGGCAACATTGCTAAGAGTGTATTCTAGGCGGTCAAACTTGGTATCATTACAAAGGTATGTTGGTACAGATTTGTAATCTGCCAAACCGTTTTGAAATCGGGTGCTTACTTGTCGAGATATGACTTAAGCACTACCCGCTAGGGTTAGGGTTAGGGTAGTGCTTAGAGGCAACATTGCTAAGAGTGTATTCTAGGCGGTCAAACTTGGTATCATTACAAAGGTATGTTGGTACAGATTTGTAATCTGCCAACCGTTTTGAAATCGGGTGCTTACTTGTCGAGATATGACTTAAGCACTACCGCTAGGGTTAGGGTAGGTTAGGGTAGTGCTTAGAGGCAACATTGCTAAGAGTTTATTCTAGGCGGTCAAACTTGGTATCATTACAAAGGTATGTTGGTACAGATTTGTAATCTGCCAACCGTTTTGAAATCGGGTGCTTACTTGTCGAGATATGACTTAAGCACTAACCGCTAGGGTTAGGGTTAGGTTTAGGGTAGTGCTTAGAGGCAACATTGCAAAGAGTTTATTCTAGGCGGTCAAACTTGGTATCATTACAAAGGTATGTTGGTACAGATTTGTAATCTGCCAACCGTTTTGAAATCGGGTGCTTACTTGTCGAGATATGACTTAAGCACTAACCGCTAGGTTAGGGTTAGGGTTAGGGTTAGGGTAGTGCTTAGAGGCAACATTGCTAGAGTGTATTCTAGGCGGTCAAACTTGGTATCATTACAAAGGTATGTTGGTACAGATTTGTAATCTGCCAACCGTTTTGAAATCGGGTGCTTACTTGCCGAGATATGACTTAAGCACTACCCGCTAGGGTTT